>JAJKFI010000003.1:24725128-24736633 GCA_029204185.1 Lerista edwardsae
CTCTCTCTCTCTCTCTCTCTCTCTCTCTCTCTCTCTCTCTCTCTCTCTCTGTGTGTGTGTGTGTGTGTGTGTGTGTGTGTGTGTGTGAATAAGCAGGGTTGGCAGCAGTACAAAATTTCCAACATTTAGTAGTCCTCATGTTAGAAATCTCTGGGTTTCAGTACATCATTGTGTTGCATGTTGATTTGATGTCTGATGTGCTGCTTTTACCCTGCCTCCCTATCCATTGACACTTTTTCATCTGCAGTTAAAAGTTAGCCATTTCAAAGTGCACCATTTTGGGAAAAAGGCAATGGAAACCCTTAGTTATGGAGCAAATCGCTCTCTTTCCATTGCATCCAGGTAACGCGGGAAAGCAGTATATAGCAACGATAGTTGCCAACAGCTATATTTGAGCATGTCCATCACTTCTCTGCATACACACAATATGCTGGACTAAAAAGCTTCCATTGTGACAGCTGATTACTTCTCAGGCATTGAGAGGCTTTGGAAGGTCTATGCGGAGAACGAAACATCATTTTTGGCAATCTTGCGCGTTATGAAAGTAGAATGCATCTTTTATTGGCTGTGCCTTGAGAGCTGTTATGAAGACTTACAAATAGGTCTCTTGAATCACCTAGAAATCAAATTCTTTCACTGTCTGTTAAAATGGAAACTCTCAAAATATGAGTTATTTTTGAAATAAGCATCCATCTTTTGCCAACCATATTTGCATGCTAGTACATTCAAAACAATGTTTCATTCTTGATTTTGTAAAAGGCAGTTTTATTTGCACTGCAACTACTGACTAACAGACAAATCACATGAAAGAAAAGGAATGCAACCCTTCCCCCACTATGGACTAATCAGGATTGCCGTCTGTGGCTACTATTAGCACTACTAGGAAAATAACTATTGGCTACAAAGGAAGCTTCCTTCTCTGGACCTATAGCCGCCATGAAGGGAGGTCCAATCTAAGTAAGCACCATGATGGGGAATTAAATATGATATACACTCACAGGCCTCCCATTCCCATAATGGCCTGATACTCCAAGTAGCATTGCATATGCATTCAGGAAAGGTTCTCATATTGCAATGCTTGTAAAGCAGTTCCCAGGCCTGGATCATGCTCGTATTTTAGAGCTCATTATGCATATGAAAGATAAACTGCTGCAGAAGTTTTCTCTTAAGGTTGACTTCTGCAGGTCCACAACAAATAAGGCCAGCAGTTTTTCTGGCGCCTATGATCTGGCCTAACTTCTCAATGCGACCGATGGTTATGTGCAGTGTTGTCCCCATTGTTTGTGTAATACGTCTGCAATTCTGTTTAATTATGTGCATTTTCAGTGCTGCTCAGTGGAGTGTATTATGTGGACAATAGAAGCACTTAGAAAATCACGATCTCACAAACTTGCATTCCTTTGTTAGAAAACACTTCTTCTGCAGTGTGAAGTAGGTTCATTGTTCCTAACTTTTAGTGGCATGGCTCAATGCTAGAAGTGCTTCCTGCCGTGTTCTTAATTAAAGCACTGTTCTGCTTGGGCAGTTGTGAGGTGTGGGTCACTATGAGTAGATGCTGCATTTTCTTTTCCAGGCTTGTTATCTGACCATGGTCCAAGCTTCTCCTGGGTCTGAGCAGGGATATGCTTTGTATAGCCACACACACACCCTCTCCCCGCCCTCACCATGACTGTCTCCTCCATCATGTAGTTCTTGTTAAGTCCTTGCCATTGGAAAAAAGGCAAAGGGGGTCCTGAAGAGGAAGTAGGGGGAAGAGAAACAGATTGGTGGTCTAGATTGTCTGCAGGGTGACTCTAGTCTAGCTCTCTCCCAGGAGCAGCCTGTGCCTCCCCTATGCTGAAATTTCCCAATTTTCCCACCCCCTGTGAACATGCATCCAGATATATGCACACCGACACCCTGGTAGACGGGGAAGGGGGCACTCCTGCCACCACACTCCCCTTCCCTTCCCTTGACTTTATCTCGGCATGTAGCCTCCATACTCCATACAACTTCTGTTTTGAACAGGAAGACTGAAGCATCCTGGGTAAGGAGGCTGGCGGCTGCTGACAAGAGATACAGGTAGGGGCTCAGGGCCAGCTGGGTTCACGATGGTCTTTCCCGCTTGATGCATTCATATGCAGCCACATCGGCTCAGCGAGGTGATCTGAATACATGGCACCTTCTTTTTTCCTCCCCTTCTTCCTCCGGCAACCCTGGAGGGAGGAGAGAGCTGCTGTTGCTCTGATTCTTTTCTAGCTTGCTCCCAGAAAACTTTCACATTGCTTCAAGGCCCTGCTCTCTCCCCCACACACCTTTTTTCCAGCCGCCCAAGGAGCAGAGAGACAGAAAAGAAGCAGCAGCAGCTGTATGGGAAGAACAGCAGGGTGAGTGGTATAAGGGGGCTGGACAAGTGGCTTGAATGAAGCCCTGCAGATACGGCCTGTGCAGGAGGTTAACACAGCAAGCAGTCATAGGGCGCAATCCTAACCTGGAGTTAGGCCGGCACAAGTCCCTTGTGGCAGCCTAGGGGTGTTGCAAATGCACCATAAAGTGTGTTTGTGCCACTCTCGGAGTTAGGGATGCTGGCACACGGACATGCACTGTCCTCCCTGACTCTGAGAGTGGTCCAAATGTGCTTTCTGGTATGTAAACCGCAACCATGCTTTATGGTGGCCCACCTCCTGTTTAGGATTGCACCCACAGTTACTCCCCTCACAGATTCGCTACTAGCCCACTATCTGAGGGAACCACTTCACCAGGTCTCCTCAGCATACCATCTCCACATTGTTTCCCTTCAAGTAAACAGTGAATGGTTATTTCTCTGGTAGAGGAAGGGGACTATTCCTTGACCCTTTGAAAATGCCCTCTCCGACTTCCTGGAGGCAGGGCCAGCTGAATGACAAGGTCTCCTCCTCTCTTGGAGGGCATCCCACCCCCAGACTGACCTTGCCTCTTCCAGGACACGACCACAGTTTTTTTGAGCTCCGTTCTCCATTTTTTTCTCTGTTTTGTCTCCGATCTTGTTATTTTTCTGTCATCCGGGAAAACACAAAACGTATCAGGCTGCTGCAATTTCCTCTACCGACTTTTCTTCTTGCTTAGAATTAATGTAACCCTTCTGTGCCAAATGTTTTCCCTGCCCCTGTAAGTGCTTAATAAATAATCATAATAACCCCATGAGGGGGGATATTGTATTTGGAAAACTGCCGCTCTTGGACACCAAACAATGCTGCCAAACGCTGCCACAGCAATCGAGAGCGGATGCTGTTGAATGTGGCTTTGAATGCCTCTATGCAAAAACTTGACCTTACTCAGGGATTTGAACTGGATAAGGACAAGCTTGTAGTTCTCTACTTTAAGCCATGGAGAACATTCCATTCCAGACAGACAACTGTATGGAATTTGTGACAGTGCCCCTGCGGTGCTAGCTTACCATTTCCCCTTGATTGACTCCCATCAACATTTTCTCCCAAGCTCATGAGAACCACAGTGTTCTCTGTTCTATGCATCACAGGCTGGGAAAAGCTGTGGGTGTGGACTTCTCCACATGAACCTTGTATAGTTAAGATAGTAGACACTCTACAAGGGAGACCTCACACAAAAATGAAGTATCACCAGTAAAAAGCTATCTAAAATAAGTGGCTTGAGGGTTATGAACTTGCGGATGAGTCGCCCATTTCAGCAGCATTGGTGTTGAATGTTGCAATAATAAATAATTGCGCTGGTAAAACATTAATGATCAAAGGCAAGCGATGCTAAACCATAAATATGTTTAATGCAACTTTATATAAACAGCCCATGAGTTATTAGGATTGTCAACTGTTCTCTTAAGATTCCCATTTCATTATTGATTGGTTTTTTAAAAAAACAACCTCATAGGCTACTACTTTCCTTTTAAATGTTTCATGCACGGTAAGTGCAAGTATGCAGTATTGATGTTTGGTGTTGATATTCTCTGTAAACATAAGCATTAACGTGGGATCTATAGAGCCATAAAAGATCTGGAAGAAGAAGGTGACGATGGTAAACTCCTGACATTTAAATGAAATGATTTCGCCCGAGCTAGCCATGTGCAAACACAACAAACATATACAGAAATTGATTTTTGCATAAATTCACTTTTCCACTTGGATAAATGTGTGACGAATATGCAGCGTTTGGTTGGTAATGGTTAGCTTTTAAAACCAATTATTGCTATTTGTTATGTGAACTGACATTTAAATATGGGATAGATACAGGAAATGGGTTTCATTGTAGAGTCTGTAATCTCAATTAACAGAAATTAAGCAGGAGCCTTAGTATTCTATTAGAATACTGGTGTGCATCTTCCAAATCCATTTTGTCCTCTAACAATATCCCATGTTGGTCCAATAACTAGAGGTGGGAGAAAAATGTTTTTTTTTGTTTGTTTCCACAGATTTTGGTGTTTTCCAAAGTTAGAAGTGGTGTAGTGTGTTTTTATTTCATCATCACCGTTTTCTCCCACCTATACCAATAACGTGGGAACTTTCTCTTGAAAGGGTTGGACTGTCTATGAGACCGAGGGTGCAGTTCTAGCAATGCCAGCAGGCCTGTACTGTACCCAGCACAAGTTGGAGCAGGCAGGAGCCTCCCTGGGGTAAGGGCATGTATGTGCCCTTGCCCTGGGGTAGGCGCCAATCACCCTGATGGGCTTGCTCAGATCTGTGCCACAGTGCCTGTTTCTGTACCTGTTTAGCAGGCACAGCTCCGAGCAAGCTGTGCAGCACAGGGACAGGAGCTTGGAGGTGGCCTCTTGGCCCGCCCAGAAACACCCTCCATCCCACCCTCCCCCTGCCCAGAACTGCTCTTGTCCCAGCCAAACTGCTGGCGCAGGAGTGGCACAGCTGGCCGGTGT
The DNA here is from genome assembly GCA_029204185.1 of Lerista edwardsae. Classification (NCBI taxonomy): domain Eukaryota; kingdom Metazoa; phylum Chordata; class Lepidosauria; order Squamata; family Scincidae; genus Lerista; species Lerista edwardsae. The sequence goes on from JAJKFI010000003.1 coordinate 24,729,987, forward strand.
CCCTGGGCTGACGCTGATGCTGATGCTAGCTTCGGCCCAATGGCAGCGGCGCTGGTTGGCACTCTCACACCAGTGCTGCTGCCATTGGGCTGACACAAGCGGCTAGCGTTGGCCCAAGGGCGCACGCTGGATTGAGCCCTGAGTGAAATAGTCATCTATGGTGGTGGATGGTGGGATGGGGACTGCCTCTTCCTTTTTCGTCCTCCAGCTCCTCCACCCTGAATTTGAAAAGGAAGAACGACAGAATTTGAAAAAAAAATAAGTATGGAAGAAAGAAAAAAGACTCCTAGCCGACTTCGCTCCTCCACACTTTTTCTCTTCCAATCCCTCTTCTTCTCCAGAGGCAGGGAGTAGAAGGAGCAGCTTTGGAGACAGTAGCTGGAGCATCACCAAGCAAAGGGGTCATTTGGCATTTCATGTATATTTTCCATATAGGGCATTCAGCTACTATTTCCAGTGTACTCTTAAAGTTGATTTTAAAAAAAAATTACAGGCCAATCCTACCTACACTCCCCTGTACTGATGCAACAGCGACGGTTCAGGCAACGCTGCAACTCATGGGGAAGTTTAGCAGGCAGAAAGTCTCCTCTTCCTAAATTCATCCCTTTGTCCCAGGGTAAGCCCCAGCCTGCACAATGGGCCCACTTGGACTTGCACCAGCAAAATCGCTAGCACAACTCCGCATTGATTCATGTTGGTGGATTGGGCCCAGGAAGAGGGATAGGATACGACATGCATTGGCACTGCTGATCCCACCCCTTCCCAGGACTGACCCACCCACCATCCACCCCCGTTGTGGCCCCGCCCCGCCCATTGCACCCCTCCTCACCCTCCCCTGCCCATTTGCTCAGGGGAACACTCACCTTCTCCAGTGGATGCTGCTCCTTATGTTGCCCCTGGCAGGAAGGCTCTAAATGCAAACAGGTGTGCTTTACTCCTACTCTTATTCTCCCTTGATGTCTAGGAGAATCTTGCCTCTTCCCACTCAGTCCCCAAGCTCCATCAGCCTGGGATCCCGGTAGAAAGAAGAACTTGAACAGCAAACCTGATGGGTTTTCTATTTTTGAGGTTTGATCCACCCCAGATCAGAGGCAGATCTACAGGGAGGGCAAAGCTCTAAGTGTTGCAAGAAGCCTTACCCTGTCATTTGGCATGTAAATCCCTCCTGTCCCTTGCTGCTGTAGCCAGTAAGTAACGCCGAGATGTTGCTTTTCTCTGTGAGGATTGGCTAAAACGGTGCAGGAGAGGAGTGATTTCCACTGCAAGGTAAGGCTTCTTGCAAAACTTAGAGCTTTGCCCTCCCTTAGATCTGCCTCTGCCCCAGATTTGAAGTTTGACCCACTCCTGTTCTCTTTTCCTTTAACAAGTGTGCGCGTGCCCAGAAATGCCTAAAATAGTTTATGCCTAAACCCTTTCAGTGTACAAGATAATTAAAACAGTTTGCACATTGTTCTTATCAGAATAAGTTCCAGCTTCTAGCTTTTCACTGTTGTGATTATCAACAAGTCCAACTTGTTAAAAAAAAAAAACACCAAAAACTATTGTGTTTCTCCCTTCTGTTCCTGCCAGTTCTGTGCTGTTAGTGAAGACTCAGAAAGTCACAGGGAATGAGCTTTCCAGTAAGGCGAGTTATGAAGGGTCTAATCTATTTAAGGAATATTTTTTAACTGCACTGTCTCAGATGTCTCCGGCATTCTTAGCTATGTATTTCTACACTGCATGGTGTTTTTTGTTTTTTTTACTTGTCTTATTGTCTTTTATGCTTTTGGGGAAGATTTGTGTGAATTTAAAGGCCATTTCAGTTGTACAGGAGCGCCCCCATATCCCCTGATTCCACATCCACAGTTTCCGTTATTCACGGATACCATGGCTACTGGGATGCCTATTAAAAAGGTAGAGGAATATTAATACCAGGATACCAGGGCATGCTTATAATTTAGCCTGTAGTATTTTAAACTCAAATGTCACCATACCTTATGCTTGATGAGATTCTTTTACCCCTAACATTTTGCACAAGACTTTCTCAGACTGCTTCTGTTATTCATCCATATCCACTTTTCTCATTTATTTCATCACTATTTTTTTTTTTAAAAAAAAAAAACCCCTGATAGACAGACCCTGGAAAAAAAGACTGCTAGGGCCTTAGATCCCTGGCAGCACTTGCATGGCTCCTATCTGCTAAGCTGGGCAGAGCCAGAATACTGCATGTAGCTGATTGGCTGCATGTTTGACAGGAGGTGTGGCTCTGCTGTTGTCAGCACTCCTGTGAGCAACCAACTTCAGTCTGCACTGATCATGCAAGCCCCGCCCACCATCCTAGTTCGAGATTAGCTGATCACCCATTTGGAGTGGCCAGGTAGAAATTTTTTTGTTGGTAACATGATTGGCCAGGGTTACTTTCCCCCCCCACCCCAGACTAGCATGTGGGTATGGTGATTAGAGTGAGTTTCAGAAGGGGTTTCCTATAGTTTGGCAGGTAGCGTGCTGGCTGGGTGCTGGCATACATGCTGGGGTAAGCAAAGTCGGGGGGGGTGGGAGAGCCAGGACCACTCTTACAACATCACCTGGGTTGGGAGGTTGGCTGGAGAGCCCCTTGGCTATTTTAAGGAAAGAGCAACTTTATATGCCAACTCACTATCTGAGAATTGCTTATTTGCGAGGGGCCAAATTGTAACTTACCTTGTTACCTGCATCTCTGTCCTCCTTATCGGTTATGCAAATACCTTCCACAGACCTCAAGAACCTTCAGAAATGTATCTGCGACCAGCACTGACCCCTTAAAAATGCGTAGCAGAAGCATCCGCCAACCATAAAGTCCATACTAGTTGCAGGTGCCATTCTGAAGATCCCTGCAGCCTCTGGAAGGGCTCTGCAGCATTCAGAGATCTTTTGGCACTTCCTGGTGCACTCTACTGGCTTCCAGAAAGTGTTGGATTCTTCTGATGGCAGATAAGGTACCCCTTGCACCTAGCCCCATTGATCCCATAGGATCAATGGTTTGTTATCTGAGAATTTGCTATGTGCGAGGATTTCCAGGAACCTAACCCTAGCAGATAATAAGGACGGACTATACTTCCCACAGGAAACAGGAGCCCATAGAGTTTAATTTGATGGTTTCAGATTGCTTGTGTTTCCATGAGTCTATGATCACGCTGCAAGGATATAGAAATTGGAATCAGAGGTGGGAGGAGATTTCAATCATATTTCATTGAAAAATGAAACTTATGTGCCTCAGGGTTGCCAAGATAGGCTTGGAAGTGCCAAGACAGGCATTAGAGGCAATGCCTGGAGCAATTTCACAAAGAGGTGCAATGGATGTGCAAAAGCATCTCTAGTTTAGGAAAGGCAGCACCAAAGTGACTGTTCATGTTCATAGAGCAGCTCATCCCATAGGCAACAAATAACAGGGACAGTAGTACCAAAGTATAGAGTTCTTTGGAAAAATCTTTAAAATGTATGCCAATGCACAAAGCATGACAGCTCAGGTTTCATCTCGCCTACAAAGGGCATATTTTAAAATCAAAATCTGATATGGATGAACACTCTGCTTCAGAAAATAGCATGTGTGGCACATATCAACATAAAAGGAGTACTGAATTGAGCAATGAGATGGGGAACAGTGTTAATCCAGAATTAATTGAATGCTATAAAAATTCATGTGAAAAAATATTAACTGAAATGTAACGACAATTCTGTTGTACCAGAATTGTTTAGCACCTTTGGGCATGGGGACTTCTATATTAATCAGGAAGTCAACTGTTGGAAACTGTTACATTTCACAGAAACTCTTGTATTTGAAGCTAGGTTCAGTTCAGATTTGTTGAGATTATTACACACAAACTGAACTGAGCTTCAGGCTTATGCAATCCTCTCCCTTTTTTTCTTTTCCTTGTGTGGAATAAAGCATGATTTGATCACCTGGTTAGGGGTAATGCTAGTTAGTTAATAACAGATGGCAGTTTGCCAAGTTTATTTCTAACAGGGAACTGCGGTTTGCTCTTAAAAACATTCTTAAGATGAAAACCAGAGTGTCACTTCTCCTGAATGTGAAGCAAAGGCAGAGGAGGCACTCAAGGCTTCCTCGTGGCTTTTCATAGCTATTCCATCCATGATAATCTAATAATACAACCTAACCTTTGTATAGGGTGTTTTGTGTGTACAAAGCATATGTGTCTCCTAATGTATCACTTAACAACCCTGTAAGGTAGGTACGGACGTGGTGGCACAGCAGGTTAAACCGCTGCTGCTGGGCTTTCTGACCGGAAGGTTGGGAGTTCGAGACCACGCGACCGAGTGAGCTCCCGTTGCTTGTCCCCGCTCCTGCCAACCTAGCAGTTCAAAAGCATGTAAAAAATGCGAGTAGAGAAATAGGTACCACTTCGGTGGGAAGGTAATGGTGTTCCATGTGCCTTGGCATATAGTCATGCTGGCCATATTACCATGGAAGCTTGTCCTCGGACAAACGCTGGCTCTACAGACTTAGAAACAGAGATGAGCACTACCCCCTACAGTTGGTCATGACTAGACCATTCAGCCGTGGGGAAACCTTAACCTTTTTTTAAGGTAGGTAAATATTATCTCCATATTTCAGGTGGGGCACTGAGGCTGAGAGTGGCTTGCTGAAGACCACTTTGTAAGGTCATAGAAGAGATTAGCTCTGAACTGGGGAAGTCAGGATTCACAGCTACTGCACTACATCAGCTGTCATGGTTCAGATCAGTGGGATTCAAAGTGGTGGGTCACGACACACCATTGAAAGATAAAAAAGGGCCATTCCCCCTTAAGGGGAGTGGCCCAGGAATGGGTGCCCCAATGATCACAAACCAGAAGAGAGCAACAACAAAACTGAGTTCACTGAAGCAAGAAGAGGGTTGTGCAAGGTTCAGACCAACCAAATTCAAACCAAATGAAAACATTTAAAAACAATTGTCTTCATCTAGTCAAGGAAATGTATATCAAGGAAACATTTTTTTTTCTTAATTCAGGAGGGCCTTCTTGGTGGTGGCTCCTTGTTTATGGAATTCCCTCCCCTTTTCCTCCCCTTGGAACTAAGAACCCCTCCCTAGTTGGAGACTTTTTGGTGTGGTCTTAAGACCTTTATTTCAAAAGGAATTTGAGTGAGGTAGACGGCTGGAGTTTTTTTAATTGTTGAAATTATTTTAATTGTTTTTTTTAATGTTTTAATATCTCAACTGGTTTTATATTTAATGCTTTTTAGTATTTGTTAATGATTTTAATACTGTTGTTTTGTTGAACTTTGTATGCTGCCTTGAATCCCCTTCAGTGGGGAAAAAGGCAGGATATAAATTCTCTAAATAAATAAAATAAACTCACACAACCCCTGGTCCCCCTTCACAAACCCCATAGGGTGCAAGAACCTCTGATCATCTGAATTGCACCATAGTCAGGTTCCATTCATGGCAGAAATTGTGAACCAGATTACTTTAACTTGAATGGGACTGCTCGAAAGTTGAAAAAGAATGTTCTATTCCCAAATGGATTTCATCTTCAGAGTTTGGCTATTCTCTAAAAAGTCCTAGCTGTGAACACTTTATTTCCTTTTTTTTTCTTTTTTTCTTTGTTTTCTTTCTTTCTTTCTTTCTTTTTTTTTGAAGAAGAACATCCTTTGTAGAAACTTCTGAAGAGGAAAACCTTTTGCTATTTTGAGTGCAACAGATTGCATCAAATTACGAGCATTTTCAAAACATTTCCCAGGGAAGAAGGCTCCTGGCCTTTTACAAGAGCTTTGTTTCCCTCCTGGAAAATAACCACTTTGATGGGCTATTCAAACAGTATTGTTTGTGAAGCACCTGCCAGTTCCTACTGTAGGAGCTGTGCCTTAACCTAATTGTAGCCAGCCTATCTCTTTCTCTTCAGCAATCCACTTAAAAATGGCCCTTGAGAACCACTTTCCATTGTCCAGCCAGCAATACCTTCAGCCCCAGTGAGAACTGATAGGTATGGCTTCATCTCTGATGTGTCTGATATACAACTAATTTTGCAAACAATATGTCTCCCCTTTGGCTTATAACTCTTCCTTTTGTTTCTCTGTTTGTTTGGGTTCATTCTTTCTTTCCACCTCTCAACTAGCATTTTTTCCCCAGTTTCATTTCTTTCCTAATATCATTCCCCATCATGGCAATTATGTTTCTCATTTGACCAGGGTCGTCACACTATTGAAATTCCTTTTGCACATTCTAATGCTACAAAACATGAAATTAACGTGCAGTTAACACAGTCACAGAGACATATTATCAAGAGAAACCCTTTTTTCTGTTGTTAGTCACAAACCATTTAAAATTGGGGTTGTTTGGCTTAATTAACAGTGACAGATATTACTGTGGTACAAGTGTTTGTCCCAGAATACTATTTGTGTTTGTCATATCAAAATACAAAAAGCATGTTATGCATTAAAATTCTAAATGTCACAGAATTGTGCCAACCTAATTATATCTTAAGGCCTTCAGTCATTTATGCAATTCTAAGAACACGAGTTGTCTCTACTCACCCTTCCTGTTTTTGCATCATTTGGTTTCAGAAAATTAATTGACTAAAGTTTAAGGCCAGAACACTTTTCTTGCTCCAAGTTTTTTTTTTTTTTATTATTATTATTATTATTATTATTATTATTATTATTATTATTATTA
>JAJKFI010000003.1:24745885-24820709 GCA_029204185.1 Lerista edwardsae
GAGAGAGAGAGAGAGAGAGAGAGAGAGAGAGAGAGAGAGAGAGAGAGCTGGACAAGGATGTATAGGGTGCCTGACCTTAATGTCAAGGGATTGGAACAGATGAACTGTGAGAGCCCTTCTGAAGCTCAATTTCTACTTATTCCAAGCAAGATTTCCTAACTTTTGACTCCCAGTATTGCCACTGACAGGCCATATTGCTGCAAGCAGATTGCTTATGTCTTGTCTGCTAAATAACACTGGTAAAAATGCCTATCTGCTTCCCAGGAGAGTTGTGGAAAAAACTTTCACTGGAGGTTGAATCTGGGAAAGTGTTACATTACGTTATCTCTTATCCTCTTCAATATTAGCCCAATTTTTATCACTCCCGCTGGAATGAGAAGCTACATATCTTGCTACAATCAGTGTTGTTGGTTCTTTCCTCCAGACAGCTGGCCCAGGGGTGTCTACTTTTCTGACAAGAACAGAGTTTAACTTTCAAAACGAGTAGCTCTTTTGGCCTAATGCCTAGAAAACAACAACCACTCAAAGTCAAGCCTATCAGATCTTAGTGTGCCTTTGAAGAAAAGGGTAATTTATGCAAACATAAAAAAAGTGTTTTTCTGTATGTTATTATTAATAAATAACACAGTAACTGTATTCATATGCACAAACCTATTATGTGTATACCTGACAAATGAGATGCTTGTGTGGTATTCATATATAATATAGTAGGAAACTTATAGCTTCAGTCTGCAGTGCTGTACACACTTACCTGGGAGTAAATTTCATTTGACTTAGTGGGGTTCACTTCTGGCATACATAGGTTTGTGCTGTAAGTTTAGTTAGTTATGACAAAGAAAGTTGATCATTATTAACAGCCCAATCCTAAGCAGCACCGGCATCCTAAACCCAGTAGGAGGCAGCAGCAGTGCAGCACAGGGCAAGGGAAGGTTTTCCCCTTGCACCTGGGTAAGCCCCAGCCAGCCCTATGGGGCTGTGTAAAGAGCAAAAGAAGGCTAGGCCATGGCTTGACTCCATTTTATGAACATGATTCCATTGTGTGGGAAAGAGCTGAAGCTGCTAAAATACCAGCTGGTGGTAATCAGCTCACTTCCTAACGAAATCAGGAGTGTAATCCCCCATCTGCTTTGTTTCTGCAGAAAGGTGTGAGGTCATAGCTAGGGTCAGGAAGCACAAATCTAATCAAGAAGGTTCCATCCAGCTAGTGATGCAATCAAGAAGATGCCACACAGCTGAGACCCATCACTTAGGTTGTGTACCTAACCTTTTCTGACCATTCTGTGAACGTTCAATCACCCCATCACCCCATCAGGAGATGGCTGACCTTTATCCTGATTGGATAATTGATTGTGCCAGAGAGGTATAAAGATACCCAATTTTGGGGGTACAACTCAACACCCATCAGATGTTCAGATGTTCAAGACCATCACACCATCAAGACCATCAGAAACCTTCAGATCTTCAAACCTTCAGATCACCTTCTCCACGTCAGTCCAAGATGCCCCAGCCTGGACTTGCTGCCTTCTTAGACTTGAGAGCAAGGTGAACCAGCAAGGCTAACCATCTTGCAGGTATTAGGGCCTAGTCAATGTTAGGAGCCTAGTTTTTTTTTTTTTTTAAAGTGCATCTCTGTTGGTTCTGTTATGCCTTCCTAATTTTGTAACTACTTGTTTTTAATAAATCACAGTTAAGCTATAGACTTTGTTTGCAAGTATTTGGAACCAAACTAAGTTCAGTTTTGCTGCTTGGGAACCCTATCAGTTAAGTGTTATAGCTTTGGGATATAATAGGTCCCTGTAGTTGAGGCTAGTTTAGCCTGGGGAGTTTGAAAGTTAAGAGAGTGTTCAGTGCTCTTAGAGGCTGTTACTCTTAGCTGTGGTCCCAGGCTGGTAACAGAGGATGAGTGCCTTGTTGCCTTGGATTGTAAGTGGTTAAGGACACACTCTGCTGAAAGTTCCCAGCTCATATGAGCCCTGGGCTGGTTATAGGGCATATGAGCGTCTGAATTACAGGCTGCTCGAATCTTCGCCTGCAGATTTGCAGGGGCAGATGAACATGCACAGAGGTGGCCCGAATCGGGGCCACCCTGGTTGGGGACGGGACTTAGGATACGGTCAGTGGTGTCATCTACTCACCAGTAGATGGTATGCTGGGCGGGACTTAACGTGATCGACAGCCCGTCCACTCACTTCCGCTTTCTTCGCGCTCCCCGCGCGGCTTTCCCTCGCCTCGGAGGGAGCGCCTGCTCGCCAGGGGGGATGGGTGGGGGGCGCGCCGGGTGCCTGGGCGAGCAGGCGCCCCCTCCAAGGCAAGGGAAAGCCGCGCGGGGAGCGCGAAGAAAGCGGAAGTGAGTGGACGGGCTGTCGATCACGCTAAGTCCCGCCCAGCGTACTGTCTACTGGTGAGTAGATGACACCACTGGATACGGTGCAATGGCCGTCAGCCATTGCCGCCCCCATTGCTGTCCACTGTGCTGTCCTCTTATGCCCCCGGCACGCCCCCAGCAAGGTCCTATGCCAACTGAGCACCGCCGGCGCTCTACCAGTTCACAACCAGCGCAGCCAACGGGTGCAGCTGTGTCCAAGCATTTGCGCTGCTGTTTCATCGGTCCAACGCCCAACTCACTGGTGCAGATGAGCCTGAAGACACTTTTGCAAGAGCGCTGGATCGGCACAAGAGCGTAGCACCAGCACAACACAGGTATAGGATTGTCTGATTACTAAGTTTGTAATGACAAACTTCTTCAGTCATTGCTAACTAAACATAGCATGCAGTTCAATTCACCCTTCATCAGTGTTCATTTTTGTAGGGAGAGCATCATAGATGATGTATCTTTATATGTGCTGTTACATGCACTAGTCGTGTTTTGACCTCATTCTAGACTTCCTATCTACATTATGCTTGAGATGACAGAAGTAGCTATTAAGGGTCATAGGACCACATTAACTGTTTATCTCATTTGATACTGTTTTAAACAAGTATTTAATGCTTCTATTTCCAGTGCTCAGGGGAATAACAGTATGAAGACGGTAAAATGGGAAGGGGGAGGGGAGGGAGGAGAAGATGGGTAGATTGGGTCAAGGAGGCAAATCGGGCCTGGGAGGGGACAGGTTTGGTGGTACTGACCGAATCCAAACCTCTTTCCTGGGCCTGATCCGCCTGCACAAGATATTGCTGGTACAGATCCAAGTCTGCTGAGTCTTACCCTATGGCAGCAGACTCCAAACTGGGGACTGCAACAACAACAAAACCCCATCCAAAGCAGCTGTATCGTTCCACTGCTCTGTTGCTGCAGTCTTTGCCTGATCTCGGCATAGGGAAGCCCTGGGCAGTCGCGTCTATGGTATGACATGCTGGCAGGCTTTGTATGAGGACCTCACCATAGACACAACCGCCCAGAGCATCCTTATGCCAGCATCGGGCGAAAACTGCAGCGATGGAGCAGTGTAATGGTACGTGCTGCTCACAGGGTGGGATTTTGTCAAACGTCAGATCCGGCCCCTGGGCCAGGGCTTGGTGAGCACTGCCCTAGGAAAGGGGGTAATGTCTCCTTACCCCAAGCCAAAACTCCCCTCTTCATTGCTGTATGGGAATTCAAGTAGGATTGGGCTGTAATAGACACTTTGAAAAACATGAAAGATAAAAACATTTTAAAAAATGGGGTAAGAATCACAGATGAGGATAGGGGAGTATAGAGCTTGAAATGTAAGCCAGAGGAAAGATGAAATGAATGAAAGGAGTGAAGTGTGTGTATGTGTGTGTGGGGGGGTATCATTGTTAGAGAAAGCCAAATAAAAGAAGAGGAGAGAATGATATGTGATTGGGAAACGGAGAGTGTGTAAGCTCTTAAGAAAGATAGAAGATACCATAAGACTAGTACTCTGTTCAGACACATCAGTGCAAGTTGTTAACTCCTCACTTTTTTCAAGACTTGGGCTACAGAGTTATAAGGACCATAAAATAAACGCACCCTGATAAGGGAAAATGTAGAATACTGTAGCAGTTATTTGTTTCCTTGGAAAATAGCAGTAGGATCCCATTACTAAATGGAGGCAGCCATGTTTTCTAGCACCGAGCTCATAGGACAGCGTGCTAGAAAGTGGGGGGAAAAAAGAATACAACCCAAGCATGCTGGAAGGACCAAAAAAACAACTACTCTGTAGCGTTTCTAGCACTAGAAACTGAAAAATAAATGCAGCCTGAATCTCTCATGGCTTTTATCTAAAGTTTTTTTTTTTTTACCTGAAGCACTGAAAATGAGAAGCGGCAGGTGTGCATACATGGACCACTTGATACAAATAACTGATCTCACTCCGGCGTCTCAGCTCACATAGCTAGTTTGTCTTACGGGATGCACGAATACAGTGTTAATATTCAACACCACCACAAGCTGTCTTCTGCTTTCTCTCTGGTGTGTGCATGGAGTCTCATGAAGGGAAGCAATTCTTTCAAGTTAGAAGATTCACAGTATGTCATACATATTGCACCTATCGTTCTTTCAGAGATTATGTTTTAATCATCACATCTTTAAAAGATTACGCTTTTGTAATAACGCTCATAAACAGCATGAATCAAAGCCCAGCAAAATAATTCCTTTTGAAAAACAAACATAAATACCCTAACATTGTACCAGTGTTACTGGGCTTCATTTGATAATTTCATTCTCTGTGCAGGGTATACTTTTCAGTGAACAGATGTGCACCTTAACTTAAGTATTGCCTTTTCAATATACAGTTAGCCCTTATTGTCCGTGGGGGTTCCATTTCCAGATCTCCTGTGGGTACCAAATTTCGCAGGTATTCAGACCTGTGGAATTCGGGGCTCACCCCCACCTTCTGAATCTGACGGAGCTGAGCTCTGGAAGAAAACCAGAAGTGACATTTTAATGACATAAAGGCCATTCTGAGGACTGCAGAATGGAGCTCAGCTCTGGTCGGGTTTGGAGGATCAAGGTGGACCCAGGGGAGGGTATTGGAGCATTTGTGGGTTTTCAAATCTGCGGATGTTGAACTCACAGATAATGCAGACCCACCTGTAACTGGGAAAAAAAAATAGTGGGTCGTACATTGAAGATAGCATGGTATTCCAAATATTTGTTCAGTATATTTACATTGCAATACCTGAGATGCTGGAGTACTATTTCTGTAGAACAGGTTATGCATTGTGGTCTATCATCATGATGCATTGGGGCTCATGGTCAGCAAGGATTTGCATTCAGAACAAGAAGTATATCTGGAACACATGCACAGTGGCACAGTTTGTGCTACCATTTCAGATTCAGAAGTCAACCTATAAAGGTATGTTGGCAAAGCAGCAGGTGCTAACAATATGATGTCTACAATAGCCATAATTGATGCTGCATAAATGGGCAGCCTGATCCAAACATCTTCTTCAGCCAGAGCAGCATGCTAGCCCAGAGTGTTGCAAACATATCACGTCATGTTGTGGCTATTTCGCTCAGCAGCTCCAGGTCCAGACGTTGTGCCAGTTGGCACAGGGAAGTTTGCATTGGGTAGTGACGGGTGGGAGAGGGGGGTGGGAGGGCAGCTTGGAGGCAGGGGGCATTTTGGGTCAGGAGGTGGAATGGGAAGGATTGGGATCTGCAGGGGGCAGGATCAGCTAGGAAGGCTTCTGCCATAGACTAACCCGCCTCCCAGCCAGCCTGGTATTACACCAGGCTTCCCAGATTTATGCTAACTAAATAGCTGGTACAGGTCCGAGAGGCCCATAGGGACAGCTGGGGCTTACAGAGTATATAGAGAAATATTTCTCCTTACTCCAAGGTGATCTCCAGCCACCTCCTAACCAGTATAGGATACAGCAGAGGCCATGCAGGCTGGCTGTGCCACTGCAGGTTAGGATTGTCCTGCTATTTACTTTCTTTTAAACTGTGGCCTCTGAATGTGCTTTATAGGTTAGGACAGATATCGTGTTAGGTTGAGAGATGGTAACTGGCCATCTAGTAACCTCCATGGCTAGGTAGGGATTTGAAACCCGCCCAATACTTTTAGGGCGCAATCCTAACCTGGAGTTAGGCCAGCAAAGTTTGGCAAAGTTTGGCCAAACGTAAAGTGTGTTTGGACCACTCTCAGGGCACAATCCTAAACTGAGTTAGGCCAGCATAAGCTAAACCAGCAAAGTTTGGCCAGCAAAAGGGACACCATAAAGTATGCTTGGACCACTCTTGGAGTCAGAGAGGCCAGCACACAGAGTGAGCCATCCGCCCTGACTCCAAGAGTAGTCTAAACATGCTTTATGGTGGCCCTTGTGCTGGCCAAACTTTGCTGGCTCAGTTTATGCCAGCCTAACTACAGTTTAGGATTGTGCTCTCAGGGTCAGGAAGAATGATGTACATCTGTGCCCTCTCTGACTCCAAGAGTTGTCCAAACATACTTTACAGTGTCCCTTGTGCCAGTCAAACTTTGCTGGCCTAACAGTACCAGCCTAGGTTAGGATTGCTCCGTAACCACTATGCAGACACTAAAAGCAAAATGTTTCTGAGTTTTTGGTTTCTATCCATTAGGCTTTCCCTCCATTTGATTACAAATTGTATGATTTTTTTAAAAAATATTGTAGAATTATAAGTGTATATTTTTAAACAATTGTAACTATAGTTTCATTTCCTAAATACTTAGATCCTTATTTAGGTTCATGTGATGTTGGAAATTTTTTCACTTTTTTTCCCTACATGTGTTTAGAAATATGCTGCATTTCAAAACAAAACCTTAACAAAAAGGAGGTGAAACTGAAAGGGACATTACAATCCGCTGAAGGAGCAATAAAGGGAAATAAAATGATCATATGCAATAATACTGTACCTTTATCACATGACACTAAAACCATATAGGAGCAAAAGGTAAAAATTATCCCATCATAGCATGCTGTGTTTTTATTTCAGAGTTTTATGGTCTTCACATTATGTCTGAAATTTGCTGTAGATTATGTACAAAGGACTCTTCTATGTCATTTGGGGAGGTGATTGCTTTTAAATTACATTCTAAATAGGCAAACAAAATGAATACAGGCTTAATGCAGTCTTAATTCTATCTAGTGAGCTCCAGTCTGGATAATGTTTGTTAGTTCATACTCAGAGGAGTGTTTTGTGGTTGCAAAGAATAAATAAATAAAACTTAAGTGAGGGAATGAGAGGGTCCAGAATGCAGCATTGTTAATTAAAAAGTATATTTTTCATTATATATTCGGTGGGACATGTTTTTGTTTTAATATTTTATTAATTGAAATGTAATATATACAATTTTTCATATTGGCTTTTCTCTTGCTCTTGTTTTTGCCCAAATGTTTATTCCATGTTCAGCTTTTTCACCATTTGACCAGTAAATGGCAAAGCCTTGAAGAAGACTTGGAATACTGTGTTCTTGTCCATTATCACCATTATGCAATTTTTGTTTAATTTTAGAAATATGGCGGATAATTTTTCCAAGATTCTGATTGATGTTTAGATTCTTGACTTGCAAATTTCCCTTATCGGAGCTCTACAGCCCAGTCCTTTGCATGTGTACTTAGAAATCACATTATAGACCATCTGGCTTACTCCCTGGTAAGGGGTGCATATGACGGCAGCCTTAATTATAAATAGGGATGTGTGTGTTTTTGGCAATATTTTTTACAGAATTTCTTAATTAGAATAGCAAATTGCGGTGTTACGTGGTTTTATTCGACATTCTCATTCTGCGTTCTCATTTTTATTAATTTGAAATGCTTTAAACCTGTACTAGGAAGATGATATAAGTGAGACAGCAAATGCAGCCACAGTATTATTTCTAATTGATTTTAATTTCTGGAAAATATTTTAAGCACCAAACTGTAATGTGTTTTTTGGGGGTTTTGTTGTTGTTGTTGTTGTTGTTGTTGTTGTTGTTTTATTCAACTATTTTAACCCCCAAAAGGCAGTGTTTTGTATTTTTATTTGGGGTTTAACAATAGCAGCAACAAAAGTTATAAAAGGCAAGAAAACATGGAAATGGTGACAATATCTTTGAAAGTAATTTGAATATCTGAGACTGTGATGTGTGCTTACCTAAAATTAAGCCTCATTGAACTCAATTGTATTTACTTCTAACTAAATATGCATAGAATTGAACTTTTTGGCTGCATTCACATGTAGTCACAAACGATGGGAAACTTACAGGAAAGATTCCCATGGAAGGACAGCCTTGTTGGTACGCTTCCTTTTCATGTTCTCTGTGCATTGCATGATCAAGGATTTCCTATTCTCATTTAACAGGAAACAATATTTTTATTCAATAGTTTAATGCACCGGTTCCCAAACTGGTGGGTCGCGACTTACCAGGGAAATCGGAAATCCCACGTAAGGGGAAGTGTGCACATGATTACAAAACTTTATGTATAATACAAAAAATATAATAAATGACCCATGAATTTAAAGTTGTTGTGTACATAAAAAGCCTGTTTTTACTTGCCGAAAAGCGTGCCTTCAAAAACATTTTTTTAATCATTTAGCTTTCACTAACACCGCAAAGCTTTTAATCTCAGAGCAAGTGAAATGTTTGTTTGATGGTTGCTTCTGGAAACACATTAGACATAAGTGCTATCTCTTTAATTGTACTAATTACAAAGTGGTCTCTTAATTGGCTAAAAGCAGCCGGTTAAGGATCATTATATGTTCATAGATAGATGGTTTACCCCAAATGAAAGATTAATGTCTGTCTTCCTTGAGACTAATTTGTTATATAAGCAGTAATGAGGTAACTCCAGGTTCTTTCTGGCTTGTTCAGGTCACTTGTCACAAAACATTTACTGCAAAACATGCCCCTTCAGTATCATAGGACTATTCTAGTGTGGATTATAGTCTTTGTAATCATTGGACAATCCAGTCAAAGATAAGCATGCCTAAATTAAACTGATTTTAAAGGAGGGAAAAGGCAGATTCTCATTCTAAAAAGTGGGTCCCAGTGCTAAAACATTTTAGAACCACTGCCATAGACAATACTGATGTAGATGGATCAACGGTCTGATTCAGGGCGCAATCCTAAGCAGCGCCGGACTGGCAAGGCCGATGGGCGAGCACCATATCCAGCGCTTGTTAAGACGGGCTGGAGCCTCCCCGCGGCAAGGAAGCGTGCACTCTGTTGGGGAGGCTCCGCTAAAGAGCAGGCGCAGAGCCAAAGAGACTGCATGGCCCAAATTGGGGCCACGCAGCCTTGCTGACGGGCTTAGGAGGTGGCCGTAGGGCTACCTCCCAAGCCCGCCCAGGTCCCATCCAAGCCCTGCCTCCGCCTCCCCTCTCCCACCAATCCCCCTCCCGATACTTGGTAGAGAATCTCTTGTGTTTTCAACTTTGTGTTGAAAAGCGGTATATAAATACTAGTGATTGATTGATTGATTGATTGATTGATTGATTGATTGTGCCGACAGTCTTCGGTCGGCGCAAGGGTGGCTCTCCATCGGCTTCAGAGATGGAGCACCGATGCGGGGGTGCTGTTTGGTGCAAGCGCACCAGTGCTCCGCCCCTTGCGTCGACCCATGCTAGGATTGCGCTGCCTGTCAAAAGCACCTTCCTATGTAAAGCCACTGACTTTCATTCTTTCCCTGCTCTTTTCATGAATAAATGGCATTTTCCTTTCATTGCTTTAACCATAATTAAGTAGAAACTTGGGTAAATTAACTAACAGCCCAATCCTAACCGGGCTGCCTGCCAGTGAAACACACATTCTGCTAGGAGAAGTGCCACTGCAACAGTATATGGTGGCCACCTCTGCATATGGCTGGTGGCCATGTGTACACACCAACAGAGAAGCCTCCTATAACCATTGCTGGTAAGTTGCAGCAGCAGCAGGTGGTGGGAGGAACAGGGTGGGAAAGAGAGGAATGGAGGAGTGTCTAGCCATGGTGGGGACTGGTAGGAGGTGGATCGGGGAAGGGACGGGGTAGATCCTGGTGGCTTATGCTGGGATGTGTTAGCAGCCACTTGTCTTGACTCAGCTTGGCCCTCAACGTGACAGCATGCAAGTGGATTGGGTCTGGCGCCAGGCGCCTGAACCCATCCAGAGGCAGGAGCTCAGTGCTATGCTCTAGCCATCAGAAATCTTTCATTGCCTGCCAACTGAAGCAGGTAGGGGCGAACCGAGATACAAACTAAGACTACTACAAGTGAATGCTGGTGACCTTTAACCTTGTTCCTACCAATGCAAAATTAAAGCAATGGGAGAGAAATTTGCATGCAAAAGGTAGCAGGGAGTATAGAGCCTCTTTGCTTTTGCAAATGTGATTTCCAGGTTGCCCCATTATAATAGGCCAAAGTGTTAAGCTTATGGTTAGTCCCTGATTCAGATCCATGGAATTTACTGTACATTCTATTGATTTAAAGTTATTTTATTCGTAAAAGGATGGAGGATCAAGTAGCAACAGGAGAATGTTAAATGTGTGTAAGCTTCATTTTGGTTAACTGTACTTATTTTTTTATAGAGACGTGTCATATTTTGCAAATCAGGGAATAAAAAAATAGTACAATTATATAGAATCATAATGAGACGTTTGTTTTTAACCTTCTGATTCTAAAATCAGCTATTTAGGAAATTTGAAACATTGAAATCAAAGGTTAATTGCCAAGTAAATTGATCATGGGTAAAAAATCCATATTAAAATGACAGGATTTACAAAATAGCACGTTATAAATGTTATAGCCATGTGTGCAAGAGAAAATTTTGAGTCTCAGGTTTATTCTTAATTAGCTATTTGATGAGCGGGTTATTGAACTAGGTGTGCCATATTAGACATAACAATGGCAGCCACGTTGGTTGTTCATGATTCTACACTGTTCATATATACAGTAAAGCAGAAGACAGGGTTTAATATTGATATCAGATGGTACATGTCAATGAGGAGAATGCTTCTTCGTGCAAATGTGCGTGCGCACACACACACCTCTTACCCACTTGGGAGATCGTTGTCTGAAGTCCTGGTATCATAGTTGGACTAATTTTGATGAGTTTCATTGTGAGAGTGCCTGGACATTGTACCACCAAGAGATAAAACAAGGGAAGAGTCAGCATCTCTACTCATGTATTCCCATCAGTAACATAGCCAGAGAGGGGTTTTGCGGTAAATACTGCAGGCAACGCATTACATGGTATAACTGGCTCCTCCCACTTACCATTGGAGCCATTCTGGGTAGCGACACCAATATGCAGGAGACATTGTTTGGTTCGGTATGTGCCTTCACGTTGCTGGCATGCCCCGGAATGGCTCCAGCGGATAGTAGGAAGGGCTGCTTACACGGCGCATTGCAGTGCCTGCCGTATTTATCATGCTGCCCCCCCCCTTTGGCCAAGCTACTGGCTCCTGTGGAACTTCAGATTAGACTTCCCCATCTTTCCAGTGAAAACATGAGAACAAACAAACATGATTGTTATCTTCACATTACATTGGGGAAATTCTTGAAAATCTTGCCTCTGCAGTTCGGTATCTGTGTTGATTATGAAGGATGCAATAACAACCTTGTTGTTGTGTAGTCATATGACTGTATCATTAATGCACTTTTGCAGCCAGCACTACATGTTCTTTTCTTTGCAAATCATTTTTCTGTGTTTAAAAAAGCCTCCCTTCTTAATTTGGCAATAGTTGTCAGTCAATCTAATTGAAATGTCATGCTGACCTTTTATTTGAAATGGTTATATTTCCTGCCTTCATTTGGAAATGATTTTGCCTTTGATTCAAATTAAAACCTTAAAGGTACCAGAATGTAGAAAACCCTGCATGCTAACTAACATTAAATGCAACGTATCATTTTTACAGAAGTAATCCAACTGAGTCTGCCAGAAGATCAGAAAATAAGCGTCACGGCAGGAACAGTGGGACAGAGTGCAGTCCTGAGTTGTGCCATTCAGGGGACCTTGAGACCTCCCATCATCTGGAAGCGGAACAATGTCATCCTGAACAACTTGGATTTGGAAGACATCAACGTGAGTGATAAAGGACTCTCAAGCTACTTAACAGACTCATTAGAAAACCTTTGCCAAACAAACTACAGCAGTAGCATTTGTCAGACTGACAAGCACTGCTTGCTGTTACTGTTGCTCCCCTTCCTGACACAGAAGTGAGCCTCTTGTTCAGATCAGAGGGTCACACTGGGAATGCTTCTCAACTCAATGACCACTGTTCGTAAAGTTGTTCGTAAAAATGAAATCTATGAATTCCGCGATGACCAAGAAATAGTGTTTCTGCTATTATATGGACAAATGAAAAGAGGGTGAAGGAACAAGCGTTTTCACCCAATGAATTTGAATTTGTAGGGATTTGAAGAAAAAAAACTGGCCCCAATTCTAATGTATTTGCAGGTTTCTTTAATTTATTTTATTTATTTTATTTTTATTTATTTTTTTGCATTGAATGGATTTCTAAAAGAAAAAAAAATTCTGGCATTTGGGCAAAAAAACATGCCGGTTCCATTTCACCAGGACAGTCATCCAGTTTGTGGGAGTCTTGGTGTTGTCAAACTTGCATTATCCTTTACTCAGTTCTATTCTGCAGCCTTGGTTGCCTTTGGATCTCTTCTGTCCCTATCACACTATAGCATCTGGAGTTATGTACGTTCTCCAGCTTTCTCTAGGGAAGTGTTATTCAAACTGTGGGTCACAATCCCAACAGGGTCTCAAATTCTTACTTGGGGGATCATGGCAACCTTTCAAATCCTGTACAAGAGAGGGCTTGGATCCAATCCCATCATGGGACTGCCTTATCAAAACTGAATTCTTGATATAATCCTGCACAGCATCTTCTCACTGTTTCCCCCCTTAGCTCCTAAAGCTGGCCCTGCTCAGGCTGCTACCCCATAGGGTTGTTGTGAAGACACAAGGGGTAGGGGAAAATGGGGTGAAGATTTTATCCCAGGAAGGGGGAAGGATCGCAGTTGGGTCCCCAGTATCATCTCTCTCTCTCTCTCTCTCTCTCTCTCTCTCTCTCTCTCTCTCTCTGATGGCATGAAAAAGTTTGAAGACCACTGCTCTAGAGTTTAGGACTCTCCTATTGCAGGGACATAGCTAATAAAAGTATAGCCCAGTGCCAAGGGCAAAATGTTGCCCTAGGAGTGATATAACAGCGGAAGTGACATCACAGTTGTATTTTCCTGTTCTCTGGTTTCTTTTTTTCTTTTCTTTTTTTGCCATAATAGATAAAGATACTACACTCTGGTTTGTTTCACTGCATTCTGCGTTAAATTACCTTTCCAACGATATATAATGTGATGGTATTATTCATACATACCTAGGTTTTTATAATTTTGGTCACTAGTGTCAAGCTCAGCTTGTTGCCTCCCTAAAGCTTGTTGCCCGGTGCAATTGCACCCCCCCTGCACTTCTTTAGCCAGCGCCTGTCCTGTTGTACATATGAGATATCTTGACCCAGCTCCTAAATGGCCATGAATCTGTTTGGAGTTGCTGATTTCATTAGATCTTCTCTGCAACCTCTCCCATGGATGGATGTCACTGCGGAGTGGAGATTAACAGTGCAATCCTCCCTCTTGCGTAGCGTCAACGCTACACCGCTAGCGCAGACACAGGAGTGCCAAGCGGCACTCCCATGTCAGCGCTAGAGCTCTCAGGCCGACGCTACGAGTAGTATCAGCCTTAGAGCACCGACGGTGAGCCTCCCTCGCACCAGCCGAACTTGGCTGGAGCGAGGGAGGTTCTGGGAGGAACAAGGGCGGGGAATGGGCAGGGGTGGGGGGCAGCCTGGGGAGGAGTGGGGCCAGGAGGGAGCCATTAGACCACATTGTAGGCCTCGTCAGGAGGCCTCATGGCCCTGATTCAGGCTACACGGCTTCCTCATTTCTATGCCTGCTAAATAGCAGGCGCAGATCCGAGGAAGCCCATGGGGTGGCCAGAGCCTCCCTGGGGCAAGGTGACGAACATGCCCTTGCCCCGGGGAGGCTCCCCAGTGCACCAAATGTGCTCTGGATTTGGCGCTGGCCCGCCAGCCTCACCAATCTAGTGCACTTTAGGTCTTGCCAGCATCCTTCTTTTCACCACAGCTTGCTTTATTTGGTAGTCAGATAAATGTCTCCACAAATTTTTTCCAACTACTCTTTTATCCCTTGGCTGAAAGGTGCCTTATCCTAGTGTCGAACACTGCAGTTCCTAATCACTGCTAAGGTTATCCAGAGCGGCAAGATTTATTTATCTGAAAAATTTATATCCCATGCCGAAGCAAATCCCCAAGGCAGCTCTTGATCACACAGAGCCCTACAGCGTGACCATTCCAGATAAACTAAAACGGTTTTCTGGACAGATCTACAGGATTGGACTTTCTGTCTACAGGACATAGTCATCATCATTTATGTAGCATTTTTTGTAACCTCCATATCATAGCTGGGGAGCTGAAGCTGCAATGGAGTTGTCTAAGGCCATCCAAAGAGTTCATGGCAGAGATGGGGTTTGAACCTGGAAAATCCTGATTTTTGTTCTGTGTCTTAGCTGTTACACATAGGATGCAATCCTTGGCACACTTTCTTGGGAGTGAGCCATATTGGACACAATGGTACTTACTTCTAAGTAGACAGGCAGAGGATTGTGCTGTATTCTGTTTTCTTTCCGAGTGTTCATGTTGTAATACCACCAACTATACTTACATTTGCAATCTTATCTCTGCAATGGCAAGAGCAGCACCAAACTTATTTTTATACGCAGCAGAATTCTAAGAGCTGCACAAAACTTTTTATCTGCTACCTTTTAGTTATGGAGCTCAGACATCAAAAGCAGCTGAAAGAAACAAAGCTAGATTCAGATCTCAAACTGCATATGGTTTGGCCTGCCCAAAATATCGCAGCATGAGGCCTCCTGAATTCTTATCAGAGCTTGGAGACCAATTTAAATATTGTGCACGCACACCGTGGAAGCCAGCCTTTCAACATGTTGCAATATGGCAATATTGTAGTATGTTATTAGAGAGAAAACCAGGGCAAGTAATGCTATCAGTTAGAATTTAAATACAAAGCAAAGCTGTATGGTATCTGTAGAGTTAGCATTTCTGTGCTTAAGTACAGAAGTAAGCACTTCAATGCTAATAGGATAGCTTGTGTGCTTCGGTATTTTATTTCTCCAGAATGAAAAACATGTAAGAGAATATTGTTTTCAGCTCACTTATCTAATTCAATAACACTTTGCTCACCAGAGTTGTTGTTGTTGTTGTTTTCTGGCAGGGTTTCTGAAAGTGTGGGTCACAAGCCCATATGCAGTGGGGTTTGAGATGGGCCTCCCACCAGCCCCTGGGAGTTTTTGGCTCTAAATTGTAAACATTCCAGAAGAGGGGATGCTGGCCAAAATAACTTACTGGGCACCTCCTCAGAATGGCCTTTTCTGGTTTGGGGAGGTAACTTCTGGTTTGACCTGAAGTAGCTTTTGGATGCTGTGGACAATTCAGAAGCCCATGGAGATCAATAGAGTGGGTTGCCAGTGTAGCATGAACCGGAAGAGGTCTCGAGGTCATTTTGGCAAACAGTAACATAACCCACCATGGAGGACAAGGTGCTGCAAAGATTAGGAACTGCAATGCAATGTTTATTGCATTGATTCTTTTTTGTTAGTCTATTGCAGCAGTCTCCAAACTGGAAACCACTGCAGCAGGAAAACTCGTTCCCTAGTGCAAAAGACCCCTACTATAACTCCCAGGGGTCTTGCAGCCAGCTGCACACACAGGGAATGCCAGGCACGTGGCTTGCTGGGGCTGCTGGGACCCCAGGAAGCTCCTGGCCGCGAAGACCCCTGGGAGTTTGAGTTGTGGTCTTTCATGCCTTCCCTGGCAGAACGCGGGCCTCTGCTCACACTAGGGATGGAAAACAGGGCTACTGGATCCGGCCCGCAGGCCAGAGTTTGGAGCCCCCGGTCTATTGTGTTGGCTAGCGTTAGAGTTCAATATTGTCAAGAAGGAACATAAGAACATAAGAAGAGCCATGCTGGATCAGGCCAAGGGCCCATCTAGTCCAGCTTCCTGAATCTCACAGCGGCCCACCCCAGGTGCCCCAGGGAGGCAGGAGACAACAAGATGCTTGCATCCTGTTGCCACTCCCTTACACCCGGTACCTGTAGCCCACCACCTTTGTAAGGAGGTTGCACAATCCATCATTGCCTATAGCCCACAATGGATCTTTCCTCCAGAAATCGGTCTAATCCTCTCTTAAAGACATCAAGACCAGATGCCATCACCACCTCCTGTGGCAAGGAGTTCCACAGATTAACTACCCGCTGGGTAAAAAAGTACTTCCTTTTATCTGTTTTAACTCTCCCAACCCTCAGTTTTAGCGGATGCCCCCTGGTTCTGGTGTTGTGAGAGAGGGAAAAGAACATCCCTCTATCAACTCTATCCCTTCCATGCATTATTTTGTATGTCTCAATCATGTCCCCCCTCAGGCGCCTTTTTTCTAGACTGAAGAGCCCCAAACGCTGCAGTCTTTCTTCAGAAGGGAGGTGCCCCAGCCCCATAATCATTTTTGTCGCTCTCTTCTGCACCTTTTCCAACTCCACTATGTCCTTTTTGAGATGCGGCGACCAGAACTGGACACAATATTCCAGGTGCGGCCTTACCATTGCTTTGTACAATGGCATGATAATATTGGCTGTTTTATTCTCAACCCCTTTTTTAATTACCCCGAGCATGGAATTGGCTTTCTTAATTGCTGCCGCACACTGGGTCGATACCTTCAAGGAATTGTCCACCAGCACCCCAAGATCTCTCTCCTGAGCTGTCACAGACAGCTCAGAACCCATTAGCCTATAGGTGAAGTTTTGGTTTTTGGCCCCAATGTGCATCACTTTACATTTGTTTACGTTGAAACGCATCTGCCATTTGGCTGCCCATTCCCCCAACTTGGAGAGATCCTTCTGGAGCTCTTCACAATCCTCTCTGGTTTTCACCACCCGGAAAAGTTTTGTGTCATCTGCAAACTTGGCCACCTCGCTGCTTATCCCTGTCTCCAGGTCATTTATGAACAAGTTGAAAAGCACCGGCCCCAAGACAGATCCCTGGGGCACTCCGCTTTTCACCTCTCTCCATTGTGAAAATTGCCCATTTACCCCCACTCTCTGTTTCCTGGCCCTCAACCAATTCTGGATCCATAAGAGGACCTGCCCTCTTATTCCCTGACTGTGAAGTTTCTTCAGCAGCCTTTGGTGGGGGACCGTGTCAAACGCCTTCTGAAAATCCAGGTATATGATATCCACAGGTTCACCCACATCCACGTGCCTGTTGACCTTTTCAAAGAATTCCAAAAGGTTTGTGAGGCAAGACTTACCCTTACAGAAGCCATGCTGACTTTCTTTTAGCAGTACTTGTTCCTCTATGTGTTTTAGGATTTTATCTTTGATAAGGCTTTCCACCATCTTACCCGGAACAGACGTTAGGCTGACCGGCCTGTAGTTTCCAGGGTCCCCCCTTCTCCCTTTTTTAAAGATTGGCGTGACATTGGCTATCCTCCAATCCTCTGGCACCGTGGCCGTTTGAAGGGACAAGTTGCATACTCTAGTTAAGAGGTCAGCAACTTCGTTCTTTAGTTCCTTAATAACTCTTGGATGTATACCATCTGGGCCTGGTGACTTATTTATATGTAGTTTATCAATTTGATCTAAAACATCTTCCTTATTCACCATTATCTGCTTTAATTCCTTAGTTAGGAAGGGCTGTTCGGGCTGTGGTATCTGCCCAAGTTCTTCTGCTGTGAAGACGGACGCAAAGAATTCATTTAATTTCTCTGCAATCTCCAAGTCCCCTTTTATCTCATCTTTCCCTCCCTCACCATCCAGCGGGCCAACCGCCTCTCTGGCAGGTTTCCTGCTTCTAACATATTTGAAGAAGCTTTTATTATTCCCCTTTATGTTGCTAGCCATGCGTTCCTCAAACGCTTTCTTGGCCTCCCGTATCACCTTCTTACTTGTCTTTTGCCAGAGTTTATGTTCCTTTTTATTCTCCTCACTGGGGCAAGACTTCCATCGACGGAAAGAAGCTTCCTTGCTCTTTACAGCTTCTCTAACTTCGTTTGTCAGCCATGCAGGTACCCTCCTGGATCTTGTTGAACCCTTCTTTCTTTGCGGTATACACTCCCGCTGGGCGTCTACTACTGTCACTTTAAACAGCCTCCACGCAGCCTGGAGGGATTGGACTCTTTTTACCTTCCCTTTCAATTTCTTCCTAACTAGCCTCCTCATCTGAGGGAAATCTGCCCTTCGAAAGTCCAGGGTTCTTGTGTCAGATTTGCTCTGCACTCTTTCCTGGACATGCATGGCAAAACCAATCGCAGCATGGTCACTGTTCCCCAATGGCTCAGTAACACATACATCGCTCACTAAGTCCCGAGTGCCACACAATATTAAATCCAGAGTCGCCTGTCCTCTGGTCGGCTCCATGACTAGCTGCTCTAAGGCACAGTCATTCAACACATCAAGGAATCCGGTCTCTCTTTCTTGACCAGAGCAGCAGTTGACCCAGTCAATATGAGGATAATTGAAGTCCCCCATGATTACAATCCTGTCTCTCTTGGTCACTGCCCTGATTTGTTCCCTCATTTCAAGGTCACCTTCAAGTTTTTGGTCGGGAGGACGATAGCACACCCCCACTATTACATTGCTCTTACGGCCTGGTAGTTTAACCCACAGTGACTCCACGGAGGAGTCCGGCCCACCTTCAGTTTCTACTCTGCTGGATTCTATCCCTTCTTTGATATAGATGGCCACCCCTCCGCCAACACGCCCTTCCCTGTCCCTCCTATAGAGTTTATAGCCTGGAATTGCAGTATCCCACTGATTCTCTGCATTCCACCAGGTTTCCGTTATACCTACTATATCAACGTTTTCCCTAGCCACCAAACATTCCAGTTCCCCCATCTTTGCTCGGACACTTCGGGCATTCGCATAATAACACCTATATATGGGGTTCTCTAATGAGGGACTGTTTTTTGATCCCTTTCCCCCTCCTCTCTTTGTACTGGACAAACTATCACTTACACTCAGGTTTGACGTTCTAATTCCTACTCCTCCATTGCTCTTTGGTACTCCTCCATCCTCCTCTTCCCGTAGGGATGAGGAGTTCCGAACCGGACGCCACTCGGCTCCTGTCGGCTTTCCCCCAGGGATCAGTTTAAAAGCTGCTCTGCCACCTTTTTAATATTAAGCGCCAGCAGCCTGGTTCCATTTTGGTTCAAGTGAAGCCCGTCCCTCTTGTACAGGCCTGGCTTGTCCCAGAATGTTCCCCAGTGCCTAACGAATCTAAACCCTTCCTCCCGACACCACCGTCTCATCCACGCATTGAGACTCCTGAGCTCCGCCTGCCTAGCTGGCCCTGCACGTGGAACTGGTAGCACTTCTGAGAACGCCACCTTGGGGGTCCTGGCCTTCAGCGTCCTGCCTAGCAACCTAAATTTGGCTTCCAGGACCTCCCGGCTACATTTCCCCACATCGTTGGTGCCAACATGCACCACGACCGCTACCTCCTCCCCAGCACTCCCTACCAGCCTATCTAGACGAGACGTGATGTCCGCAACCTTCGCACCAGGCAGGCAAGTCACTGTGCGGTCCTCACATCCGTCACAGACCCATCTCTCTATATTCCTAACTATAGAATCGCCCACAACAAGGAGACCACGACCCCCCTCCCACCGAGGAGCATCCTTAGTGCGACTGGATGCGGGCTCATCACCGGAAGAAGGGGCCCCCGCTGGGGGATCGATTCCCTCTGTTCCAAGCTGACGTCCTCCAGCCCTGAGACTCCTTTCCCCAGCAGCTGAGGAGCTGCCTGGCTGAGAATGGGACGAAGCCTGCAAGTCCCCGGAAGTCTCACCATGAACCCTCACTACCTGTCTATGCTTCTCCAGGTTGGCAACCAAGGCCTCTAGGGAGCAGACACGTTCCCTGAGTGCCTGGAGCTCCTTGCACCGAGGACACACCCACGACTTATGCCCCAGAGGCATATAGTCATACATGTGGCACTCTGTACAAAACACTGGCAAGTGTTCAACATCTTTGACCATAAAGAAGAAGAAAAAGTTTTGATTTTTGTAATAGCACATGCCCTGATGAAACAATTCAGAACACCATAACAAAAAGAGAAATAGAAAGATATCACAAGAACATAAGAAGAGCCCTGCTGGATCAAGCCAAAGGCCCATCTAGTCCAGCTTTCTGTATCGCTCAGTGCCCACCAGATGCCTCAGGGAGCACATGAGACAACAAGATGCCTGCATCCTGTACGTTATTTATGTACTAAATACTGTTACAGAAATATGTAGCTCCATGTAGGGCTTTCAGGCTTGAAGTGGGGTCTCTTCTACTGTCCCGTTCCTGGGCCTAAATGACTCTTCTGCCTGCTGAAAACACCCCCTCCCTGCCCCATTTGATCCCACTGCCCCCCCCCCTGCCCAGCAGATTGTTTACCTTAGTTGGCTGGGTCCAGGTTCAGTGCTGGTGGATGCCCATAAGTGCCAAGGGCACTGGCCTCCACGCAGCTGCAACATGCTTTACACCACGTTTACAACTATGCACATGCCCATCCCACTGGCGGGAACTGGTGTAGGATTCAGCTGCTAATGTACATTAGTTAGAATTTTAATACATTTCAGTCACTGTTAGGAGCAGAACAAGTAGAATACAGATTGATTTGTTCTTCCAGTGCATTCTTATGAGGTAAGGTGGGGGGGGGGCTTTTAATCTGCTTTAACATTGGAGAGCAGGGAACAAATGTGTGGCAGTTGACAAGGTTTAATGACACTGGATTTTGTATATATACTCTCATCATAATCTTAGCAAAGAGGTATCTCTTTTGCCATGCGGTGATAGCCTTTGTGGCTGCTTTGCAATACATTAAATACTCTGCTAAATTTTTGACACTTACTAAAACCCGCAGCTTCACACTCTTGCACACATAATTGCAATGAAGTCACAACCTTTTTTTTTTGCCTGAATAAGAATTAAAGCCTGAGAGACAAGCAGAGTAATGGGATAGGTCCGCTGAGGAGAATTGTGCTTCTGAATTTCACTACAGAACATGAATGTAGCACTTAAAGACACGGGAACGTCAAATAAACACATTCAGAGAGAATGAGGTGTGCTTTGGTTTATACAGCACTTTAAATACCTATTCATTTGGTGTACTTCTGAGGCAATTTCAGTGTTCAAAAAGCCTCAGCACTGGTACGATTTCTTTGGTCTCCAGGGGTGGTGTTCTTTGTTCTCACCTCTAGCTATATTATGAGCTATGGTGCATTTGTTTAGCAGTGAGAGCTGACAGTAAATTGCAGTATACAGAACAAAGCCCAAATGTATTTGTATTTTTCAAGTATACAATATCACAGGTGGAAGACTTCCAGTAATTATATTGTGACACATTAAATGACCAGCATGGATAGCTGACCACAGCCTGTTACAGAAAACAATAAGCACCTTATGACAATGATCAGTCTGAAGAGACAAAGTATTTTTTTAATGCAGCAAAACACCAGCAAACATTTGTGAGCCTTTAAAAATGAGATTTTGTTGTTTAATAAAACAGATTCTGGGTTTGCCACTTAACTTGAAATGCCAGATAGTAGTTGAAGAAGGTCCCTTCAGAAATGTCCCATTGTTATTTGTAAAAAGCGTTAAGCCACTACCTTTCAAGTTTGTTTCATTTCCTATGACATGATCTTGATTGTTAGCCGAGGGGACTCACTCATGTATACCATGTGTGTGATAGTTAGAACCATTTGGTGTAAGGGAAGTACCTTGCTCTGAAGACTCTTGTTACCCTAAGGCATGTCAAAGTCTGGGCCTGTGCATTATTAGAGGCCCTAAACTAAAACATGTTTAAAATAGTCTTGTTTCCTTTTGGAATCCTTATCAGGGAACTTCAGAGCACAGGTATCTGCCTTCAGAACATGTTCCACATGTTTCCCGTATTCCTGAAACAAAATGGTGCGTTTATGTACCAGTAGGACATAGAGCTGTTTTCCGTACTGATGCATTTGTACACTTGCTTGACATATTATATACATACATATTACTTATTATGTACCCCCAAAAGCCTTTAGTTCACAGGTTCAGAAACCAATAGTAAACTGTAGTATGTGGTGACTGAAAAAGTAACAGCAGAATGAAAACAGACCTGACTGATACAGAGGTGTAACTAGGGTGGAACCTGAGGGGCACCGACCCCGAGCACTACACCGAGGGGGGGGTGCAAAGCCACCAGTACTTCCGTAAGCTGGACAAGGCAGTTACTTCCAGTCACTCCTGGTGGGTCCTGACATGAGTGTCATTCTAAAAAAATAAATAAATAAGTGTCTGGTCTAAAATAGGCCGGTACCCCCGTGTTGGCGGTATGTAGGGCCCGGGATTGCGCCCTGAGTGACCTAGATAGTTAATTGTCATCACATGAACTGACTTTACAGCAACAGGTGTACAAAGTTTCATTTCTACATAGACAGAGTTTCAGAGTTGGTTTTCTTGTTCTTTCATTTTTCCTGCTGATTATATTTTATGAAGCAGGCAGTTTTGATTAATCAAGTCAGCACATTTCTACTTTTATGTGCACTGAGGGTTTTCTCTTTATTGGGTATTATTTCTTGCAAGTATATATTTTGCTCTCTTAGGAGTGTGTGCTTTGCTATATTTTTAACATTAGAAGTCAAAAAGAATTGTTTTAATTTACCAGTAACTGAAATGTCTCTTTCAGCCCCATTGTCCCTTCTTCTGCAGCACTTGCAATGTAAGTCACGCCTCATACCGTATAAGCAATAAGTGCATCCTATAAGAATGTACAGAACAGAAGGATCCAGCTTTGAATTGTGCCTCAAACACGTTTTTCTAATGACAACATTAGACTTCAGGACCAACAAAATTTTCCCTATATGAAATCTGAATTTTTTTTTCTAGGCATGCAGTTGTATTTTTTTCTGAAATGCCAACCTTTCTCTTATCTTTCCTATGTTGCTTTTCCTCTTTTTGCATGTGGGGATTTTTTTCCTTCTTTTTTTTCATTTAAAAATAGTTTCTGATACTGTAGGCAATTATAAAGCTAATTTTGTCCTTTTCTTCAACAAAGAAAATGTTGCCTCCTGATTCCACACACTTGTTGTTGATAGTCTTCTACACAATTATGCCATTCTTTGATGCCTGTTCCTTTTGTTCTATTTTTAAGTTCTGTGGAGTCAATAGCGATTGACTAGTCTGGCTTCTGAGGAAATGTGTGGCATTTCAAGAAAAAGGAAACTCGGGAACCCATCAAGAGTTGTTTCTTCTCTTTAGAAGACGTTTGAATTCCCAGGACGGCACTTTCCCCAAATTATTCTTTGGAGAAACAGTTCATTATTTATTTTTGTTGCCACTGTAGATTTTTTTGTATCGTTCCCCAGATATTCAACTGTGCCTCTTTCATTTGTGCAGTCCAGCTTACTCTGGGTACATGACTATAATTCTTATAGAAAGCTTTAGTTCTGCAAAATGTGCAGCCGAAACACACACACACACACACACACACACACACACACACACACACACACACTCCAGTTGCCATTAAAAAATTGTGGCTCTTGCATGGCTTTTTTCTGTATCCTTTATTTGTTTTCTTATGTAGCATCTAGAAACAGCATGTATTTTCTATATAATACAAGAAGCCATCCACACATAAAACCGTCCATTGCCTGATTTTTCATTATTTAATTTTGCTTGGCCACACTTGAGCAAAATGTGCAGCTAAACCGTGGAAGTCTGTAATGCAGATGCATGGAATCTGGTCACAGCCACCATCAGATTTTTGAACCACCTTGCAATCTTCCACTGTGGCTAGAGGTCAATCTCTCAACCGTTTCATCACAACACAGGGGCATTCACTCAGTACTGAGTCAGAAAGAATATTGCCACCTATAAAATCACCAGCACCGGTCCTTGCAGGACTGACATGCAACAAATTGCTTATCTGGATCACCCCCTGCTTAATTTGTGAGCTCTGAGATGGTATGTCTGCCATGGTTTTCAGGAAATGGCACTTAACAGTTCTCTAAATGAAACTGCTCCCTGATCTATCTACCCCTGCTGCTAATACCATATATCCCAGTTACTCTAAACTTTATTGATGATCTTCTTTGGCCCAGCTGATTTCTCTTCCTTCATTCCAAGTTCCACAGCATATGTAAATTTTATCAGCTTCCTGTGAGTTCCTTCATAGTTGTCATTTTTATGCTGAGTTAAAATCCATCTAAATAGCATAGCACTCATTTCTCATCTTTGCATTCAGAGTGCTCCCATTCATAAGCAGAGGTTGATCTTAGAGCTGTGTCATTTCCATATATATTCAAATAGCTTTCTGTTCACCAACTTCATATTTTCATGCTCTGTAATTATGTGTTATATTCTGTGGAGGGAGCAAGAGAGGGGAGCATATCCCAGGCTGATGTATATTTTTGACTTCCTGATTTTCCTACATAATATTTTTAATAGGACAGTAGGAAGATGCTTTGTACTGACTCAGACCTCTGGTCTATTTAGCTCAGGATTGTCAACACGGACTAGCAGTGGCTCCCTAGGATTTCAAACAGAACTTTTTTTTCTGCCCTTCTTGCAGATGCTGGAGATTGAACTGGGACATGATGCCATTTGCATGCAATGCATGCTCTCTGCTGCTGAGCTTGGCCCCTTAGGCCAGTACTGAATTTTAATGTGTTTACATAGTTTAACTTTTGCAAATCCTTATTTGTACATTAGTACAAATGCTTTACACAGAAGTCATTCCAAGAATTTGGGATGACCAATCCAAAGGTACAGGGTTTACGTGCATCTCTAAATGACGATGGGAGCCCATAGCTCAGAGTTTAATGCTCAGAACTGCTCCCCGGCTCCTGCCAGGGGTACAAAGTTTCCTTTGGGGCCTTACCCTTCTCCAGTGGATCATAATTTCATATGATTATCGGCTCATTATTGCTATGAATTGTGATACACAAAACTATGTAGCCTTACACAAAATGAGAATGCTAGTCTTCGCACATTTTTTATTGTGTGCAAATATTTTCTGAGATCCAGGAAATATCTGGCTCCTCTCCTTTGGCTCCCAGGCCTCCTATTTGAGCCCAGGCGTAACCCTGCACCCTTTTCATGGGGCCTGGTGAGAATGAAAAAGGGACTAAGTTCCCTTTTTTTATCCCAGGTGAGTGTACAATTTACCCTCTGCACTCTCCTCTCTCAGCCCCTAGCTCCTGCCTTGCCCTTTTCAAACTGGGGTTAAACTGGAATAGTAGCTTGTTGCCCTCACCACCCAGTAGCATGACTGGAAGGCACACAGAGGCACCCTGCAGAAGGCCTTACTGCCCTCTAGGTAAATGAAAAGCCCATTTGAACACTGGCGCCATAACCGCTGCAGTCCTGTCACTACCCACCTCCACATTCCCATCCCTGCCCCCACAAATACTTAGGGGGTTCTCAACATCTGAATAGGACTTTGAGAACTGATCTGGAGCTAGTTCTTAAACCTTTTCACCCAGCAGGGAGCAGGAAACCTCCCTTCAGCAGGCAGCTGGGCATCACAGAACTTGTGGTGATGACACGATAAGATCACTGCCAAAATTTCTGGGTTGCTGAGATTTCACACTTTTTTACGCAATAGGTCCTTCACTGGAGCTTTTGCTTGATGATCTTTGGCCCATTTCGGGCCTTATCTCATTGTTTTCTTGGTGACAAGCTTGTTTTCGTCAGCGAGAACACAACATGATAAGGTCTGGAGCAAGCCAAAGACCACCATGCATACGAAACCTCGGCAACCTGGAAGTTTTGGCAGGGCAGCAAGTAGGATTCTGTGACCCACCAAAAATCGGGTCATGACCCACAGTTTTAGATATGCTGATCTGGAGTGTGACTGAGTGGCTATGTTTCCACCCTTTTCCAGTAGTCCTGTGGGAACATTAGCATCAATTTATCATTTCATTAATTCTGTTAATAACTATGTAACAGACAATCTCTGTATAGTGGGCTCTTTCTCTTCACCATATTTGGGGAAAAAAATCACCTACTTTTTAGGGGCATCCATAAATCACAGTTTTGTTGTATCAGCATGCTTTCTCAAGACCACTTTATAACATGAAAAATGAGGAGAATCATCTGTTGAAGGAGACTCCTCTACCTCGAAAATGGTTATGTGAGACCAGTGCGACTGCATTGACAGTTTCCACTTCCCACAGGGAGGCTGAAAAATGCGCCACTGCACTCACACAAATTGTCCCCATGAAGTAGTGCCTGTCAACATGGTCATGTCAGCTCATACATTACTCCCTCCACGTGGGCTGTGCTCACATCTGAGCGGTCCATATGTCAGCTTCCTCATTGGCTCCTTTATTGCTAGCAGTAGTATTCCGAACAATGAGGTCATCAGGCATAGTGCGAGGTGGTCACCACCTTTTTCAGATAGCACATCAGTTGACAGTAAACATTTGATCACAACTCAGCATAGTGCATTTGGGCTGCACGGGTTCCCTTTCCCATTCATCAATCGCTGAAGAGAAACATGATTCACCTGATTTTATATGAACAACATTACCAGTTGGGCAAAGAAATACCACTTCATAGAGTCCTGTTTCAAAAACCAAATGTTTACAGTGCATCTTTATGGAAATGCAATTTTTCCAATGTTTTTTTGTATTAATGCAACATTCTTAAATAGAATAGATCCCATTAATATATTCCTGTCTCAAGTTAAAATGTGAGATATTTCTGTTGACACAAAAGTATGTTTCTTTGAACGACTGTTATCTATTTGTCGGAAACACTCCAGGCCTCCCGCCTTACCTGGCATTGGCCCTCTGCTCCAGGGCCCGCAAGACGACGGCAGGGCAAATGGGCCAGGGACGGACCTCTGCTCCTCGGCGCAGCAGGCCTTGGCAAGGGAAGGACCTTGGGGACAAGGGAAGGACCACCCCATGAGGGGACAAGGGTTGGCTGAGCACTGGGGCAATCAGAGGGAGGGGCGTGGCCTAATTGCAGGGGAGCCTGGGCCTCCTGCATTTAAACCCCGACTGGCCAAGGATGAGGATAGGCAGGGTCCAGGCTTCTGGCAAAGCGCAAGGCCCAGTTTGCCAAGGACTTGGGAACCCCTACAGGGAGCAGGAAAAGGGTGAAGCAACCCCTGCCCCCAGAGCTGAGTCTCTGAGGCCAAGTTTCAGCCGGGAGAGTTGGTGTGATGCCTGCTGGCGGGCACACCAGAAGGAGGCCCAGCCGAGGCGACAGGGGCGCCCCCCCCCTCGCCCTGGACACTATTGTCTCTGAGCTGTGCTGTAATTTTTTGTTTCTTGTTTTAAATAGAGGGAAGACTCCTATGTTTCAATTTTTCATTCTTGGGAAATTCCTGCCAAATCTTTTCCGTTAATGAAATCCTAAAATGAGACAGCCACTTTTGGGCTGTTGCAAATAAACTGTTATCTATTTGTCGGGAACACTCCGGGGCTCCCGCCTTACCTAACATTGGCCCTCTGCTCCAGAGGTCTTCGGCCAAAGACCTTGACTGACTTGTGAGTCACGCAAAGATGAACGTTTTCCCATACTTATTGCATCGTTGGGATCGTGAATGAAATATAATGGTAGAGAAGCACATCTGGATCAGGTCATGTTTCTTTTGCTTTCAATGTATTACTAACATCGAAATTACCCGCCCCAAGTAATCTGTTGGACCAAGTTATTCGAGTTGGATGGGAACTTCAACATTTACAGAATTCCTTCAGTTTCATGTTCTTGTAGCTGTTTTCAGTGATTGGATAGAACTTAAAAAACAATGAGCCTCTGAAGAATCATATTTGGTTTGTTTTTATATTATATGCAATTCACATATAATAGAAACACAGAGAAATTGTGCTACTTATGCTTACAACAGAGACAAGTACAATGTTTTCTAGTGGACAAAGTTGCCAACCCCAAAGCGATCTTATAATTTTAGCGGACTGAGCCACTTACCTTCCATTCAATAGTCTGATGCAGGAGCTAATGTGTAGATGCTTCTTCAGGGCGCCACATGTGGGCATGAAGCCATTTTTTTTCCATTAATATGGAATTCAAGTTTGCATACTGTACATAGGACTCCAAGGTAGTCTCTGATCTAGACCCCTCTCTAGCTTCCTCAAAGTTACTGCATCATAGCCCTTCAGATTGTGCTTGGATGCAAGGAACTCTACATCCTCCTTGACTTTAATAGGCTATCACTGAGGTATGCAGTGTGATTTTGAACGTTGTTTTTTATTTATTTATATTTTTGTATTATTGACCTCCTTTGCTCCCCATCTCACTTAGATCCAAGGGAGATTTTTTTTTTTTAATAGACATTTCTATGCATAATGGAACCTTCAATCTTTAGGGCACAAATGTTATTATACCGCAAATGTGCATCTAAGGGCTTTGTTATTAAAAGTCCTTTGATTTCCTGACAGTGTTTATGTGACAGAATCAAATCTCAAGGAACAAGTAGATCTGCTCCTTTTCATTCTAGAGGCTACTTCTGCATTCTATATGCATGAGATGAATATTTTTTTTTAAAAAAAATGCCTATTTTCTATCATTTTTATTATCATCTCTTGAGTGAGCTGAAAGAGCAGGCAGGATTTTGAGTGAGGTTTCTCATCCGTGTTCTCTTCCTTTTGGTGCGCCCATGGGCCACGTTACCCTGCTGCTTATTTATCCTTACGACTGCGCTGCCTTGTTAATAATGCATGTTCTTTAATGTTGCATGCTCCATCATATCTCTAAATATGTGTCTGTAATGTGTTTGTTGGGGTGGGGAAGCTTTTTCTGCTCGGAAAATTTAAGACGTTCTCGCAGCAACTTAAGCCTATTGCCAGAAGCAGGTTCCTCGGTGTGAGGTTGTCACTTAGAGACGGAGCACATATTTTGCACGTACAACATCCCAGGTTCAATCCCTGGCATCTCTCATGTAGAAAAAGACCCTCTTGTGAAATCCTGGAGAGTAACAGCTTGTCAGACTAGACAAAGATAACCAATGATTGCAGCACAGTGCAACTATTTATGTCTTCTCTATTGCAAACTTGTTTGGAAATTCAAATAAACTATTACTTCTGCGGCCAAGTATCTTGAATATTCAGCTCTCTCACTCCTGCACAGCAACACTCTCAATAGCAAGCTGTTAACCCCATTGAATGCCCTTCCCTCCAATCTCAAAATCTGTTTCTGTCTGACTTTGTACTATTTCCGTCTTTTTTTCTCATTCTCCGTTCTTAATCCGAGAATCATCATCTTTGTCCTGTGAGCCTCTAGCCCTCTGTTTTCTCTATTAACCCCATCCCAACCTGCCTCCTGACCTCTTTTTTTCTCACTAGCCTTTTGCAAGACTGTAATTTTCATATAACCAAGGCATTTTAAGACTCTTGTCCTAAAGCAATTTACATGTGCATCGACAGGTCTGTGCATTCACTAGCCTGTTGGGGCTGAAAGCCAATGCTGTTAGCATTTGAGCATCAATGTTTTAACATTGGTGGCATTAAAATAAAAGTAGGCTCTCGAAACTAATTTTCCTACTATATGATTTCATTTTACCAAAGGTCTCGTTGCTGTAATGAGTTATATGACCTGTCAGAAAGTGTTGATTATCAGAGTATAATTAGAGTTAGATGTAACTGAAATGAGAGGTTACTTGTGGCATTTGGGATAGAAATGAAATGTCTGCAGATTATCTTACAAGTGAAGACTGGATACAGCTTATGCTTCAGAGTTTGCAATGCTTATGCCTCAGTAGCATATTTTGTTAAATATCTGAATTGTACAGTAATTAATGATTCAATGCTTGCACAGAGGTCAGGGAGATAGATCAGAAACATTAAAGTGTGGAAGTAGTAGAGACATACATGTAATTAGAGGGTTTTTGCAATTTTTTTAACTTCACATTGATCTCAATTTTAGTTATTTCTTACAGATTTTAAAGAGTAAAATTATGTGAAACATGCATGGAAGAATTGTAAACTCTCCATTACTGTGGTGGCTTCAGTAAGCAGTATAGAATTATTTGAAGTGGGGAGTGGGGAGTCCTTTTATGATATCAGACTTCTTCCAAGTCTCAACTCCTCCTTGGCAAGTTGATAGACTAGTGCAGGGATGTCAAACCTGTTTCATACAGAGGGACAAAGTCAGCATTCATGGTGCCTGCTGAGGGCTAGAAGTGACATCATTAAGCCGAAAGTGACATCTTTACTCAAATGATGGCCAGAAATTAGCTCTTTGTTCTCACAGAGAAACTCATTAGCTGCAAATGACAGAAAATGTGCAAATCTTGTTAATATTTTCAAGATATGAGAGAACCCAATTATCACACTGAGAGAGCCTAATTATAACAAGAGGGCAGATAAATGGCTTCTGGGGGCAGTATTCAGCCCGTGGGCCTTACGTTTGACACTCCTGGACTAGTGTATATACTGCAGCGTGCTGTGCGATTCTGAGCGGTTTCCCAGGCTATCTAATGCCAACATGAAAGTACTAACTGAGATTGCCCAGGATGTTGACATGAGATATACTGTCAATAAGTTCATAATGCCTTGTAGCATCTGTGCTTCTTCTCTAATCTTGGTTTGGGGGAAGAGAGCTGCCTGAAGTCATTACTGGGCTTTAATAACATTTAAAAGGTAAAGGTTTCCCCACAACTGAATAGTCTAGTTGTGACCGACTCTAGGGGGCGGTACTCATCTCCGTTTCTAAGCCGAAGAGCCAGTGTTTGTCCGAGGACAAGCTTCCATGGTCATGTGGCCAGCATGACTATACGCTGTAGCGCACGGAACGCCGTTACCTTCCCACCAAAGTGATACCTAGTTATCTACTCTCATTTTTCAAACTGCTAGGTTGGCAGGAGCTGGGACAAGTGACGGGAGCTCAATCCGCCACATGGTCTATTAGCAATTCATTTGGGCAGTGTTTTGACCTGCAGCTAAGGCACGCCTGGGAAAATGCTGCAGAGTACTCCCCACACTGGGCTTCTTTTTAATACCTGCCAACTATCTGTCGATATGTTGCTGGGATCTCATTGATAATTTTCAGACAGCCAGTGTAGCCAAACATTTGCTGATGGTGTAACCTGTGAAATTGCTGAAGAGTGTATAAAAGCACCCTAAATGGCAACATTATCAAAACACATTTAGTTAAGAAAATTATGTTGGAAATGACAGTTTGATGCATTTGGTAGTCGACAGGATGTCATGAGGAAAATTTCATGCCTTTTCAAGGTTTTTATCATCCCTATGGAGGACAATATTGTTGCTAGTAATAAAAAGCAGATTTAGTTGTTTGGATGCTTCTGCAAAGCTTATATAAATGCATAATGCTTTTCTTTGCAATTGCGGAAAGACCCCTGGGTAACGTTTACTGCAAGACGTTGGTTTTAAGGCCCTGTGTTTTCATTATCCTGCATAGATTTTTCACGTCTTCAGCAGACTTCTAGGAAAATTGATCATGAAAATTAAAAGCACAGATTAGAAGTGGGTGAAGTAGGCAATAGTGAGCCCCATCTTAAACTTACTGACCTCACAGTGTGTTGCAGGTAGCCTTCCTGCTGGCATTGGAACTACTCCCACCAATCGCAGATGGAGATAAGTTAGCAGGAGAGGTGGCGGTGGGAGGGCAGAATGGGCAGGAACAGGAGAAGTGAGGCAGAGGAGAGCAAGAAGGAGGTGGGGTGAGCGGATCAGGTCCTGCAAGGGGAGTGGAGTCAGTGGTGCCAGCACCACTGATATCCTAAGCACCACAGATCAGTTCCTGCAGTGTAGGTTAACATGGCCTTGAGGCAACTATTTAGCTGTCACAGGTCCAAATAATTACCTCTCCAGCTTTCCCATGGCTGTGTGTGTGTGTGTGTGTGTGTGTGTGTGTGTGTGTGTGTACGCGCGTGCGTGCACAATCTTAACCAACTTTCCGGCGCTGACATAGCTGTTCCCAATGGGGCATGTCCTGCATTCTGTACCATGTGTGTGTGTGTGTGTGTGTGTGCATGCGTGTGTGACAGGTCCAAATAGTAGTGTTTAAAGATTTTGTTGTTATGCACTGTACATTTTATTATGGAGATTTGTACACAGCCTTGGTGGGATATAAAGGCAAAAGATTTAAGGCAAAAGGTTTAAGACTACTGGAGTAGAGCATCACCAGGTAAAGGGGGAGGCATTTGGTGTACCCTTTCAGGTACCAGGTGATTGAGTCCGAGTCCTGCTCAGGTTATTAGCAATTGTGCTAAAGTATCTTTCGCTAGTACCAGGCTTCATGGTACCTTTTCCTGGTCTCTCTAATAAGAATATTGGGTTACAGTGAACAGTGCTGAGAGGGTGTCACAAGCAGGGAGTGAGCAGCGAAGAGGGTAGGGGTGGACAAATAAGGTCCCAGGATGGGAGCAAGATCCCTAGTCTCATACTTTGATTGCTGATTGATTGGGCTGTGGCACAAAAAGGGTTCCTGTTTGTTTGTTTGGGCTGTGGCATGAAATACGGCCTGTACTCGCCCTGTAATTATTAATGTACTGTATTATTATAACGTTAACGTCTTCCCTCCTTCTTATGCCGGTCCACTGAGTTTTGCCATTGGTCATTGTACTTGGTCCCTACACATGTAATATATTTCCCCTGTGTGCATCTGTTACACATGTCCTAAAATCAGTCCCAGAAAAAAAAGTTTCCTAAAAAAGGGGAAAAAACACCCCTGCAAAACTATGTGGCAAAAGCAGATCAGATGGAAATGCATTTTTTCCCCTAATGTGTACAATTTCTGGCATTCATTTTGAACATGTCTTTATTTTCTGAACTATTCATTTCTAATCTTTATGAAGACAGGGTATTTACTACAGAAGAATGTCAAAACAATGCATGGCTAAGCATAAAACCATCTGATGGGGGAAAAAGAGTAGCATCATACAATCGAAATGCTAAATAGCTTGTAAGCTTTGCATACAGAAATACATTGTAATGAGCAGGCAAAAAAGGAAACAATATATTGCAGACTGAAAAATGTATTTTGCTCCACAAAACTAACTTAAAAAATGGCCCTCCCAAAGGACTACCCAGGTATTCAGTTTCCAAGTACCACAAATGCAGATCCCTGGCCCCCTTCTGCTTAGAAAAGGCCTGTTTTGAAAATTGAAGAATTAATTGGTGTCTTTTAACTTTTTCAAGTCCCCCCTTTTTTTTTGTTTAAGCCACTTACATTTGTCATTCCCTGATTTACATTTATAGCTAGACACATCCGCACAGTGCGGCTTTCATATCTGGTGTCAGTTCAAAGTCCCCCGGAGAGAGACCAAAACTAATTCTTTTCACTTTTATACGTATCCTGGGGGCTCGCACCATTTAGGACTTTAAAGGTCATAGCCGGTACTTTAAATTGAGCCTTGAAGCAAAAGGGCAACTGGTGGTTGATCTAACATAAGTGTGATGTGGGCACTTTGGCTGGCCTAAAACAATATCCGCAAACTCTAATTGCAGCCTCCTAACTACTCAGAGGCAGCCTCATTTTGAGAGCACTGCAGTAGGTAAGCCTGGATTTATTGAGAACATGAGTCATTGAAGGTAGACCTGCTAAGTCCAGACAGAATTGCAGCTAGCGTAAGAGGAGTACGGCCAGCGGTGTCATGCAGACGGAACGCAGGGCGGGAGGAACGGGTGAGCGGCAGCCCACCTGTTGCGTTCCGGTCCATTTCACCGTCTTCTCCACCCTCGCGGGGAAGACGGCGAAACGGACTGGAACTCAACGGGCGGGCTGCCACTCACCCGTTCCTCCCGCCCAGTGTTCCGGCTGCATGACGCCGCTGAGTACGGCTCTCTCTACAGTGTCATGCTGCCCTCCTGCCTTTCTCACAAGCGCCTTGCTTAGGGTTTCTATTCTAGCGGCCCTAATGGGAAGGAGGAAGGATGGAGTGACAGACTGCAGAAGAAGCTCTGAGCACAACTCTAACCTGGAGTAAGGCCAGCAAACTTTGGCCAGCAGAAGGGACACCGTAAAGTGTGTTTAGACCACTCTCGGAGACAGAGAAGCCAGCACACAGACATGTGCTGTGTGCTGCACATGTCTGCACAGACACTCTTGGATCCTCCCTGTCTCCAAGAGTGATCCAAACAAGCTTTACACTGGCCCTTATGCCAGCCCAACTTTGCTGGCCTAACTGTGTCGGCCTGACTCCAGGTTAGGATTGTGCTCTCTGTTTTGGAGGAAGCAGAGGGGGTCCTATTTATGAAAAGGTTAGGTTCCTGGGGTCCATTTGTAGATTGTTTTATTCATAAGTGCAGTAATTCCCTTCTCTGCTGCTGTTGGTTTCACTGGGGGAAAACTATCAGTGCTGTCAGTTTCTTTCCCAATATTTCCCCTTTCACTCTGGACTCTGTCAGTACCGTCAGTGTCACTTTCCCCTCCCCATTGTCACTCTACTGCCAGTGGCACTTAGACAGCTTCCTGCTCAGCACCACTGGCTGCAAACCAGAAGTCAGGGATGAAAGTATTGTCTGTAGGTCCAATGGTCATAAATGGTGGGCGCTACTATACTGGGTAATATACTGGGAGTCAACTAACCAATCTAGGTTGCCAGCTCTGGCTGAAGGTATTCCTGGAGATTCCCCCCTCCTCATATGGTAAAATGATAGACATTCCTGGCCACCTTTTAAAATCTAGGATTTAGTTGTCACCTGGAGACTGATGCTGATTCCTGAAAACTCCAGGCCAATCTTGCGAGGTTGGCAACCCTATCCATATCTAGCACATGTTATAAACGTGCGCACTGGAATGTGCCTTTGAGTACCCTGTGTGTATCTGATTATGCTCTCCAGGGTCATCCAAGCAGTATAGGAAGAAGGGAAGAGGAGAGAGTTCAACCTCCACCAGCCTGGGGTATATACCCCATGAACTCCCCATCATACTTGCTCTAATCTTAATAACTGTGAAGATGCCAAACTCTACTTGTGTCTCCAGTGTCAGTTGCACATGCAAGGAAACATTGTCTTTGTTCAGACTTGGCTTTTGTTCTGTCATCCTCTTTTGCTTTTCTCTGTAGGCCTGTGTATAATTTGCTTTTAAGTGTACTTGTAGTGCACACTCCATTGTATTCAGAGAACAATCATGATACCAGGGTTCCTCTGCGAGTATAGTTGCTTACCCTTTTTATAATGAAAATGAAATAGCTGGCAGCGTTGTTTTTTTTCTCTGTTTTAATTTATGTAAGTTAGGTTTCATTCTGACCTGTCATGTCAGTCTTTTGCTGAGAAGTTACAGGTGTCCCCATATACCTAATTATCATTAGCCCTCACAATGGAATAATTCATATCACTCACTCAATCAATCAATCAATCAAATAGTATTTATGTACTACTTTTCAACAAGGAGTTCACAAAGTGGTTTACAGGCAAAAAAATGAAGTTAATTGACTCCCTGGCCCAAAAGGGCTCACAGTCTATAAAAAAAATGCAGAACATCACCAACAACAGTCACTAGAACAGACACTGTGCTGGGGTGAAGCGGGACAATTATTCTCCCCCTGCTAAATATAAAAGGAACATCAATTGGAAAAGTGCCACTTGCCCAGTTAGCAGGGGTATATGCCACTGAGAGTCCCATGGGTTTATGTTCTAAAGGAAAAAAAATGGTATAAAATTCCCTTCCCATTACCTGACCCCATCCACCAACAGAATTGAAGGTTACAAAGGGTACCTATAAAAAGGATGCCTTTTGTCAGGAATTGCACCGTCAAGCATTGGGCAATATAGCCTGTATATATGTCGTGGGAACAGATTTAGCAGATATAGCTAAATCTGGTCAAAGCCATGAACTACATTTACCATACAAGAAAATCCCCCCAACCCACACCAGTGAGCCAGATTGGATCAGCTGATACTTAGTGGATGATATATAAAGTCTTTACCATAGGGTTCTTTTTAAATAAAGACACCTGTTTTTACTGTCTGCTGTCACTTTCATTTGTTCTCTGCCTTTCTTTACCGTTTTTTCTTT
This sequence comes from Lerista edwardsae, assembly GCA_029204185.1. Taxonomy (NCBI): domain Eukaryota; kingdom Metazoa; phylum Chordata; class Lepidosauria; order Squamata; family Scincidae; genus Lerista; species Lerista edwardsae. The sequence continues at coordinate 24,781,822 of JAJKFI010000003.1, forward strand.
ACCTCACCCCACTACTGACTGCACAAGAGTTGTGTTTGACACCATTAAATACACAGTGGTCTATCACTATGGCAAGCCAACGGTCTGCAATATCCTGTCAAGTGAGGAGAAGCATTTTTCTACCTGTCCATCCCTAATCAGAAATCTGGGAATGTAGAGAAGGTTGTACTGTAAGCTTTGCTTTGCTTTATCATAATCAATCAGCAGCTAATCATTCAATTCACATTTGTGTAGCACTGTGTCGTCCTGACCTATATATAATCTAAGAATTGTCTGTTGTGATTCAAAACCCACTTGCACTGTGCACTGTTGTCAGGTACAGCAAATTAACATTGTACTGCCCCTTAAGGATATCCCAGTATCCAAACACTCCCTTTCCTCTCTGACCATAAACTGGAGGTTCCCAAAATGTGTGTTGTGATGCCTTAGGGTGTTGCAGAACACTCCCAGTGGTGCCACAGGATGTTTCCAGTCACCCCTCCTACCTGTTCCCCTGGGTGCAGCTACCTTGGATCTCATGAAATCTCGTGATCACATGAGATTTCACAAGATCCAGTATGGCTGAGCTGGGAAGAAGATGCTCATGACCAAGGTAAGTTTGGGAACCAGTGCCATAAACTCTGAAAAACCCTCCTGCAGGCCTTTTAGGAACCCTGCCAAGAAAATAACTGACAGCCCAATCTTAAGTAAGACTGACATAGTAAGGACGACATAACAGGGATGTGTCCTAAAGCCAACTAGGAGGCAGCAGCAGCAACATGCAGAACAAGGAGGTTTTCCCCTTGCACCCGCAAAATCCCCGGTCGCCCCTATGGGCGTGCTCAAATCTGCACCTGCTGTTTTGCAGGCGGAGAGAATCATGGACAGGAGTGGCCCAAATTGGGACTGCCCTGGCCAGGGATGGGCTTTAGGATACAGCACTACGGCCATCTTGCATCACAACCCCCGTCTTTGCCCACTGCACTGCCTAGTTACACTCCTGGAACGCCTCTGGCATGCCCTTGTGGAGGCCCTGCACTGACTGAGCGACGCTGACGCTTGACTGGCACAAGGCCGGTCAAGGCTGCTGACGGTCACAGCGGCACCCGAGCACTGGCACTGCTTCTTGCGCCGGTCCAGCACCATAGCACAGGCGCAGACACACTTGACGGCATGTTTGCGACAGCATTTGGCCGGCGCAAGAGCTTACCGCTGGTGCAACAGGGGGTATAGGATTGTGCTCTCTGGGAATAACTGTGTAAATACATCAGTTACATTACCAACACTTGTGTGGAGTTCAGCAGAAATCTCATTCAGAAGTCTGAAATCAGTAGACAAGTTTCAATAGATAACACCCATCTTTAGAGCAAATCATGAACATTTGGCAGGGCTAATAATGCTTTGCCTCGTTTACTTTCTCAGTTTTGTTTCTTTCTCCTCCATAGGTATCAAGTATTAAGCAACCACAGATAAAAAATGCATTTTGCCATGTTTCTGTATATTTTAATGTTCTCTTATGTGACATATTTTGTAGTGCGACATTAAATATTGTACCACAGAATTTTAGTCATAAATACTTTCAGAGCAACTCCATATGCTACCAGCTAGCAGGTTGTTCCAATTAACTTACTATAGTTTTATGAAAATATACCAGACATCTACATAAAAGAAACACCCACTTGATGTACAGTAATATTAACAGCATTGCAACTTAAAAAGCAAAAATAAGAATTAAAAAGTAACAGCAATCGCAGATACGACCAAATTAAATCATCACAGATAATTATACAGAAGTATTATATCCCAGACTAAAGACATTTAAATAGAATAGTTGGGATCCAGGTACAGCAGAAGCATCTGTGCCTCTCTACACATGGTGAAGAGGACAGGATCATGCCAGCTGAACCCACCCCAGCCTTTGTTCATTGAGGACAAGATGCAGTGGCGTGCTTAGGGCATTGCATGAGGGGGGCAAGAGCAATGGGCGCCATTTACCAAGGGGGCGCCAATTGCCCTCAGCCCCCAGAAGCACAATACCCTATAGTTGCATCAGAGGGAAGCTGCACCACCCAGCTCGCCAGCCAGCCTCCGATCGGGCTGTTTTGCCCAATTGCTGGCTGGAAGGAAACACGTGCCTCTCTGGCTGGAGGGGGGCGGGAGGCGTGCATTTTCTCCCAGCCGGCGATGGGGCAAAACTGCCTGATCGGAGGCTGAGGGAAGCCATGCGCCTCCACCCCCTCTAGTCAGGGAGGCGCCCGGTTTCTCCGGCTGCCACTGGGGTGTGTGTGGCTTCTCTCTGCATGGAGAAAAGCCACACTCATCAAGGTCATGATGTCACAACATTGTGACGTCATGACATTGCGTGCCATGGGCACGGTTTTGCCCTGATATGCCTCTGCCAAAATGAAAACCAGAGTTTTAAGTGTGTAGATGCGTCGCGTGATTGGAAGCTATGTTCAGACAGATGAGCCATCTTCAGACATTACAAATCTATGTAGCAGAACATGTGATCACCCCATTCCAGTTCCACCCTCAGCCACCGAAGCACAGGCTTACCCCTGTCCACACTCTCCTTGCATTCAGAGTTAGTCTGCAATGGCAAATGCTGAAGGCAGGGAGAGTTTCTCCCTGCAATCGCTGCCTAAAACCCTATCCAGTTCTGCAGTTTGTTACTGCAGACAATAGCAGAGTGAGTAGAGAACATTGCACATGTCATTGGCATGGAAGGGTGTTATCCTGGGTACACTTTATGAAGCTCATGCTTCTTCTGCATATATTTGTAACATTTCAGGAGTTATAGAATGTCCTATGTGTTTCCTGCTGTATATACTGTATGTAGAAACCCAATTCTCATCTTGACCTGAATGTACAATAATGATTCTGCAGGCACCCAAGAGACCTGAACACACAGCTTGGCTTGGCTTTTTTTGTTTGCTTTTGTTTTGCCACAGCAGTTTCTACCACTGTCTTTCTCAGAGTCCCTGAAATTCCAGCTCTCAGCCAACCCTTTATATTCAGGCACCAGTCAGATGCCTCCCTAGGCCCAAGCCTCACAAGATGGTGAAGCAGGATAAGATCACTGTGTTTGACTTGTAATGGAACCTGCAGTATGTTTCAGTTATCTTGGCACAGCAGGTTTTGCAGTGTGTTTTAGGAGACCTCTGTTAAAAAGATTGTTGGCAGGCTTGTGGTTACAAAGAAAGAAAACACTTTATTGAAGGAATAACACAATTGGACAGGAAAGTAAGAGAGGCAGAGTCTGTCTTAGGGGCATAGCTAATGAAAGTGTAGCCTAGTGCAGAGGGCAAAATGTTGCCCTAAAAGTGACATAACAACAGGAAGTGACATCACAGTTGTACTTTCGTTTTCTCTTTTTTTTTGTCATAACTTTTGATAAAGATATTACACTCTGATTTGTTTCACTGCATTCCACACTAGATTACCTTTCCAACGATGTATAACATGATGGTATTGTTCATACATACCAAGGTTTTTACAACTTTGGTACTAATGACAAGTCCAGCTTCTTGCACACACACCCAAAAAAGCTTGTTTCCCAGTGCTCTTCTACCCCAGTGATGTCATGCAGGGGGAACGCACCGGAACGGCCATTCCTGAACCTGATCTGTCCTAGCTCCGCCCACTCGCCGCCATTCGTCGCCGGCTCCGCGATGGACGTGGCGCTGCGAGGGGCTCTTGGCCTCGGAGGGGGCACCTGCTCACTGGGGGGATGGGTGGGGGGCCTGCCAGGGGCCTGAGTGAGTGGCGGTGGGGCGCGCCCACCAAGGGCAGCCCGCATGGCGGGCGGGAAGGTGGCGGAACCGAAGGGACAGGCTGCCAATCAAAGGTGAGTCCAGGTCAGCGTTCCGGATCTTCGGTCAGCATTCCGGTTCTTCGATCATTTAGATACCACCACTGTTCCACCCCTTTTGCTCTTCCACCCCTTTAGCTACGCCCCTGGTTTGTCTGGCTGGCTGAGCACCTTAAGAGAAAGGTGGAAGGGAGTTAGCCAGTGGTGGGATTCAGGGGGTTCGCCCAGGTTCTATAGAACCAGTTGTTAAATGGCCGGGCCCCGCCCACTCGCTTACCTTGGCTGGCTGGGGTTTTTTTGGCTCCGGATATGACGTCATAGAACCGGTTGTTAATTTATTTGAATCCCACCACTGGTTTTAGCTAAACTTTAGTAGACCTAGTTCAATTGGTCTATACCAGTGATGGCGAACGTTTGGGTTTGCCCCGTCAAAAATGCCTAACTTGACTCTGCTGGCATGTTCCTATCTCCCCCCCCCCCCAAAAAAAAAGAGAAAGAATGATTTATTCACTCAGTTTTAAAAACACAGCCCAATTGTGGGTGGGGCTATCCATTATAGAGAACATCAAATCATTACAAATCACTACAGGAAAAAAAATCAGATCACTACAAAAAAACCAAAACATGGTCACATTTGACACGCATGTCATAGGTTCGCCATCATTGGCCTATACCATGAGATTTCAAACAGATAAGTATAAACAGACGTAACAATCTAAACAGACCATGCATATTGAGGGCATATTGAGAAAAGTTACTTCCAACACTAGTGTGGAGCTGTTGGATCTTTCTCCTCTTCCAACATAGTTCTGATTTTTAAATCATGTTGTGTGTGATCAGTGAATTATGTTATTGTTGCATTGTTGTGCTTGGAAATGTCACAATGTAAGGGAGACCTGTGAAGCTTGTGGCTGACGGAACTGAATAGGAGGTAGGAGTTCAGTAAAAGTCCTGGTTTTATTGTTTGAGAGGAACTGGGAGAGGGGGGCATCATCATTTGGGCAGCAATACTCCATGTTATTTTATTGTATGCAAATTGATATCCAGATCAGTTACTCTCTCTCTCTCTCTCTCTCTCTCTCTCTGGCCCTGAAATATTTCCAGTGTGACCTCGATCCTGAATAAGCTGTTCGCCCTGTGGCTTTTTGACATTAAACTCAGCAATTTTCAGCCTTTTTCATCTTGTGGCACACTGAAAAGGGAGAAAATGGTCAAGGCACACCATCAGTTGTTTGGCAGTTGTCAAGGCACATTGCACTGCCCTCAGGGGGCTCACATCCCCCAATGGCACTACTAATATATGGCCCTCCCACAAACACTCACAGCACACCTGCAGACCGTTTGTGGCACACCGACGAGCTATGGCACAGTGGTTGAAAAATTGCTGATTAAACTGCTTGAGATTTGTTTCATTGCTTCTCTTCTTAGACAAATTATGAGGCTGCTGTACTGTTGTTCCACATAATTATGATCAACTTCTTGTTTCTCCTCCCCTTTAGGATTTTGGAGACGACGGGTCCCTGTACATTACCAAGATTACTACAACTCATATGGGAAATTACAGTTGCTATGCAGATGGCTACGATAAACTCTATCAGACTCATATTCTTCAAGTGAATGGTAAGAAAGATGTCCCAATTACCAAATTATGGGTTATTCTCTGGATTTAATTCACTAGATCAGTGGTTCCCAAAGTGTGCGTTGTGACGCTCTGGCCTTTTATTTGTGAGGCATTCAGGGAGGCTTGGTGGGCTGCTCATAGCCCTGGCAGGGAGATCATGGCGCAAGCTTCCAAACTGCGACAAGAGGCACAACGCGGTGGGCATAGCTGCAGTGCACTAAAGCCATATTCTCTGGGGAAAGCCCTCTCACCCTGAGGCCGCAATCCAAGGCACCCATAGGACTGATGCAAGTGGCTTGCGTCAGCCCCGCACTGTCACAAAAGTGCCATCAAGTACTTTTGCACTAGCGCTGCTACCACGGGGCTGACACAATCAGCAGTGTCGGCCGCATCAGAAACTGCCAGCGCTCTGCTCATGCGCCAGCCAAGTTCGGCTGGCACAGGGGCAGTTCTGGACAGGGGGAGGGAGGGAGGAACAGGGTTGGCGTAGGGCGGTCCAGGAGGTGGACTAGCCCGGGGAGGAGGGTGGAGCTTGGATGTGGCCTAATGGCTGCATCCATATCCAGCCTGCACAGCCCCAATTCAGGCTGCATGGGGAATTTGGCTCTGCTCCTACTATACAGCAGGCGCAGATCCGAGTAGCCCATAGTTGGCTGATACCTACCCCAGAGCAAGGACACAAATGTGTCCTTTCCCTGTGGAGGCTCTAGCTTGCTCCCAAGCTGCACTGGAAATGGCTCAGTTCCAGTGGTGGCATCTAAATGATTTAAGAACAGGAACTCACTTTTGATTGGCACGTGTCGGGATCCGCCCACCGGAAGTGATGTCATAAGCCAGAGGCTGGCGGAGCCCAGGTCTACCCGCGGCTGGTTCCTAGCCAGCAATGACGTCAGCGATGAGTGGGCGGAGCCAGCCGGTTCTGTACAGCGCCTGGCGCCTACAGAACAGAAAGCGAAGAATTCCCCCCTCCCCAATTGCAGCTCCAATAGCAATGGGGACAGTCTCCCAAAGAAGCCTCACACCCAGAGCGCCAGTGAAACGCTCTGGACTGGAGAGACAGCAGCGAAAGCCTTTCCTTGGTCTTCGTGGCTAGACGAGGCGGAGTTATTCAAAATTGCCAGGGAAGTTGAAAATTGGCATGGGGGCAGCAGCCTCGAAGCTGAGGCTGGCTGAGCAGAATGAGGCAGGAACCTGTGGAAGGGGCTGAGGGGCGGCACCACTCCGGACAGCACCCTTGGGCGCTTCCCCACACCAAAGCCCGCTTACGCCTGGCACATCAGGAGGGCAGCTTCAAAAAGTCCCGGCTCCCCTCCGTCCCCTCCGGGGCCCCCCTTGATTCACCACCGCACCCCCAGGATGCCCCTTCTCCCCAGTGGGCTACAGACTCACCAGAGCAGCTGCTGACTCCACGTGTGTGGCTGGAGGGAGCGAGGAAGGGGGCTGTGCAGGGAGGGACTTCCCCACTGCAGCCCTTCCCTCTTCGCCCCTCTAGGAATCCAGAGTTGGTCCCTTTAACCCTCTGAGTGCCGGCCAACCAAGAAGAAAAGCTCTTTGCAGAGGAATCGGGAGGGGAGAGGAGGGGGAAGCGCCGCGGAGTGAAGTGGGTGGAGTCAGCCCTAATTTTAATAAGTGGAATTGAGTTCCCCTGCATTCCCCCTACATGACGTCACTGCTCAGGCCCACAGGCTTGCCTGTTCCAGGACAGCTAACGATTGCTCTCTGACTCTCTTAATGCTGTTTGGAGGCTTGCTACAACCTCTGAACCCAGAAGTGAGTGGCCAGTGACATAATTGTGTGACTTGTTTTACATCACCATCGCTCACGTCCGGGTACTGAGATTGTCACAGCAATGGTTAGTATGGAAGCTGCTGCATTAGATTATTTTAACTATTTCTTAATAGTTGTATGACAATCAAACAATGAGAGGGAGAAAGATGATACAATTTCAAGAATGTTTACTTGCATATAAATAAAATAAGTTTCAATCAAAGTATGTCACAATTCTGAAAAAATAATTCTTACTGAAAAGGATAACAAAGACTATTTCCTATTGTGTGTTGAGCTTTTAAAGCTTTTTGAAGAATGTGGATTCTAACTCATCTATCAGTAGAATAATGGGCTATTGCCTCTTGAATACAGCTTAACCAATTTTGCACCGACTGTGCAACAATCCATTTGTAACTAGGCTGATTTTTAAATAACACAATGCTTTCCCAATTCAAGACTGTATTCATATATTTTTTTAAAAAGGACTTAAAAATGTCGAGCAATCAGATGCTTCCAAAAAGCTTCATAACACTACTAGAACTCAACAGTGATGAAAATGATTGTCTCTATTTAGCTGCTTAAAATATTGATGCTCTGCTCAGGATTTTGACGTTCCCTACCAGGAAATTAAGCAGTACTAATCTGCGTGTTTGTTTCTGGGATGAGATGGACTGAATGTTTGTTGAATATTTCTTGTATATTTACTATTCAGTCACTGTTGTTTCTGGAAGGGCAGGAAGACATCACTTCATAACATTCGAACTAGGAGTTGCTCTGTACAACTGATTGGTGAGAGTGTCAGAATAGACCAAAAACAGATACAGAGAAAATTAATCTATACAATTCGCCACAACATGCGGTGATGGCTGGTAGTTTAGAGCAGTGTTATTCAAACTGTGGGTCAGCACCCCCTTCGTGGGTCATGACCTAATGTCAGGTGGATCACAGAAAATTGGGAGCAGCCACTTGGAAGCTGCAGACCTTACTCTTGCTATAACCCTGTTATGAGTGTTCACAGTTTGAATTGTTAAGTGAGGGTATTTTTTTTTAAAAAAAATTGTGTTTAGTTCAGTGCTTTTGCATAATATTTTGATCTAATCTTGCTTTCTGTCAGAGATGTTTCATGGTTGTGCAGTTGCTGCAGTCCAAGAGTTCCAGTTTGCATTCCAGGAGTGCCATTTGATTACGTTACTATGATCTGTCTTGGGGCCCGTGCTTTTCAACTTGTTCATAAATGACCTGGAGACAGGGATAAGCAGCGAGGTGGCCAAGTTTGCGGATGACACAAAACTTTTCCAGGTGGTGAAGACCAGAAGGGACTGTGAAGAGCTCCAGAAGGATCTCTCCACGTTGGGGGAATGGGCAAAAAAATGGCAGATGCTTTTCAACGTAGACAAGTGTAAAGTGATGCACATTGGGGCCAAAAAACCAAAACTTCACCTATAGGCTTATGGGTTCTGAGCTGTCTGTGACAGCTCAAGAGAGAGATCTTGGGGTGGACAATTCAATGAAGGTATCGACCCAGTGTGCGGCAGCAATTAAGAAGGCCAATTCCATGCTTGGGGTAATTTAAAAAGGGGTTGAGAATAAAACAGCCAATATTATCATGCCATTGTACAAATCGATGGTAAGGCCGCACCTGGAATATTGTGTGCAGTTCTGGTCGCCGCACCTCAAAAAAGATATAGCGGAGCTGGAAAAGGTGCAGAAGAGAGCGACAAAAATGATTACAGGGCTGGGGCACCTCCCTTATGAAGAACGACTGCAGCGTTTGGGGCTCTTCAGCCTAGAAAAAAGGCACCTGAGGGGGGACATGATTGAGACATACAAAATAATGCACGGAAGGGACAGAGTCGATAGAGGGATGTTCTTTTCCCTCTCTCAAAACACCAGAACCAGGGGGCATCCGCTAAAACTGAGGGTTGGGAGAGTTAAAACAGATACTTTTTTACCCAGCGGGTAGTTAATCTGAGGAACTCTTTGCCACAGGAGGTGGTGATAGAGTCTGGTCTAGATTAAGAGAGGATTGGACGGATTTCTGGAAGACGTCCATCGTGGGCTAAAAGCCATGATGGATTGTGCAACCCCCTTACATTAGTAGTAGGCTACTTCAGAGTACTGGGTGCAAGGGAGTGGCAACAGGATCCAAGCATCCCTGGGGCACCTGGTGGGGCCGCTGTGATCTACAGGAAGCTGGACTAGATGGGCCTTTGGCCTGATCCATCAGGGCTCTTCTTGTGTTCTTGTGACAGCACTTCCTGCTTGATGATGCCACTTCCTGCTATGACATCACTTCCAGGTTAATGACATCACTTCCAATGGGTCCCAACATAAGTGCTGTTCTAAAAAGTGGGTCCTGGTCTAAAAAGTTTGAGAACTACTGGTTTAGATTATTTTCAAAGGGAATTTGATAAATTCTTGGGCCTGGCTCTACTGATAACTACTGGGCATGGTAGTGATGCACTGCCTCCAGGTTCAAAGGTTGTATGTCTGCAAACCAAAGACATGACAGTGTATTTCTTTGAGATGGATATGATTTAAAAATGGCTTTGATTATGAAGAAATGAATTTGATTCAGCTGGGGCATTCGATTCAACTCTTGCCATTTGGCTTTGATTTTTCTTTTCACCTTAAGGTGTTCTTCCTGAAAGCAAAACCAGAGGTCACTTGCTAGCAAAATGGACTTATTTGTTCCCTTGAGATTGAACATGATTACATAATGTGGGGGAGTCTGGAAGAAAAGAGTGGTTAACAATTCAAGATATTCTAGAGAAAGGTAGTTTTGTTTGAAGATCATGTTCAGGAGCATATGAGGATTAAAAGTGCCAATGATAAACTTGATTTTGGATCAAAGGAATTGAAGAAAACACCACACTTGTTCCTGGAAGCTACGGAAAGAACGTTGGAATGCTGCTGAAAAATGTTTGAATTGTGCCAGCTCATGAGAAAACACTGGTATAAATGTATGCTGTGTTCTCTCAGTGATTGGGATGAGATTGCTCATTCCTCCACTCTGTTCCCCTGACTGCCAATCAGGTCGGCCCAACTTTGACTGCTAGGGGGCCACTGGCCCCACGCTACCAAGGGCACAACTGCAGAAGTAATTGGCAGCAATGTGATGATGTCACCACCAATTACTTCCAAGTTCTGAGACAGGTGGCAGGAGAAGCAGGTGGAGGAGAAAGCAATAGGTGTGGCAAGGCTTTTTAGGGAGCAATCCTACCCAGCACTGGAATGGCAAGGCCAGCCGGCCAGCGCCATATCCAACGCTGGGCGCATGCTCCCTTGCCACGGGAGGCTCCAGCCTCCCCTATGCGCTCCTTAGATCTGCACCTGCTAAATAGTGAGTGCAGATCCGAGGAGACGGCGCAGCCTGAATTGGGGCCACACGGCCTGCAGAATGGGCTTAGGATGCGGCTGTATGGCCACTTCCCAAGCCCACCCATGTCCCACCTTCCCCCTGCCCACCCTCTCCCTCCCTTGCCCAATTCCTGTGCCGCCTCATCACGGAGCCTCCTCTGCACCAGCTGCCTTCGGCCGACACAGGAGAGGCTCACCGTCGGCGCTGTCAGGCCGACACTACTTGTAGTGTTGGTCTGAGAGCACTAGCACTGATGTGGGGGTGCCAATTGGCGCCCCCGCGTCAGTGCTAGTGATGTAGCGTCGATGCAACAATGTTGTATCAATGTTACACTCAAGGTAGGATTGAGTTGTTAATCTCCTTGCCCTGCCATTCCATCTTATCCTTCTCCAAGGAGATCAAAAAACCATTGAAGCAGGAAGAGGGGAAGATGGGTGTAGAAGGGTTCTTAAGGACCATCAACAGAGGCCTTAAGGGTTGCTTGCAGCCTGTAGGCCATGTGTTGGACCACCCTGCTCTACATAGTGTAAGAATCAAATGCTGTGTTCAGATCTGTGATGTAGCTTGACTTACTGCTTGTTATGCTATGCCACTAACTATGCTCCTTGAAAATATCTCTCTGTGGTGTGTGTCAGGAATGTATAGCTTATGAATATGCATGCTACTTTTTATATCTAAGAGGGTAAAGTTCTTGTTGTTTAGTTGATCTTTTGTCTCTTGAGTTCTTGTTAGAAATAGTCTTGCAATATCTTGAGCTTGAAATCAGGGAGTGGAGAGGAGCATATCCTTTAAGGTAAACTTTTAGTTCCCTGAGGGCGCAATCCTAACCTGGAGTTAAGATGGCACAGTTAGGCCAGCAAAGTCTGGCCAGCACAAGGGCCTCGGTAAAGTACATTTGGACCACTCTCGGAGTCAGGGAGGGTGGCTCATGATCTTGGAGATTGATTCTCACGTAATCAAATTCCAGAGGATGCATAGACAAAGAAGCAAGTAGTTCTTGCACAGGTATCCCCCTCCCCTCCCTAAAAAAAAATGCATAACAAATCTTGGACAAAAACAGAACCATGGTTTATTTCAGTGTGAACCACCCTGGCTTACTCACCCAAGTTGTTTGTCAACCAGCCCTGAAAAAGAAGCTGAATTGCCCCACCCACCCTGAGCTGGGTAACCACTAAGCTGAGCATCCCAGTTCCATCCCTGGGTCAAGCCAGGGTGAACCCCAGTCTACGTAACCTCTGAGGACCACCACCAGATTCCTATTTTTCCTCCCTGTCCCACACTATCCTACTAGATACATCATCCAGGGGAAAGCGCAAGGTAGCCCCCCTCCCCCCCCCGTGCAAAAGGAGGTTCATTCTCAGAACAAAGATGCAAACCAAGGCACCTCTCCTTTTGTTTCTCCCCAGAAAAGGAGGAAATTGTTGAATGAAGATTGGGGTTAGAAATGGGACGTTTCTTGAAGGGACGAAATATGGCTACCGAGCATACCGTCAATGGCCATTAATTAATATTTTACAGTAATTTAAAGTTATTTCTGTAGCAATATTTTTGTGACTAGTCTCATCTAAGATCAGATTATGCACTGATAAAACCCTTAGGATTTTTGTCCATCGGAGCTAAACTGGGTCAAAAATATGGAGCAATGCGTTGCTCAAATGAAATAGTAATTTAATAGATTATGTTGTTAGATCTAACTACTATTTTTCTAGATATATACAAAGTGAGTCCAGGAAAGTGATTAATTAACATAATGGCACTTGTAAAACAGAGGAGTCAAAAGAAGGTTAATGAGATAATGAGGCTGAGTTGATCTTTAAGATCTAATGTGAAAGTACTTTGAAAATGGTTTAATTGGATTTTAAGCACTTTTACTATATATGTGTGTATGTATTTTCATTCATATGAATCAGCAGTAATTTTTATTTCATTTATTTTCTAGAGATGAGTGGGCTCATAAGAACTTTTTTTGCATAAGGCCAAGGGTCCCTCTAGCTTCCTAGAGCAGAGGCTTGTAACTTGCAATAAACGTTTGCTCCGAACATCTATCCAAGCCCCTTTTAAAAGCATCTTGTCCATGTGCTGTCTCCATATCCAGTGGCAAGGAGTTCCACAGATTAATTACACTTGTTGAGGTTTGCCTTTAAATGAAAGTAACACAATATTTTCTTCCTCCCGTCCCAAAAAAGGGGGAAAAATGGATCACTTACCGGTTGCTTTTCAGGTTCAATAACCTGTTTCATACTTAAAACAACCCTCAGTACCTTCCCCCCCCCCCCAAAAAAAATAGCCCTCTACTTTCCCTAATGGCAATGGAGGGCTCCTTTCTTCTACCCTTGGTACAACAAAGGCAGAGCAGTGAGATTGAAGTATGCTGCATGAGACTTTTCTGCAAGCAGAAAAAAGAATGGCTATGGAGCATATGGGACGTCGTCTTTGTGTGGCATACTGAGATGGAAATAGCTCTGCAAAGCCTGAAGCCCATGCATCTCTTCACCTTTCTTTCTTCTGGTTTGGAAACAGAGAGAGCTTTGTGCAGCACACTTTAATCTTACTGTGCTGCCTCTACAGCAGTCAGAGGAGAAGAAAGGAGCCTCCCACTGCTGCTGGTATAAATAAAAGGGCATGCATTATCGGGCATGCTTTTAAGACACACATGGGGGAAATCTGTTGCATGTGCACAGACCAAGTGCCATGGCCAATGGCACAGCTCAGTGGAGTGGCATGAAAAGAAAAGAGAGGCAAAGTCAAAGGTGTAACTTTACTAGAGGTGTAACTTTACTAGAGGTGTGACTTTACTAGAGGTGTGACTTTACTAGAGGTGTGACTCTTTTAGATAACTTTATTTGGGGGATAAAGCCACAGTAAGTAGGAAGAGGAATCAAAATAAAATAAAATAAAACACAATTGGGCAGAAGAAAAGAGACAAAATAAATCCTTACAAAGAAAATCATTATGTACTACTATGCTACTTTATGTTTCGGTGTTTTATGTTTGATGATTTTGATGATGAGTTATGTGCTGCTTTAGATGTTTTTTACTGCTTTTTTATTGTTTTTACTGCTGTTTTATTGTTTTGTGTCTGTTGGAGATTGGCCTTTTTAATTGTTTAATTCTGACATGGTTTTTATGATTTGTATGTTGTATATTTTTGTCAGCTGCCTTGAGTGCACATAGTGGCAGGAACTGGATGTGTAAATGTAATAAATAAATAAAAGGGGGCAAGTACCAGTATAAATGAAAGAATGGAAAATAGGGTGGCGGTGTGTCAAATGAACGAATGCCTTGGCAGCAAGGTATACAAGCACAGGATGAAGGACATGTGGAGTTCTGTGACTCACATGTCACAGGGGGAGATGGAGGTCAGGGGGATTTCCCAGGGGAAATAGGAGCCAAAGAACTGGGGAATAATTTGTGATAGCTGGAGTGGCTGGGGAGAAGAGAGGGATCAAGGGGAAATGAAGCGAAGGAAGTAGGAAAGCTCCATGGTTCCTAACATGTTCTGTTAGCCATCAGAAATCAAGGGCCATCAAATCACAAAAGGTTTCTTGATGAATTCCCATCTTGATACGCTCCCACAAAAATATCCCAATGGATGCTGTGGGAAGAAAGAGTATAAGAAGTTGAGGATCCAACCAACCAACCAAAGTCCTAACCAACTTTCCAGCACTGGTGTAAGGGCCATGCAGCTCCAAGGTGAGGGGAAAAAAATATTTGATTACTCCACTGCAGGATGCAGAACATGCCCAACTGGCACAGCTAAGTCAGTGCTGGAAAGCTGGTTAGGATTGTGCCGTGAGTCACAGAACTCCACGTGTCCTTCATCCTGTGCTTGTATTTCTTGCTGCCATGGCATTCATTCATTTGACACACCACTGCTGCATGAAGCACCCCCATTCTAGCTGCTACCCATGGACTGCTCTGCCAAACCAGCTCCCAGGATCACTTACAGATGGTTCCCTTGTCCTTTCCAACCATCTTAGCATCCTTCCTTAAGTCCGTTCAAAAGCCACTACACCAGCACAGGCTGGACAGCCATCTCTTCTGGGCCGCCGTGCTTTCTAAGGAAATGGGTGCATTCTCTTATCCTGACCACCCCAAACAGCTACTGCTCCAGTCTTGTCCCTGGACCCACATCAAAGCCCATTCAGCATTTTTATGTCCCGCTTTTTAAAGAGAAGGATCACTTGGTCCCCGCATTCCAGCCCCATGACTCCTGCAATGCAATAGGCACCACAGCCTGTAGTTGGTAAGCTCTGGCTTCTTTTCCCTGTCCTTTCCTCTCCCTTTCTCTTCCCACTACTTTCAAACCCCTTTCTTTTCATCCCCAGGTACCCTACATCCAGCGGTGTCAAACAACGTTCCGGAACGCTAGGCGGGACTTACCGCCTGATTGGCTGCCTGTCTGTGACGTGTCGCTGCCTGCCCGCCCGCCGCACGGGCACCCCTGGCTTCGGAGGGGGTGCCCGCTTGCCTGGGGGGCGCACCGGGTGCCTGGGCAAGCAGCGGAGGGGTGCACCAACCGGAGGGAGCCCGCGCGGCGGGCGGACAGGCAGTGACATGTCATGGACAGCCTGTCAATCAAGTGGCAAGTCCCGCCTAGTGTTCCGGAACTTCATTTGAAGATGACACAGCTGCCTACATCCCTTTTCTCCTCCTTTTATGTGCCATGACACACCCCTTTTTCCTTTGAAGGATTTCTTTTCTTCTTTGTGTACATTGCAACTGGGCTAGGTGCGTGTATGGTTGAGGTCACAATCCTAACCTGGAGTTAGGCTGGCACAGTTAGGCCAGCAAAATTTGGATGGCACAAGGGCCACTTTGAAGCACGTTTGGACCACTCTCGGAGTCAGGGAGGATGGCACACCTCTCTGTGCTGGCCTCTCTGACTCTGAGAGTGGTCCAAACATACTTTACAGTGTCCCTAATGCTGGCCAAATTTTGCTGGCCTAACTGTGCCAGCCTAACTACACATTAGGATTGTGCCCTCAGAAACATTGAATGCTTTTTATTTTGATTCCCCTTCCTGATCTTCTTAAAATTATCCCCACAATAAAGGTTGTGGATGTTATTTCACCTTCACCTTTGCTTTCATCTGCCTTTCCAGCCAAACTATTGAGCTGTGCCATTGGCCACTGCACACAAAAGAGATTTCCTTGTGTGCTCATGTTAACACATTTCCTGAAATGCACACCCACTAACAGATTTCTTCCCTGGTAAATATGCATAGGTTTATTTGCAGTGTCAGAAAAGCCAAGACCAGGAAACAACTTGACATCAGAATAAGTATAAAATCCCGATAAAACTTTGTTAAATCTAATTAGCTTTCTCAAAGATATTCAGTGCTTCTAATTTTGCACATGATTATTATTACTGGGATTCATAATGCATCAAAGTCATTTCTTTATTACCATCAAATCTATAATAGGGTAGCCCGCTGAGCCATTTCCTATAAACAGTTGGGTAACATTTGAGAATGCATCATTCTGTTCCACAATAGTCAGAATTAATTATTTCTCCTTTATAATTCATATTTTTGCATCTCAGTGCTTCAAGACAGCGATGGAGATGATTATTTTAATACAAAAGAGATCTCAAGGGATTGGGAAGTGCCTCTCTGGCATCTTTTTCTTCTTCTTTTTTTTTTTGAATCATCTCAGTTCTGCTCATATTTAGTAATAAGCTATCCAAAAAATATAGTTTTTAAAAAAAATGATACGCTGATCAATTCTTTGGCCAGAAACATCTAATTAGTAGACTTACAGTCCAATACTATATAAAGAGCACACCAGCGGAACATGTATTCCGCTGGCATGGGATGCTGCAAAGCAGCAATAACGTGATTTGCAGCAGCGGCACAGCCAGCCAGCGCACTGCCACGGCCACTGTGCACGCGCTGGCAGTCATCAGGAGGGATGCCGGAGCAGGTAAGCCCAGCGCAGGGGATGAAACAGAGTGTAGGGAGGGCGGTGACTGTTGGAGCAGGGAGAAGATCGGGCACAGTGGGCGACTTTGGCCCAGGAAGGGGCAGGATCGGCAGGATCGGCACATGCTACAGCCACCACTCCCTTCCCTGAATTGAACCGTCTGCACACAGCAGTAAAAACCTACGCTGTCAATATCGATGGAATAAGTCGGAGTTCCCCACAGCAGCTGCTGGGGCTTATCCGAGGGAAAGGGACAAGTGTACCCTTACCTCAAGGATTCCTCCGGCAGCCAAAACTCCCCTGCAGGATGCAGGACATACGTCGACACCACTGCATCGCCCCACTGGAGCTTGGGTAAGATTCGGCTGTTAGGAAGTCTTGTTTGACCTTAAGGAAAAATACCACATACCATTTTGTTTATCACTTACTTTAGAATTTTTTTTAATTGGTATGTGTATGCTGTGATATATCTGCGGGACCTGGACGTGGGTGTCAGTATTTTGTATGGACGGTATAGAACAACATATTATGTGTCCACTATGTCCATTATTTAAACGGAAATCAATCATACGAGACCCTCATATATAGGCACCATCATTTTTTTTACACATTTTGTATACCACTTTTTCTCCAAAGAGCTCAGGGGTGGTCTACATGGTTCCTTCCCTCCTTTTGTCCTCACAGCAGCCCTGTGAGGTAGGTTAGACTGAGAGACAGTGACTGGCCCAAGAACACCCAGCAAGCTTTGTGGCTAGTCGAGATTTGAGCTGATATCTTTTCTCTTTGTCCAACACCAGATCCTCTACAACACTCTGGCTCTCCATTTAAAGTGCACGTAACGATCACTGCATGTATTGTTCCACATGCAGATTCTCTCTCCCCCCCCACACACACACATTCCTCCAGATGCCAGTTCCCATCTTGTGCATCTAGACCTGTCCACGTGTGCACACCTTTCTGCTCACATGAGATTGTCCACTTGGGAAGCTGCTTTATCCTGAATCCGACCCCAGTCCATCTAAATCAGCATCACCCTCTCTGACTAGCAACAGCTCTCTAGGGTTGCAGATAGGGGTCTCACCCACAGTGCAATCTTAGCATGCCCTTAGTGTCGACGCTACGAGGTAGCGTCAACGTGTCATCAGTAGCGCTGACGTGGGGGCACCAATCAGCACCCCAGTGTCGGCACTAGAACACCGATGGCAAGGCTCCATTCCATTCCAGGATGGGGCTGTTTAGCAGGCGCAGATCCAAAGAGTGCATTGGGGAGGCTGGAGCCTCCCCGATGGTAAGGGTGTGAACATACCCTTGCCGTTGGGAGGCTCCAGCCTCCCCACAGCAGCGTTGGATTTGGCATTAACCCGCCTTGCCAATCCAGTGGTGCTTAGGATTGTGCCCCCAGTCCTACCTGATCAGTATTGAACCCAAGGCCTGCATGCAAAGCATTTATTCAGTCACTGCCGTACAGCCCTTCCCTAGATTGTGGACTGTCACCCAGGAAGTTGTCCTGTGAAATAGGCAACTTTACATTTTACTTGGATGCTTGTTTGCAGCTCTGGACTATCCATAGACATCTTTCATTATATTTGTTGTGGTTTTTTTCCTGCCTAAAAAGCATTAGCACAATATCAGATAATCCAAGTATTAAAATTTAATTATTAGGGATGTATTGCAATTACAGTGGAAGTAAATAACCTGAAGAGACAAGAGTAAGCAATCAGTTTTAATTAAAAGGCTTTTCTGTTAATACAGAGGTACATGTGTGTGTGTGACAACCCATATTTTACAATTACATCACACAACTCTTTGTCTTACTGTGTATATCCTAGATGATGTAACAATACCATTATAAATGCTAAATATGTCTCTGCCACTCAGCCATGAAATATGATTTTCCCCCACTAATTGCATATTGACGTTAACTCTTCAATTTTTCATATGCAGCCCTATGCATGTTAACTCAGACGTGTCATTGGCTTTAACAGATTTTACTCTCTAATCATTTGCATAGACGTACAGCCTTAGGGCACAATCCTAACCAACATTCCAGCACCGAGGTAAGGGCAGTGCAGCTCTGAGGGAAGGGAACAAGCATTCCCTTGCCTTGAGGAGGCCTCTGTGACTACTACTCCATTGCAGGATGCAGCACATGTCCCATTGGCACAGCTGTGTCAGTGCTGGAAAGTTGGTTAGGATTGCGCCCTGGGTCCTCCAAAGAAAACATATTTCTATAAAATATCCCATAATAAAGAACATTCTCAGAAGGCACAAGCTGAAAGTTGAAGTGTTTCTTTTTTTTTTTATTGGTTACGATCTTTCTGTAAGTGGTGCATAAAAAACTTAGCGGAGTTGAGTGGACTTGGTGGGGGTATCAAAGTTGTGTACAGACCCCCAAGTGTCTTGTGCATGTTCTCTTAAACCTCATGGGGACCACAAGAGGGGGGCTGTGTCTGGTTTCAACATGATTATGCTCGTGGTGGATCCTTTGACATCACTTAAGCCAAAGGAAGATACTGTTCTTATCATTACTAAAAAGAAAAATCAGAATATTTCAATGCAGTTTTTAATGCCGTTTTCAGTGGTGTCAAACTTGTTTCGTACAGAGGGCCAAATGGTATTCATGGTGCCTGCTGAGGGCTGGAAGTGACATAATTAAGCAGGAAGTGACATAATTAAGCAGATGATGGCCAGAAATAAGCACTTTGTTTTCACATAGAAACTCATTGACTCATTGACATAGAAATGTGCAAATCTTGTTCATAATTTCAAGATATGAGAGAGCCCAATTATCACACTGTAGAGCCCAATTATAATGGGGTCTGGATAAATTGTTTCTGCGGGTACATCTGGCGTCTAGGCTATATATTTGATGTAGGTGCCTAATGTATGGAGTCTGCACTACTGTGACTGTAATGGAGGAAAAATAATGCATACTGTGGAAAGAAAGTTGGGAACAGAGCTTGCTACAAAAATAATTATAGCTTAGATTTTAACATTACATTTAAGAATAAGGAGTTCCAGTAATAAAATACAACAGCATCTCATTGGGTTTGCATTGATTCAAATTAAGTGAGGTTGCAGTAGGTTGATGGGTCATTCTGATTTGCGGCCAGGATTTGAAATTATGGCCCTTTGGCCCTTTAACTGATGATGCAAGTTGGAGCCTGCCATCATAATGATACTCTGGAAAAGCCCAAAAGGCATAGACTTTGGCAAAAACAGGAACACTGATTGCAGAGTGAATGAATTAAATTCCCCAAAGAATCAACTAAGGATGAGCTCATCTGACCAATACCTGCTATTAGCTTGTCCTGTGCAATCTGTGTTTTTCCTTTGAAAACTATAACTTGCACATGATGGAGATGCATAAAAGCAACTGAGAAGATTCCCATGCACCTATGATAATAAGCAAGTTAAGGGACTACCATCAGAATTGGCCCAACATAGATCAGGACCTGCAAAACACACACAATCTTATAGTTCAACACCGGCAATTTGCTACTCCTTTGAAGAGTCTTCTTTCAGTTCATAAAGGTGGAACTAGAAACAGGCAAACTACCCCATGTTGATTCAGAAAGAACTGATTCTTGCTAAGCCTTTTCAGAAAACACAATAAATTTAGAAAGATACAGCCTATTTCAGCCAGCCAGCCAGCCAGCTCTTCAGCATCCCCAGCCTTCCTTGCAGTTACTTGCATGGGAACAGCTCACAGTGCCTAAGTCTATTAATGGGCCACTCTGCAATTCAACATGATTTTGACCTGAACTATACTGCTGAACTTGAGAGATCCTTTCTGAACCCTTTCCAAAGCTTGTCGATCTACACTAAGGTGTAGGGTTTTCTGGCCAGTTGCATGACAGTATGACCTTTGCCTAGGATATATGTTTATATTCTTCCTTCCTGTATTTCAGATGTTGATTTAAGATCCATCTGTTTAGAAAGACTATTGTATGAGTTCTGGTAAGGAAGCTGGAAAGCTGCCAACTAGAGGAAAAACATATGGATTTTGTAGCTGCTAATTTTGATTTTAAATTACGTTTCTATTGATCCTGATGTGTTGCATTTTAAAATTACATTGTTGCTCCAAATCCCTGAGAAACTTGGGCTGTGTTTTAAAACAACAACAAAAAACCAGTTGCTTGCTTGGCTGGTACAGATATTTATTTATGTATTTATTTTAAAGATTTTTACCCCGCCTTTCTGCCTAAAAAGGCATTCAAGGCGGCATTACAAAAAACAATTAAAAACAGAATAAATACATCATAATTTAAAAACAGTGATTAAAAACAATATAAAAATACAGTATACAAGTACAACTGTTATCCCCTGGATCGGGTGCAAAAATGAAAGAATATAAAGAATACAAGACCAGCCAGCCTGTCAGCAACTAAAAGCCTGTTTAAACAAGAAGGTCTTCAGTCCCCGCCGAAATACCGCCAACGAGGGAGCAGTTCTTAACTCTAAGGGGAGGGTATTCCAAAGTTGGGGTGCCACCGCCGAGAAGGCTCTCCTGCTGGCCGCCACCCCTCTCACCTCTCCTGGTGGCGGCACAGTCAAAAGGGCCCCCCAGATGACCTCAGAGTACGGGTAGGGTTATATGGAAGGAGGCGGTCCCTCAAATACCCTGGGCCCGAGCCGTAAAGGGCTTTAAAGGTCAACACCAGCACTTTGAATTTGGCCCGGAACAGAACCGGCAGCCAGTGTAGTCGCCAAAGCAACGGCTCGACAGAGTCAAACCGACGTGCCCCAGCAAGCACCCGAGCAGCCGCGTTCTGTACTAGTTGTAATTTCCGGACCGTCTTCAAAGGCATCCCCACGTAGAGCGCATTGCAATAGTCTAATCTAGATGTCACTAGGGCATGGGTTACTGTGGCCAGGTCCGTGCAGCTAGATAGTCATTGTCCCTGGGCATATGACCAAGTGGCAACTTCCCCCACATACCTACCATGTTTTTAAAATTACTGCTATTCCTTCAATTTTATTGTACAACAGAACTAAATGTCAGGTTCTAATCAACAAGCAGGTAAAATATCACCTTGCTCTTTGGTTATGCCATTGCATGCGGTTCTGTGGTTGTTAACACTGATTATGTTGAAATACATTTATATGTTTTTTTTAATAATCTGTATTCCATTTGATTTATTGTGCTTCTGTCTGTCCAGTTCCTCCAGTCATCAGAGTCTTTCCTGAAAGCCAAGCCAGGGAACCTGGTGTTACCGCTAGCCTTCGATGCCATGCCGAAGGCATCCCCAATCCATTGCTCGGGTGGCTGAAGAATGGAATTGATATTACTCCAAAGCTGTCCAAACAGTTAACTCTTCAAGGTAAAGGAGCAATTTTTTTGCATGTCTTTTAAATCTGCTCAACAAGGACTTCAGAGAACAGTGTGAACTTTTAAGCTGGTACAGGCATGTCCCACTTGGGTTCCATTCCGGACTCCCCCGTGAATACCTGAAACCGTGGACAGTGGGGACGCCTTTTTAAAGATAGGAGAACATCAGTGGTTTTGCTGCAACAAAGTAAAAAAAATGTGATTTGTTTAATGCTCCCCTATCATTTTAATAGGCATCCCAGTATCTATGGTATTTGTGGATAACTGAAACATTTGCTCCAAGGCATTTTCAGGTAGGGTTGGGAAGAACCCATCTCTGAAACAGTGGAAATATAGTGGGAAAACAGCCAGTGTATTATGTGCTTATTTATTTAGTTGAAGAATTGCCACCTTTCCCATGCCAAAGCAAATGCCCAAGATGGCTTACATGGGCAGGCAATGAAGTTTATACAAAATGGTGTTCTGTGATTCACCAAATCCTCAGTCCCAGATGCATTCTTCACACTGTGGTTCTCTCCTCTGGCTGCATGCCATCGAGCTTCAGCAGGCAATACTAAGTCAAGCCTGGTCAGGTCCTCAGGGTCGTACTCTGTTCTTTTGCCAGCTGGCCTTCTCACACACTCCATGGCATTCCCACTTGCGGTCTAAACAGCTCATCAGTGACTCCGTTCTGCCACAATGGGTACAGCAGTGTGTCACAGCCTGACATTCCATCTCCAATCCAAAAACAAGCAATTCCCCTGCATAGCTTCAGGCAGTGCTGGCAGCTCAACCATCAGTCCACACCTCCCGCCATGTAGACCAGCGATTTTCAACCTTTGAAAAATATCATGCCTTTCATGTCAGCACACCATTAGTTTTTTGACAGTTGACAAAGCACACCACACTGCTGTCCAGTGCTCACATCACCCAATAACTCTAATATAGGACACTCCCTAGAACTCCCATGGCATACCTGCAGACTGTTCACAGCACACAAATGCTCCATGGCAAAGTGGTTGAAAATCTCTAGTGGAAGTACTGAGCCAGAGGAACTAATGGTCAGATGCAGTAATGAGGCAATCACCTCTGTTCCTTTGAGCTGTTGGGATTTGACCCTGCGCTCTTTGGGCATGCAGAGCACATTTGCTGCATTAGAGCTATGGTCTCACCTACATAGATGATTCTCTTGGCAAGGGCTGTTCCTACACATTAAACATGCAGGGCACATACTGTAGCATGCCCTAAATTTTTGTTGTGGTGGTGGTTGTTTTTAATGAATGCAATAAATTAGCATATTGAGAAGATCCAGCATACTGTGGCTTCAAACACTTCATTTATTAGAGATGAGTTGCACTTTACTGAAACTATAAGTGACAAGTTTACTTGGCTGGTCTCACCAGTGAACACATCCCTTCTAATCCCCTCTAATCAGTAAAGTTCAATTTAGCCGAATTAATACGCCTGGGGATCTTTGCCAGTACTATCGACAGAGAGCAATGGCAAACCTCCAGCTGTTGGACTTCAGAGAGATGATAGAAAGAGTCCAGTACTATCAAGGAACTAGAGAGGAAATGGCTCATAAAGCATTTGCAGTTGTTTGAGGCCTGGAAAACCTCTCAACAAATAGAATGAGTTCCACTGATTTCCAAGTGGATTGGCACTCATCCCCATGTGCTTCTCTTTCTGATTTCTCCATATCATAGTGCTGACTTGCACTTCTTTGTGCCATCGTGTGACCACACTGGAAACGTGGAAACATGTAGAGTTGCATGCAGTACATGACAACCATGCACTCATTTGTTCTGTGAGTGTGAGAATTCTACCTTTGTATTCAGCAGCTGCAATTTCTCCGATCAAAATCGCATTTCCCCCCCAAAACTATAATAATGCAATACACAGCAATCATGCAATCGGCCTCATGTAGCAACACCAGTCCTCATAAGTGGCATTTCTGTGTAAACTTTGCCAGACTTGATTTGGATTGGTTTGGAATAATGTGAGTTATTCTCTCCAAATACAGAAATAGCTCTTAAATCCAGCCAACCAAATCAGCTCAGACTCTGGAGAACCTACACATACATGTTGTTCAGTTGCTAAGTCGTGTCCGACTCTTCGCGACCCCATGGACCACAGCACGCCAGGCCTCCCTGTCCTCCACTAGCTTCCGGAGTTCGCCCAATTTCATGCTCATTGCTTCGGTGACACTATCTAACCATCTCATCCTCTGCCGCCCCCTTCTCCTTTTGCCTTCAATCTTTCCCAGCATGAGGGTCTTTTCTAAAGAGTCCTCTCTCCTCATGAGGTGGCCAAAGTACTTGAGCTTCAGCTTCAGCATTTGTCCTTCCAGGGAGCAATCAGGCTTGACTTCCTGGAGGATTGACCGATTGGTTCTCCTTGCAGTCCAGGGGACTCTCAAGAGTCTTCTCCAACACCATAATTCGAAAGCATCTATTCTTCGGCGCTCTGCCTTTCTTATGGTCCAGCTCTCACAGCCATACATGGCTACTGGGAAAACCATCGCTTTGACTATGCGAACCTTTGTTGGCAGGGTGATGTCTTGGCTTTTGATTAAGTTGTCTAGGTTCCCCATAGCTTTTCTCCCAAGAAGTAAACGTCTTTTAATTTCATGGCTGCAGTCACCATCTGCGGTGATCTTGGTTCGGAACTCCTCATCCCTACAGGAAGAGGAGGGTGGAGGAGTACCAAAGAGTGATGGAGGAGTAGGAAATAGAACTTCTAAGCTGAGTGTAAGTGACAGACTGTCCAGTAAAAAGAGAGGCGGGGAAAAGAGATCAAAAAACAGTCCCTCCTTAGAGAACCCCGTATATAGGTGTTATTATGCGAATGCCCGAAGTCTCCGAGCAAAGATGGGGGAACTGGAATGTTTGGTGGCTAGGGAAAACATTGATATAGTAGGCATAACGGAAACCTGGTGGAATGCAGAGAACCAGTGGGATACTGCAATCCCAGGCTATAAACTCTATAGGAGGGACAGGGAAGGGCGTGTTGGCGGAGGGGTGGCCATCTATATCAAAGAAGGGATAGAATCCAGCAGAGTAGAAAAGGTGAAGGTGGGCCGGACTCCACCATGGAGTCACTGTGGGTTAAACTGCCAGGCCTTAAAAGCAATGTAATAGTGGGGGGGTGCTATCGTCCTCCCGATCAAAAACTTGAAGGTGATCTTGAAATGAGGAAACAAATCAGGGCTGTGACCAAGAGAGGCAGGATTGTAATCATGGGGGACTTCAATTATCCTCATATTGACTGGGTCAACTGCTGCTCTGGTCAAGAAAGAGAGACCGGATTCCTTGACTTGCTGAATGACTGTGCCTTAGAGCAACTAGTCATGGAGCCGACCAGAGGACAGGCGACTCTGGATTTAATATTGTGTGGTACTCGGGACCTAGTTAGGGATGTAAGTGTTACTGAGCCATTGGGGAACAGTGACCATGCTGCGATTGGTTTTGCCATGCATGTCCAGGAAAGAGTGCAGAGCAAATCTGACACAAGAACCCTTGACTTTCGAAGGACGGATTTCCCTCAGATGAGGAAACTAGTTAGACAGAAATTGAAAGGGAAGGTAAAAAGAGTCCAATCCCTCCAGGCTGCATGGAGGCTGTTTAAAATAACAGTAGTAGAGGCCCAGCAGAAATGTATACCGCAAAGAAAGAAGGGTTCAACAAGGTCCAGGAGGGTGCCTGCATGGCTGACAAACAAAGTTAGAGAAGTTGTAAAGAGCAAAGAAGCTTCTTTCCGTAAATGGAAGTCCTGCCCCAATGAGGAGAACAAAAAAGAACATAAACTCTGGCAAAGGACAAGTAAGAAGGTGATACGGGAGGCCAAGAAAGCGTTTGAGGAACGCATGGCTAGCAACATAAAAGGGAATAATAAAAGCTTCTTCAAATATGTTAGAAGCAGGAAACCTGCCAGAGAGGCGGTTGGCCCGCTGGATGGTGAGGGAGGGAAAGAGGAGATAAAAGGGGACTTGGAGATTGCAGAGAAATTAAATGAATTCTTTGCGTCCGTCTTCACAGCAGAAGAACTTGGGCAGATACCACAGCCCGAACAGCCCTTCCTAACTAAGGAATTAAATCAGATACTGGTTAATAAAGAAGATGTTTTAGATCAAATTGATAAACTACATATAAATAAGTCACCAGGCCCAGATGGTATACACCCAAGAGTAATTAAGGAACTAAAGAACGAAGTTGCTGACCTCTTAACTAGAGTATGCAACTTGTCCCTTCAAACGGCCACGGTGCCAGAGGATTGGAGGATAGCCAATGTCACGCCAATCTTTAAAAAAGGGAGAAGGGGGGACCCTGGAAACTACAGGCCTGTCAGCCTAACGTCTGTTCCGGGTAAGATGGTGGAAACCCTCATCAAAGATAAAATCCTAAAACACATAGAGGAACAAGTACTGCTAAAGGAAAGTCAGCATGGCTTCTGTAAGGGTAAGTCTTGCCTCACAAACCTTTTGGAATTCTTTGAAAAGGTCAACAGGCACGTGGATGTGGGTGAACCTGTGGATATCATATACCTGGATTTTCAGAAGGCATTTGACACGGTCCCCCACCAAAGACTGCTGAAGAAACTTCACAGTCAGGGAGTAAGAGGGCAGGTCCTCTTATGGATCCAGAATTGGTTGAGGGCCAGGAAACAGAGAGTGGGGGTCATTGGGCAATTTTCAGAATGGAGAGAGGTGAAAAGTGGAGTGCCCCAGGGATCTGTCTTGGGGCCCGTGCTTTTCAACTTATTCATAAATGACCTGGAGACAGGGATAAGCAGCGAGGTGGCCAAGTTTGCGGATGACACAAAACTTTTCCGGGTGGTAAAAACCAGAAAGGATTGTGAAGAGCTCCAGAAGGATCTCTCCAAGTTGGAGGAATGGGCAGCCAAATGGCAGATGCGTTACAACATAGACAAATGTAAAGTGATGCACATTGGGGCAAAAAACCAAAACTTTACCTATAGGCTAATGGGTTCTGAGCTGTCTGTGACAACTCAGGAGAGAGATCTTGGGGTGCTGGTGGACAATTCAATGAAGGTATCGACCCAGTGTGCGGCAGCAATTAAGAAGGCCAATTCCATGCTTGGGGTCATTAAAAAAGGGGTTGAGAATAAAACAGCCAATATTATCATGCCATTGTACAAATCGATGGTAAGGCCACACCTGGAATACTGTGTCCAGTTCTGGTCGCCGCATCTCAAAAAGGACATAGTGGAGTTGGAAAAGGTGCAGAAGAGAGCAACTAAAATGATTACGGGGCTGGGGCACCTCCCTTATGAAGAAAGACTGCAGCGTTTGGGGCTCTTCAGTCTAGAAAAAAGGCGCCTGAGGGGGACATGATTGAGACATATAAAATTATGCATGGAAGGGATAAAGTCGATAGAGGGATGTTCTTTTCCCTCTCTCAAAACATCAGAACCAGGGGGCATCCACTAAAACTGAGGGCTGGGAGAGTTAAAACAGATAAAAGGAAGTACTTTTTTACCCACCGGGTAGTTAATCTGTGGAACTCCTTGCCACAGGAGGTGGTGATGGCATCTGGTCTTGATGCCTTTAAGAGGGGATTGGACAGATTTCTGGAGGAAAGGTCCATCGTGGGCTATAGGCAATGATGGATTGTGCAACCTCCTTACAAAGGTGGTGGCTACTGGTACCGGGTGCAAGGGAGTGGCAACAGGATGCAACAGGATCTTGTTGTTCATGCCTCCCTGGGGCACCTGGTGGGCCGCTGTGAGATACAGGAAGCTGGACTAGATGGTCCTTTGGCCTGATCCAGCAGGGCTCTTCTTATGTTGTTATGGAGCCCAGGAAAATAAAGTCTGTCACTGCTTCCATTTCTTCCCCTTCTATTTGCCAGGAAGTGATGGGAGTGGTTGCCATAATCTTAGTTTTTTTTAATGTTGAGCTTTAAGCCAATTTTGGCACTCTCCTCTTTCACCCTCATCAGAAGGTTCTTGAGGTCTTCCTCACTTTCTGCCATTAGAGTGGTATCATCTGCATATCTGAGGTTGTTGATATTTCTCCCAGCAATCTTGATTCCAGCTTCCAGATTCTACACATACATACTTGAGGGTAAATGGAGTCTTATATTCTCCCCCCATTCTAACCTGCACTAGAATAACTGGTCGGTGCCATACCTAGTGCAGGTTAGGAGGTGACTGTGGGACAACTAGAGGATATTTATCCCCTTACGCCACTCCAATCAGGCTATTTGGATCTGCACCAGCAAAATAGCTAACACAAATCCCAGTGACCAGCGTAATGCCAACCGTGCCAAGGCAGGTAGGATGTGGCCTAAGTTGCAGAGGATCTTGCACGGGGTGGCCGGCACACATCCTTGCATCAACCCAGCCTCCTCTTTACAGCACATTTACAGCACATTTTTTACATGCTCTTTACAGCACATTCTTTACAGCACGTTTGCAACACTCCGGGGCCAGAGCAAGAGACTTACACCAAAGACAAGGTTAGGATTGCGCCCTTAGTTCCCCAATGCCTGATGGGAAATATAATTTTCTCAAGGGCTAATAAACTACTTTTCTCGCACTAAGTACAGGAGCATACCTGCATTGTGTGAGGGCCCTAGGAGGGGGAAAATACCTCACTCTCTTCTTTCCCTCCTCCCACCATGCTCACTTGTTTCCCTTCAGCTATGGGTCAAGTCCAGGTTCAATCCCACATCTCTGGTAGGACAGGATTATGCCTTGAAACACTGGAGACTTGCCACTGGTTTTTGTAAGCAAAGCTAAATGAATGAACATTCTGATCCAATTGATGTTAGTGTCATGTGGTCACATAAGGTCCAATTAAGTGGGAAGAAAGTGGGAGGTGACTTGGAGGTCATGCCTGGAGGGAGGTAGCCTAGAGGGCTGCATGAATGGGAAGAAAGACAAGTTGAATTTTTCTCTGGCCGAGCTAAAAAAGAATTATGGAGTCATGAAGTTCACATTTGAGGCTAGAGTAAGCCCCCAAAGTTCATAGTTCCAAACCAAGGAATATGAGTCCTAGCAACATCTCTGCCTGTATGGGCCCAAAGGTAAGTGTGAGCTTCCCCTAAAACATATCCTATCCTGTATGACTCCCTTCATGGTTATATGCATCCATACAGCAAAGTATTAGAGATACAAGCATTTGATTAGCACAAGGAGCTGGATAGAACTATTGATCAGAAATATAGATCTGCACTATAGATCGGAAAGAGCAAAAAGTTATATCTCAGTAGGGCAGCAGACAGTAGTGAAGCCACTGTTTTATTTTGTTGTAGTCCTAGAAAACCAGGGCTGCTCACACAGGTTGCAAATAGTATCTTCTGCAAAAACTATAGCAAACCGTATTTCTTCAAACAACTCTTATAGGCCATACCCTAAAGAGAACCTTTCCAGTGAGTGTATTCCTGACAGTTGACACATGACTAGCTGGACTTTGGTGAAATGTGTATGTTGGCATCAAAGAAAAAGAAAAATATATTGCTTGGCCAAATGATAACAGATCAAGCTTGATGGCATACAGCCAGAGGAGAGAACCACACTGTGAAGGTTCCATCTGGGACTGAGGACTCTGTGAATCACCGAATACTGTATATTTGTAAAAACAAACAAAAAAAAAACCATTGAAAAATGGGGATTTGCACTACCCTGCCCATGTAAACTGCTTTGAGCATTTGCTTCAGCATGGGAAAGGCGGGGTATAAATACTTCAAATAAATAAATAACAGCAAGAAAAGATGGTAGACTTCACAAATGGGACCCATCAAATTTTTGTACACAAATATTTCAAGAATGGAAAACTCGTTAAGTGAATTGAGCGAATTCACAGTGGCGGACCTGAGGGGGGCCCAAGAGAGCAAAATCCCCTGGCGCTGGGCTGCACTGTCCTGGGGTGGTGGTGGTAACAGGATACATGCCCCCACCCCAACGTGCACTGTTCGCCAGCTTTCTTTCCAACTTTTTTTTCACCTGCCAGCAATTGGGGGGAGGGGGTCTCATCATCCCCTCATCATCCCCCAGGTGCCTGCAAAGGTAGCTCTCTCACCACTTAGGTGTGGCCCCTCCCAGGAACGCCACCGCTAAGTCAAGTGTGGATCCTGAAGCACAGTTAAAAAAGAAAATTGAACATTGTGGCTCAGTTATTGCTTTCTTATTTCACAGCAAATGGAAGTGAGGTTCACATCAGCAATGTCCGTTATGAAGACACGGGAGCATACACCTGCATTGCAAAGAACGAAGCTGGAGTGGATGAGGACATATCATCACTTTTTGTGGAGGATTCTGCTCGGAAAACCCGTATGTAGCATTGTTTATGTTATCTCACAGCTACAGAAGAAAAGCCATTGAGGGCACAGTCCTAACTGACTTTCCAGCACTGGGGTAAGGGCAATGCAGCTCTGAAGGAAGGGAACAAACATTCCCTTACCTTGAAGAGGCGTCTGTAACTACTACTCCACTGCAGGATGCAGCATATGCCCCATTGGCACAGCTATGTCAGTGCTGGAAAGTTGGTTAGGATTGCTCCTCCAGAGATGCTTATGAAGTGTTGTTAAATTGCTGTGGATGCATATAAAAGAAAGGGGAAAAAAACAAGCTTTATCATCCTATACTATCCCTGAGGGGAAAATCCATTTCTTTGTTTTGATTGAGGCTAGACTTTTGATTCTCCTGTGTTCTTATCACTGGAAAGGGATTGGATCAATGTTGGTAGTATTCCCAAACCTTTCTGTGAAAGGATCGCCTTTGGCATTTATGACATTGCCACAAGGAAGAAAAGTCCTCTAAAAGCTGGACTGTCAAAATAAAAGCAGAAGCTTGTCTTTAAGAGTGAAGGAAGATTGCATTCTCCCTTTGTCACACATTACATAGACAGTCAATTCTTACTACCTCCGGATTTTTGACCATGGATTCACTTTTCCTCAAGTAGCAGGTTTGCCTTGCTGTATTTGCGGTCTGTTCTCGGCTATCTGCATCATTGTGAAGGTCTCCACAAAATGGTGTGGGTAACTTCAGAATGGCAGCAGAGACATTCTGAAACTTTCAGTGTCCATCTTAAGGCTACCTGTGCTAAGTGATGTCATTCAGGGGGAACGGACCAGAACGGGCGTTCCGGATCCTAATGGGCTCTGTGGCTGCTTCCGGGTTTTTTGTGTGTGTGTTTTTCAACATTTGAATTTGAACTCAAAAGTGAGTTCCTGTTCCTAAATCATTTGAATGACACCACTGCCTGGGCTCCTCTGGTATCCTGTCTCTGCTGCATCCTGAGGGTTTCCTGCTGGCAGGTTAGTTTCCCCTCCCCCTAATCCCATTGATTTCATAGGATCAGTGACTCCCTATCCACAGATTTGGTATCCACTGGGATTTCCAGGAACCCAACACCAGTGGATAATAATTGACTGTATCGCTCACAGGATTGTAACTAAACGGTAGAGTAGAAATTAGTTGCAGGTTCAGCCAGACTGACACAACATTCATTTACAAGAATGATAGGTTTCTAACTCTGGTTGCAAAAATAATTTTAAAGATATTATATTTGTAATGTGAATCTCCATGATTAGTATATATTGCTTCTCACCAGCCAAAGGCGTCAGATTTCATATCGCTTTCTGTGGCTTCTTTCCTTCCTGGAGCATAAAACCTTGCTAGGTTCATATTAATCTTGTTGTGTATGTACATTAGCAAGCTTCCTGATGGTAACGTTAGTAATCTTCCCCTAAACGCATTCATTATAAGAATATTTAATAGCATAGGATGCTTACCAATAATCTCACGTTTTCTGAAAACTAAAATCCAATTTGACGCACATAGTAATCTCAAATGGAAGTTATAACTGCCATCTCTTCAGATGACAGCCCTTCTATCATGTTGTCAAGGTAAGGGAATGAAATTACCAAAGTCAAACTGGAATTAAAACTCTCTGATGAAACTGTCTAATACCTGATAACACTGCTTCTTACCCAGCAAAAATACACCATTGACATATTCACTAATGTCTAACAGAAAACATTGACCTTGACAGCCTCCTCCTCCATATTCCCAAAAGCCAATCAATAGACCTGATCCATGAAATCTTAACTCTTAGGGCGCAATCCTATACTGCGCTGGAATGGCGAGGCCGGCTGGCCAACGCCATATCTTAGCGCAGTATAGGTGAGGCTGGAGCCTCCTCACAGCAAGGGAGTGTGCGCTCGGATGCTTCTCAGATCTATGTGCTCCTCGGATCTGCGCCCGCTAAAGAGCTGCCTCTCTCCCTCCCCCGCCTCCCTCCCTCCCTCCAATCCCCGTGCTGCCTCGGCACAGAGCCTCCCTTGTGCTGACTGGCTTTGGGCGCAGCAGGGTGTGGCAGCCCTGCCAGACGCAACGGTCCTGTTGCTCGAGCGCTGACGCGGGGGTGCAGATCGGCAACCCCATTGCGCTGACACTGCGCGGTATATATAATAGGATTGCGCTGTTATTGTAATATTGGGTTTAAGTGTACTCAGGGCAGTGCTTCCCAAAGTACTACTCAGGGTGCAACCCTAACCAACAGAGGCAGATCTAAGGGAGGGCAAATCTCTAAGTTTTGGAAGAAGCCTTACCCTGCAGTGGAAATCACTCCTCTCCTGCACCGTTTTAGCCAATCCTCACAGGGAAAAGCAACATCTTGGCATTGCTTACTGGCTACAGCAGCAAGGGAGAGGAGGGATTTACATGGCAGGGTAAGGCTTCTTGCAACACTTAGAGCTTTGCCCTCCCTATAGATCCGCCTCTGCTAACCAACTTTCCAGCACTGATATAGCTATGCCAATGGGGCATGTGCTGCATCCCGCCGCTGGGGAGCAATCACAGAGGCATCCCGAAGAGAATGCTTATTCTCTTACCTCGGTCCAGCATTGCCCTTACCCCAGTGCTAGAAGGTTGGTTAGGGTTACACCCTAAGCCTCTCTCTTAATAGCGGACTTAATCAAATGTGCAATTTGGCACTTATTTATTTTTCATATTTTTATGCCGCCCTTCCGCCAAGGAGCTCAGGGTGATGAACATACTTGCTCCCCTCCTTTTGTCCACACAACAACCCTGTGAAGTAGGTGAGGCTAAGAAATCGTGACTGGCACCAGGTCACCTGGGAAGCTTTGTGGCTTAGCAGGGATTTGAACCTGGATCTTCCAGGTCAAATTCCAAATCGACAACTGCTGCACCATCTCACCTCCTAAAGTTTTCGCTAGTTCTGGCTCACCTCTCACTTTTCGCTAGTTCTGGCCTCAGTCTTTGTGATCCAATAATACTTGCTTGGGCAAACGGAAACAAACATAGGTTAAGAAAAAGGCACTGAGCAGCTTTGGATGTGCCCCCATATTTTAGTATAAATTCCTCTCTTCAAAATGAAAATAATTTTGGCACAGCGCTGTCTTCTTGTTCGTGATTGCTTTTTCGTCTGAATGAAAAAAAGATGGTAAACACTTCCGAGGCTGATCAATAATGGATACTGTGGTGGTATTAAGTGTGGGGACAGTGCTATTCTTCTGGAAAGTAAGCCTATTAACTTGTCTAGATGGAATTAATAATCTGATAGGTAGAAAGAGGATTACATTACTATTTGTTTATCATACAATAAACATTGAATTGGAATGTATAAGGTTTGCAACAAGTAGATGCCATAAAAAGTGAAACAAGAAAAAAATATTTTTTTTTAACCCAAGCTTAGCAAACACAGCACAGAATGCCAGGAACAAAAAAAAAAATTGACTTCAGTCTCAGCCCTTCCTTCCCATCTATCAAGCTAATTTGGAAAATCACCAGCTAGCCCTTGAGAACATAAATCACTTGTAAGGACCTCCCTACGGTGCGTCTCTTGTAATATAAAGCCTCAGTCCTGATCATTCTAGCATTTTCCTTTGTCGCTGCACTTCCATTTGAGCTGCTATTTGCCGTGAAGGGGTCTGTTGCCTTGTTGGAGTCAGAGCCGAAGTGACTGTCACAGCGAAAACATTAAAACATGATTTGTAAATCTGAAAAAGTCATATTGATTTCAGCAATAATTGACTTGAGCAATGCCGATTGATTGTGCCAAGCCTCGTCACTGCTTGTTTAGCATAATCTCTGAATCAGATGGCCGACATTCGGATTCTGTTGTAAATATGGGACATGATCCAGCCCAAATTAAGCACTAAGTCTGCATCGATTTCAGTCAGATGTGTTTTAATTCTCTTCCATTGAAAATGATTATTGTCTTCATGGTGGCACGTTTCTTTTCTTTTTATCCCACCCCCAACAAATAAAGCCTGTCATCTTAGACCCACCTAACCATTTGCACAGAGAGAGCCTTATGCCAGGGTTCTCGCTCAGTACAAATATTTGAACATTTTAATGGCCTAGCTGAAATAATTTGCATCCTCATCCATCAGCTGGTATGTACAGTGAGCATATCAAATTAAGTACTCATATTTCATGATGCCGTTGATTAAATAAAAGAGAAGAGTGGTAAGGGAAGAAAATATAAATTTTTCTTCACCCTTTCTTCAGAAGGGTGCTGATCCTCTTTTTGTAGTTTCTCGTAACAGAAGGGGCGAGGAGTCTCAGAGCACTGTCCTGTGTATGTATATTCAGACATGTGTCCAAATGAGTTCAACGGGACTTACTCCTAAGTAAGTGGGTCTAGGATTGATGCCTTTCTTTTGCTTTAAGTCTCTGCATGCTATTCACCTTAATCGCTGTGACAACAGATCAGAGGTGTCATCTACTCCCCAGTAGACGGTTCGCTGGGCGGGAGTAGGGAATGACTGACAGTCCGTCGATTCACTTCCGGTTTCTTCGCGCGCCCCGCGCGGCTTTCCCTCGCCTCGGAGGGGGCGCCTGCTCACCTTGGGGGATGGGTGGGGGGCGCGCCGGGTGCCTGGGTGAGCAGGCGCCCCCTCCAAGGCGAGGGAAAGCCGCGCGGGGCACGCGAAGAAACCGGAAGTGAATCGACGGACTGTCAATCACTCCCTACTCCCGCCCAGCGAACCGTCTACTGGGGAGTAGATGACACCTCTGCAACAGATGTATTAACATCAAGATGAAGGGCACAATCCTAACCTGGAGTTGGGCTGGCACAGTTAGGCCAGCAAAGTTTGATCGGCACAAAGGACATGGAAAAGTATGTTTGGACCACTCTTGCAGTAAAAAAAGGCCAGCACACAGACATGTGCCATTCTCCCTGACTCCGAGAGTGGTCCAAAAGCACTTTACGGTGGCCCTTGTTATGAGGATAGGAACCTTTTATATAGGGTGGAATGTACTCATTGAATAAACTAGGTTGGATTCTCCATTATATTGTTCAGGTATCCTGGACCAACTAATTGATTGAATGTTGGCATGCCAATTTCTCAACACCAGGCTTCATCTATGGACACCATCCTCAAATAGCGTAAAGAGGCCAAGGGTCTCCGGCTGCTCTGCTAATATTTTTCTTAACGTTTGCTTTTTGAGATCTTGTTTTGTATAATTATACATGTTTTGACAGTCAATACTGATTTGTTTGGTTTTTCTGCCATCTGCCTTTGAGTCTTCCCCTTCAGAAGCATACTGCAGTGCATGTCAAAAAACTTGCCAGTATATACTGCAGATTTGTTATACCTCCTCATGGCAGCCCTTCAGATAATCAGTTTGTAGCACATACATCATTCACGTACCCCTAAAGAAGATAGGGCTATTTGGGGGGGGGGTACGTTTTCTTAAGTGCAATGAAGGTCCTTATATCTTGCTGAGGCAGGACTGAAGTAAAAGATTTGTGACTTCAATTTATGTTGGATTTCTTCAACAACAAAAATCAGAAAAATCCTTGAAGCGATTAAAGTGAAACAAAACTGTCAAAGCATTTACGTTGCAGATATGCTTTAAATTTGAGATCAGATTTCTAAGATTTAATAACCTACAGAGTTGCTTGTTGAGAGATTAATATCCCATGTTTCATAGCAGGCAGGGAAAGTGATGGATAAGACCTTTAGTGGACTGGGTGATGACTGGTGCTGTTAGCACGCATAAAAGGAAATAAACAGACTGAGCAATGTGGCTTTGGTAGAAGATAGAGGACATAATTTATTTCAAAGTTCCTTTCCGATCACACGCTCTTGACACATTCGTGTTCCCGAGAGAGGCCCATGCTCCTAGATGATAATGATTCATCATCAAAATGGAAATTCAAGATTAAAGTAAATGAAAAACACTGCAAAAGCATTTTGTCATGCAGTTGTTACATTTATGTCTCCATGAAGCAATGAGTTAAGCTTCTTTGACAGATTAGCAAGATTTTAACAGAAGATGGTAATCTGATAAACTCTCTTGACGCTCTCCTGTTCATCGCGGAACAATCTAATATATCTGTCTTTCCATCAGGCTACAATCCTGTGCATACTTTTCTGAGAGTTAGCCCATTAAAGGCAATGGCACCTCCTTCTGAGTTGACCAGCAGAAGATTGTGCTCTCAGTCCTATACAGAAATGTAACATGCCCATTTGCTTAGCCATTACTAACGCATGCACACATACTTACAGCCTGATCCTATCACATACACACGCAAACCTTATGCAGCTGTAGCACACTGCAGCTTATGGAGAGAGCAGTCCCAGAGATAATCAGGTAAGGAGAATATTTATTCCCTTGTCCAGGGCTAAGCCTCCCCTTCCTTAATGGGTTTAATTTGAGTCGACCCAGGAAGGAAGATCGTAGCCGGGAAGGGGATTGGATATCAGATATCCTATCCCCCTAGGTTTCCTTCAGGTTCCACTCACCCATCCCCACCAGGGTCAGGAAGGAACAACCAGCACTGCTTCCATGCTAGTTCCAGGGTCAGATCCCAGACAGATGCTATGCTTTTCAGCTGGACTGTAAACAACTAGTTTGCAAATTCAGAATTAGTTTTCTTTTTCAAATACATATTTTTATTACTAGGATAATTCTTTAAATAGGGGTTCCCAGCTGGTGGGTCTCAACACACCAGGGGAACAGAAAAAGGGTGATTCCCCTTTAAGGTGAAAGGCCTAACAATCAGCAGCAGCACAGTTTCCAGGATCATGCTGCTACTGATCATGGTGGTCATCACTATGGCTCTCTGGAGGCTCTAGGGGGCCAGCAACCCCCTCTGTAGCCCTCCAGAGGGTTGAAAATCTCATAAAAAGTAAAATAATCCCCCTAAAAAACTCTTCCAGTTTTCAGCCCAAAACAGGATGTGATATTTTTTAACTTATTACAAGATATTCAAACCTCTGGGATGGCTGTAGAGGGGGTTGCAAGCTCCCCAGACCCTCCAGGGAGACATAGTGACCCCCAGGTAAGTTGAAAAGTCCCTTCCCTGTCTGGCAGCAGCACCATCATGGAGAGTCTGCTGCTGCTTCCCCCCCCCACTCCACCACCACCCCATGCAAAGACTTACAATGTTCCCTTCTTCTGAGAAGAAATTTGGGGATCAGTGCCCTAGAATTTATTTTTTTTACAAAAACAGTAAACATTTGATTTATCAACTAGCTCAGAATGTTCAGACTATTTTATCAGAATGTTATTCCACAGTAGACCATCTCCATATTATTTACCTGTTCATCAAGAGAATGGGAAAGTTTGTCACCCCGCGATGTTGGCGTAATTTACGGTTGAGCTGAATATTTGATACACAATTAATATTTTATCTGGCATTTTTTATTCTTTAACATCCATTTCGGTTTCCCATGTTACCTAGTTCAGCAGCTGTGACTCTGTCACATTCTATGAAGCTGCTTCTATAAATCCTTTCATCTGATCCCCCACAGCAAGCTGAAAATTATCTGCTTCCTGCATTTTGTGTCTTGAGGCTGTGTTTAAAAAATAATACGCCTTTTCACCACCATTAAATAGATCAATTTCTAACACCAGGGCCTTTTTTGCATGTCAAAGTCTTATCACCTAGGAAGAGGTTATGTGATCTGAATGCTACTAACATTCTCTGCCCATCCCATTCAATGTGTTCCCCCTGTGAACAAGGCTAAAAGCATTTTTTTTTAATGGTGATTTATTGTGTGAATTTCTTCCGCAGGGTATTCTGCACCTTTAATGAGAACTCTCTGTTGCATCTCATCCTCAACAATACCTGTTTACCTCATTTATTTAAGAATAATTGGGGCTGGCATTTTATGTTATGCCTAGATATGCAGAGCTAAACAAGGTTATGTATTTTGAAAATGTCACAGCCGGAGACATTTTCACGCAGAAAATGTTCCGTGGCGAACAGAAAAAGTTTGGTATTGAGATCTGAATTCTGATTTTTGTATTTAATGACTTCAACTCCCAGAAGTGATTTGCAAATTTCTGTGGATTTGTTTCTACAGCCACCTTCAGAATAATCTCAGAGTAGTTGTCCCAGGGTAATTATCCTGAGGTAAGAATCCTTTCTGTGGACTTTATAGAGAAAAATTCCCACTGGCTGAATTTGGGTAATGGGCAGCTACTGCACGGGAACAGGTAGGTCGGCTGGCCTGCGCTGTATCCAGTGCAGGATACCATTTTTTATTCTTTAACATCCATTTCGGTTTCCCATGTTACCTAGTTCAGCAGCTTCCTAGTTCAGCAGGGGATATTTCCCCCTTACCCTGGTTAAAGCCCCAGTCACCCCTATGGGGCTACTCAGATCTGTGCCAGTGAAATAACTGATACAAATCCGAGTTGCCTGTGCCGGGCCAGGGGTTAGGATCCAGCCTATGTGCCGGATCCTGGCTCCACTCCTTCCCCAAGCCACCAGTTCAAAGGCCAACCCCCCCATCCCGATCCGTCTCCCCCCACCCTCCCTCTGCCCTTCCCGTCCTCTTGCACTGGCCAAACTCGGGTTGCCTTACCTGGCTCTGGGTCCTAGTGCAAGTAAGCCGGTGTGCATCCTTGCAACACACCTAGGCCAGTGCAGGGAACATGCATTTACTGCCAGTTAGGATTGTGCATATTTAATAGAATTGGGTCCCTTTTCACCCCAATGTAGTGTCTTTTCCATTGGTGGTTGCTACTGTCTCTTCAGCATCACTTTTTTAGATTGTGAGTGAGCCCTTTGGAAACAGGAAATCATGTATTGATTTATTTTGCTATATTATTATTATTATTATTATTATTATTATTATTATTATTATTATTATTATTATTAT
>JAJKFI010000003.1:24820719-24892679 GCA_029204185.1 Lerista edwardsae
ATTATTATTATTATTATTATTATTATTATTATTATTATTATTATTATAATACTACCAGTATTTATATATTGCCTTTCTGGTCATTGGATTTTTCCTCTTGACTTTAATAATCAAGGCGGTTTACATGGGCAGGCTTTTCTCAACCCCATATAGGGGTTGTTACAATCACAAGTTTTATCTTTCAAGAACGCTATAGTCCAGGTGGTCTCCTTCATAGTCCAGCATCTGTCTGGCTGCTCACACTCCCACGCATGGCTTAACAGGCACTCCCCCACTCTCACTGGAAGTGTCGTCATCTCCACTCCTCTCACGAGCTGGAGAGACTCATCTGCCAGCCGCGTTTGTCGGCAGTTCACGGTGACTTCCGGTTGGCTTGAACTGCCGTCTTGAGATGACCTTCAGGCTTCAGAGGCGGCACCTCTTCCAGTCTGCTAGACCCTCCTGCCCCCCTATGTAAACACTATTTCAACTACTTTTTGTTGAAAGGAGATATCCAACTATCTATTCTCAATAACAATAACCCCACTGCTGTAGCTAAAATACAGGGTGGGCCATAAGTTTCCATACATATAGTTTTTAGTAAATCATCTTAAGGAACGTATCACCAACACCATTACAAGCATAACTCCAGCTGTGCTAATACGACACGTATTGAAATATGTTTTCAAAACAATGGCAGTCATGTAGAGCATATTAAATAAATATAAATGGTTTTTCATAAAAAAAAAATTATTTTTCCTATGTATGGAAACTTATGGCCCACCCTGTAGTATTTGTTATATTGTATCTGCTTTTCTGGCAACAAAGAGAAATGTCAGGTAATATAGATCTCGAAATCTTGGTCCCTGGAGAAGAGGCACTGCTTCCATACTTTCTAAAGCACCAAGACAAGTGATCAATGGGGAAAGTTACAGGTATCTCACATATCTGATGCAGAGAGACCAATTGGTAAATACAGTTGTTCCAGTATTGGTTCTGGCATTACAACAGCTGACGTGGGACTGAAACTGGGTCAATTATAGGGATTGGGTTAATCTTCTGCTTTGATCTGACCCATGCTGCCAATGTCGAATGCAGAAGAGCTGGCAATTTCAGTCCGACTGCAAGCTGCTTAGCTCATTTATTC
This sequence comes from Lerista edwardsae, assembly GCA_029204185.1. Lineage (NCBI taxonomy): Eukaryota > Metazoa > Chordata > Lepidosauria > Squamata > Scincidae > Lerista > Lerista edwardsae. Next base: position 24,821,846 of record JAJKFI010000003.1, read on the forward strand.
ATGTAAACAATTTATGTTTTTCCCTAGGCTCAAAGCACCACAGGGGTGGGGAGGAGGATGGATTGGGACCAGGAATGGGGCGGGTTTGGCAGCAGTGGTACCCACCAAATCCAGGCCCCTTTGATCTACTTTCATGGGTCCTGTCATACCTGAGCCAGTGATATCAGGGATTTATCCTCCTTACCCAAGGAGGCTTCCAGAAATCAAAACTTCTCCACAGGGTACAGCGGATGCCACATTGGCACCACTGCATTGCCATGCAGAGAGTTAAAGTGGATTGGACTTTTAGGGAGCAATCCTAACCGGGAGTTATGCCGGCACAGTTAAGCCAGCAAAGTTTGGCAGACATAAAGGCCATTGTAAAGTGCGTTTGGACCACTCTCGGAATCAGGGAGGATGGTGCACGTCTGTGTGCTAGCTTCTCTGACTCTGAGAGTGGCCCAAACACACTTGCCTCATTTTGTCTCAATAGAAAGATATCTTTCTTGATCCAGGAGTTGCCAAAGGAAGCCTTTGGGCTTTTAGCAGGGGGAATAATCTGCCTATACATAATGGAGACAGTAAAATAAGTGTGAGATGGGAAATCCGCTTGTTCATTTTCTTTCGGCTATTTTAGAACAATATAAAACAAATACAAATGTATTGGTATGCAAGGGTGGTGATATCATACCAGGTTTTCTCTTCTGGATGTTCTGATACTTTGGATTTTGAAATGCCTTGAGAACCTTTATCTTACAGACGACACTACCTCTTGGATTGTATCTCTTTTTGTCAATTTATTTTCCATTACTAGGCATAGATCTCCTTAGAGATCTGCGCATCCAGGATGTAGAAATAATGTGGGGTTTACAATTAGGGGATTTGTTTTGTTTGTTCAGATTGTTCTGTAAATGTCCAAATCCCACATCCGTGAGTTGGAGTTCAAATTCAATGTGTAATGTAATGTAAATGTACTATAAAGTCATTACTTTTCTTTCCGCAGCAAATTATTTCTCTCAACTTTGGCTCTTGAAGTCAAGGAGGAAAAATCTCAGAAACTTCAAAGAAGTCACGATCATGTAGAACAGTTCTGAAATAGCGTTACTTAAATGTTCCACGCCATGGATATATTATTCAGTTCTGCAGTTGAAACGAATGTTTCTCAACCAAATCTATTGTTCATTCTGAACAAGACACGACACAAAGAATGGTTGAGATCCTTATGATTTGTATTTGAGCTAAAGATCCAAGTAAAAGCCATGCTGGGCACATTAGATAAAATGTGCTCTTCTTTTGAAAGTCACGTATGTATATGGGTAGGAGTCAAAACAATTGGACCGGATAAAATGATGTGTATAGAAAGTTGGTTTGTATATCAAACTTGTATCGTGTTCATTATTCTAGGAACTGATTTGCCATTGCATGTGATATTCATATTCATTTGTGTCTTCTGTTCTTTCTCTCTTACATGCTGCAGTTGCAAACATACTGTGGAGAGAGGAAGGTACTAATACATTTTTTCCCTTGCTATAATAATTTACTTGTCTTGTGTACATATTAAATTTCTTGTTAGCAGACAATAGCTATAGCAATTATAGTTTAATTATGTTTTCATTCTCATTGTTCATAAATTGCCCTTTACTTTTAATTTTCTAATATAGCTTGTCATTGTCAAAAAAAAAAAAAAACAACCCCTAACACCTAATTATTTTAGTGGGGAAAATATTGGTTGTCATATCTAAAAACCTAACTGTTGTTTTTTTCCCCGCTGTTTGTATTTAACAACCAAACATCCTAGTTTCTAAAAGACTTACAGGCATATTTGAGTTCACTAAAACTCCCCATGGGTTCTTCACCCTTAACTTGTCCTGATACTGTCATAATCATTCAGCCAATCTGCTTATCTTCAGTCAGAATGTTGACCCAAGGTTGTGCATCATTCTTATTTTGCCAAGAGTGTTATCTTGTGTAACTCTTGTGTAACAAAGAATCATTGCTGTCTGATTACTTGGTTTATTTGGAGTAGAGATTTAAAACTGGGAGCTTATGTGGGGTAGAAAAGGTTGGAGAACTGTTTGGCTTCTCAAAAAAAATTCTAGTGATACATGGCAGTGTTTCTTAAACTGTGGGTCAGGACCCACTACGTGTTTGACTGGCCACGGGCGGCTCTCCACCCGCGCTCCCAGAACAGTGCTAGAGGGAGCGCCAATCTAGGAGCGCCGACATAGGAGTGCCGCTCGGCGCCCCTGCGTCAGCACTGTGTCTGTTGCATTGACGCAACAATGTTGCGTCGATGCGAAAGGGTGCTTGGGATTGTGCCCTGAGTTAGGTCATTGCCAAGTCTGCGGCCATTCCAAAATCTCCTGAATCAGCCTATGAAATGCCTGCCGTCCTTATCCCATGATGTGCCACCCTCTGCTCCTCTCACTCTTCAGTGTTCTACCACAGCATTGCCCTTCCATCCACATTTCCCCTTTCTCTCTGCCCCCTCTTCTTTATCTAATCCTGGGAATAGAAAAAGGATTCCGAGCAGTGGAGGCAAGTAGGCCCCACCAATCTGCTGCCTAAAGAGACCATTTCAATTGGCCTCATAGATGGGACAACTCTGGCCAAAACCATACAAAGTAGGAGATGAGTTTTAAACCAAACATTTGTCTATTTTCTAACAATTCTCTCTTGCCTTGTAATGCTTTTTTTTTTTTAGTTTTGCTTCCTCTTTTGTTGTTAAAAAGCACCTCCAATTTTTTCCAGGACATTTTAACTATTCTTCAACATTGAGCTGTGGTCAGCATCTAGGACTTGAATGAAATGTAGATTAAGCCCTAGATGCTGACTACAATTCAAACAAAACTGTGACGTGCTCAAAGGGCGAAGGCTTCCCTGAACTGCTCTTATAGGGCACACAGTTCAGGGCACTTCCCTTGGTACCCAGGGAAGCATGCAATCCTCAGATATAGGAAGCTCCTCAGTGCCAGTAAGCAAAAGCTCCCCTTATAGCCTACCAGCAAGCCCTCCTCCATGGGACTGGTAAAAACCTGGTCTCCTCCACCACCAGCCACAACCGTCAGTCTACTAACTACGTACTTGGACTGGGGGCGGGGGGGGGATGTTTACAGAAGGAAGATTTACCTTAATCTCATCTTGGTCAGACAAGCTCAGGGATTGCACGGTTTCCATGTTTTCAAACCTTAGCAAAACTTCTCTCAAATGTGTTATGTGCCAATGATTTGGGGACTGCACAGTTTCCTGAAGATTTAAGCCTTTTTCAGGTTGGTGTCTTTTTTAGGGTTCAAGGCTTGGATGAAAAAAATCTATGTTAACAGTAGTTGAAAACACATTTTGTACCCATATGTGGAATCTCTTCATTATGAGCTGGTGAAGAATTGCTGTTGGTAAATTCATAATAATCTGAACATTCCACAATGGACACATAATTCTGACCTAGGTTGTCATTAGTTTTACTGACATTATGTTTTCTCCTTCTGGAGTTTTCAGTACTGGAAATAATATCTGTTGGCAGAAAAACACCTTCAAAAAGTAGGGGGGAGTACAGGGTGGAGAAGATTCCAGATGCCCTCTGTAATCTCCCATGCTATTCAGTTTCCACCCACTTCTATGCTTTATACAGATTAAGAACAATCTAGGTTCAGCTGTGCCAATTCATCCTGAATTTCTTCTGTTAAATTATGTGGGTACACAGTTTTATAAATACACAGTTTTGGCTGGATTATGGATTTTGTGGGAACATTAGCACAGGAATTATCTCTATGATGGGCAGTGTTCCTTTGCGCTGGCATTGAACTTGGCATTATAAATGGTAGTGAAGGCCCACAACTTGATCTTGCATCACTTTCATGTGGTGAACATTTCCTCTGAACATGCCCCTGTGGTCATAGCTGGAAGTTTGACCACAGGGGCACTGGAAAGCTATCAAGCTGTCTAGGTTCCCTAGACAGTTAATTTTAGATCTCACCACATGGGGGCACTTTCAGAATAAAAGTGAAAATAAGAAGTAAAATGGACAACATTGTGATCTCAAATGTAGGATAAATGCAAGAACCTACCTAATTAGTAATGACCCCCCTTGCATTTTTATATCGATATACATTTTGAACTGAGGAAAACATGTACACATTCTTAGTTACTGCCCAAACAAATAGTGTTAACATTCGAATAATCCTTTTAAAGTCTTTTAAAATAAATACTGACATTACTCAGACACCCAGATGATCACTGACCAACTGTTGTCTATAAGTGTTCAAATTTGATAATAAAAACCAGGTATCTGATTATTTTATTTTTTGGAAAAAAACTCATGTTAACAGACAACGTTCATTTTAAGATTGAATGTGCGTAGGAAAGAAGTTCAGTCACAGTTGTATTGACTGACATTTGTTTAGCTGCTCATTTTAGCAGTTACCCAGACTGTTTGCTCACTGTATCCAGACAGGTCAATGCCAGTTAAAGGAATGTGCTGCTTAATGAGGGCACAGTCCTATCCAAATTTCCAGTGCCGATGTAGCCCCAGGATAAAAGAACAAACATTCCCTAACCTTGAGGGGGCCTCTGTGACTGCCCCCCCCACCATGTGATGCTGCACACACTCCATTGGCACAGCCGCATCAATGCTAGAAAATTGGATAGGATTGGGCTCTGAAGCTCCAGTTACGCAATCACTTCCCAAGCTGTCGCCATCACTTACCTGACTGGGCTCTCTCTGCAGTACCATCCACTCTCCTTCCTTCTTCCCAAGGACCCCATAGGAATTAATGTGTCCCATTCTTTTTCTTGAGAGGGTCATGTAGCTCTCTTGATTTACAGGCATTCATATTTTCCATGTCAGAAAACCGTCATCTGTTGGTTTCTGTAGACCATGTTCTGGTAAAGGGCACAGGATGTGGCAGGGATGTGTTATTTCTGTTGTGATCATATAAAAAGGTAAAGATAACTGTTTCCCCATGACTGGATGGTCTAGTCGTGACCGACTGTAGGGGCAGTGCTCATCTCCGTTTCAAAGCCTGTAGAGCCGGTGTTTTATCCAAGGACAAGCTTCTGTGGTCATGTGGCCAGCATGACTCTACGCCGTAGCACACAGAATGCCGTTACCTTCCCACCGAAGTGGTCCCTATTTACCTACTTGCATTTAGGTGCTTTCGAACTGCTAGGTTGGCAGGAGCTGGGACAAGCAACGGGAACTCACTCCGTCACTCAGTCTCCAACTCCCAACCTTGCGGTTGGAAAGCCCAGCAACAGCGAATTAACCCACTGCGCCATCACGTCCCTTTTTTTTATGCGATCATATAGCAGCTGTGTATTCTGTGCAAGATTTTGTGAGGTTCTCTTTATGAAACTGAGGGTGCAATCCCTAACCTGGAGTTCGGCCACCACAGTTAGGCCAGCGAAGTGGCACAAGGGCCACTACAAAGCACATTTGGAACACTCTCGGAGTCAAGGAGATGGTGCATATTTGTGTGCTGGCCTCTCTGACTCACAGAGGGCTCCAAATTTGCTTTATGGTGGCCATTGTGCCGGCCAAATTTCGTATGCCTAACTGTGCCAGCTGAACTCCAGGTTAGGATTGCTCACTGAGTCTTTTTTGCAAATCTAGAAAGTGCAAAAAAATACTTCAGATTGAAGCATTCCCCCTATATCTATTAAAATGGAACATGAATGGGGATAGATGGGCATGGAAAGTACTGGAGTTTAAGAAAAAATGAAAAACATCAAAATTCAAAGATGCAGTGGCATTTGTTCAGAATCAAGTGAAAGTTAGCATTTTATATTGTATGCAAGGCTGGCATGTTTATTTCAGCTTCCATTTCCTTAAAGGTCGTACTCCACATGAAATGATGCTACATATGCTAATTATGAATTTAATACTAATGCAATGGTTGTTTTAGCAAAGTTATGATTTATTGGAATTGCTGTGGCATCGGAGGCCATCAAGTGATAGTCTCCTTCTCGAAACCATTTCTGTATTATATGGATTCCATTACAAGATGGTAACAAAAAGTAGTGGATGGTGCTGAAAAAAATAATAATTTAAGTGCATTTAAGTGCTTTTTAAAAAAAATGCTTTAAGTGCATTTTTTAAAAAAAGTTGCTACCATGCATGACACTGGAAATTCTGGGGTATGCAGTTGAAAATGAGTTGGCGTATACATCACAAACAATTCAGCTAAGCAGTGTAGCACTCATACTCAAAAATTTGAACTAGGAAGCAGTTGCTGACACATTGGTGTGCCACGAATGGTCCACAGGGGTGCCACAGGAGTTTGGGGGATGGTCATCCATTAGTAGGGCCATTGGAGGATGGGAGTACCCCCAGCAGATCATGGTGTGCCCTGTCAATTGTCAAAACACCGATGGTATGCCTTGACAGTTTTAGCACCTTGCCAGTATGGAAATTGCTGAGGTAAACCATGCCGGAACGCCTGGGTGAGAACTGTATAGTACAACCCCGGCATCTGTGGATCTGGCATCCACAGATTTGACTCTCCGCGGATTCCGGGGTCCCATCATGTGGATGCTGAGGTCCCAGTTTGAATGTCTTTTCAATTTAAGAGTTGACTTCCTTTGCGTGGCAAACTTGCACTGTTTCCAAGCCTTTCAGGGTTAAAAATAGTTCTGCAGGCCCACTTCTGGTGTCATGGACATTCTTTCCTCTACCCAGCATGGCTAGACTGCATTTTACATTCAGCCCCATCTGTACCACTACATACCATAGCCCCATCTAGTGGCTGAATGGAGTATTCTAGTGGCTGAATGGAGTATTGATGCTGGGAGCACAACTCTGTGTGACCACAAGTTGGTCTTTAGAGCTATTTTTTGCCCTGAAAGCCTTTGAAATAGTGTGATATCATTGCACCAAGGTAGGAATGCCAGTTTTGGAACTTTTTTTATTTTTACACATTTATACTGAGACCCCAGTAACTGCAGATCAGTATCCGCAAGGGATTTTGGAACGGGACCCCTGCAGATACCAAGGTCCCAATGTAGTTCTGTAATCAACAGAGTGCCCAATTGTTCAACAGTACAGTGGCAGATAAAATGTAGAGGTTCATGAACATTTCTGATCAGTCATATCAATAGTGCACTGGGTGCCTAATTTGCAGTGAAACAATGCTTTCTGCATCTCTGGAGGAAATGTCACACACAATCTGACATTATCAAATTAAATTTACAAAAATCAAACCTCCAAACCCCAAATCTCCAGTCACCACTAAACTTTATTTTAGCTGTGCCAGCCTTCACAAATGGTGCAATGAAAAAAATTGAAGGAATTCCATTCAGGAATTGTAACTTTAAAAAAATGCTGCAGTTTCTTGTTACAGAGGCTTTCAAAGCATGGCATATGTTTTCAGATTGGTATTCATGAAGCCATTGAGTGCACAATCCTACCTTATGCTGGCCTAGTAAGGCCGACATAGCAGGGCCATATCCAAAGGCCCATTCGGAGGCAGCAGCAGCAACGTGCAGGATAAGGGGAGGTTTTCCCCTTGCACCCACGTAAGCCCCAGTCACCCCTATGGGCCATCTCAAATCTGTGCCGGCAAAATAGCGGGCGCCGAGGAACGTGCATGGCCCGAATCAGAGCCGCCAGGGCCAGGAACTGGCATTAGAATATGGCACTACAGCTGTCCTGCGTTACAACTGCGTCATAACCACCGTTTCCTCCCGCTGCTCCGCCCAGTTACGCCCCTGGAATGCCTTTGCGGAGGCCCTGCACCAACCTAGTGACACCTGCACTTGACTGGCACTGCCGAATGCTGGCGCTGCTGCTTGCGCCGGCCGAGTGCCATAGCGCTGATGCGGACGCACTTTATAGCACGTTCACAACAGAGTTCGGCTGGCGCAAAAGCGCAGTGCCAGCACTAAGGGGGCTTTAGGATTGCACTGCCCATTTCTCTTGGGGGCTATAATGTGAAGCCTTAAATCATTGTGCAGCTTTATTCCAGTTCTACAGTTTTATAAATCCCACAGGTTAGTTATATTAACCTTACGATCATTAACAAATTTGGACTCCAGACGTTTTCATTGCAAATTTTTTTTTCTTTTTTAGTTTTTTTTTTAACCTTTAAATATGTTTTTTTTCCTAAGGTCTGGGAATTGGGAACATGTTCTATGTGTTTTATGAAGATGGAATCAAAGTGATACAACCAGTAGAATGTGAATTCCAAAGACATATTAAGCCTAGTGAAAAGCTGCTTGGGTTTCAGGCAAGTATCCTTGCATGTTCCATTCCATTTTTACTCAGTGCTGAACTCGTCTTTAAAAGCAGGATATGCTTCTTGAAATTGAATGTCCTACATCCAGTGATGTCATGTAGGGGGAACACGGGGGAACTCAGTTCCACCTGTTAAAATTAGGGCTGACTCCGTCCACTTCACTCCGCGGTGCTTCCCCCTCCTCCCCCTTCCCGATTCCTCTGCAAAGAGCTTTTCTTCTTGATTGGCCAGCACTCAGAGGGTTAAAGGGAGCGACTCTGGATTCCTAGAGGGGCGAAGGGGGAAGGGCTGCAGTGGGGAAGTCCCGTCCTGCACTACCCCCTTCCTCGCTCCCTCCAGCCACACACATGGAGTCAGCAGCCGCTCTGGTGAGTTTGCAGCCTGCTGGGGAGAAGGGGGTGTCCTGGGGGTGCGGTGGTGAATCGAGGGGGCCCCTGGAGGGGACGGAGGGGAACCGGGACTTTTTGAAGCTGCCCTCCTGACATGCCAGGCGTAAGCGGGCTTTGGTATGGGGAAGCGCCCAAGAGTGCCGTACAGAGTGGTGCCGCCCCTCAGCCCCTTCCACAGGTTCCTGCCTCATTCTGCTCAGCCAGCCTCAGCTTCGAGGCTGCTGCCCACGTGCCAATTTTTAACTTTCCTGGCACTTATGAATAATTCCACCTCACCTAACCACGAAGACCAAGGAAAGGCTTTCGCTGCTGTCTCTCCAGTCCAGAGCGTTTCACTGGCGCTCTGGGTGTGAGGCTTCTTTGGGAGACTATCCCCATTGCTGTTGGAGCTGCAATTGGGGAGGGGGGAATTCTTCGCTTTCTGTTCTGTAGGTGCCAGGCGCTATACAGAACCGGCTGGCTCCGCCCACTCGTTGCTGACATCATCGCTGCCTAGGAACCAGCTGCGGGTAGACCTGGGCTCTGCCAGCCTCCGGAGCCCAGGTCTACCCATAGGAACCAGCCGCGGGTAGACCTGGGCTCCGCTAGCCTCCAGCTTATGACATCACTTCCGGTGGGTGGGTCCTGACATGTGCCAATCAAAAATGAGTTCCTGTTCTTAAATCATTTAGATGCCACCACTGCCTACATCCTGTTAAAGCAGTTAATGGCAATGAATACTGAATAAGAATTTCCATTTTTTTCCTATTTATTTTACTGTTTCTGTGTCTCTTTTTGAGTTTGACTGTGTCTCTTCTCTCATAAAAAGTAAGGCAGCTTACGACTCTAGGATCAATAAAAAAAGAACCACAAAAACAGAAAACAAGAACAATAAAAAAGGTCAGACAGGAGCACTATAATAGCAGAAACCAGATTTTGAATTAAGTAGCACTAATGTAAAAAAAAGTAACTTACCAAAAAAAAAAAAGTTTTCAAATTCTGTGAGCTGGAACTATATATAGTGCTTTGACTTCAATGAACAGTGGAATCCAGATCTAGTGTGGCAGTCATATTCTGAACGTCCATGAAGCATTTACCTGGACCAGGAAGTGCTCTTTGTTGCTCCAGGTGTATCATTAAGCCACTGGTGCTGTAACTGGTGTATTGGTAAGGGAGTTGGATGTAGCCCTAGAAGAGCCAGGTTCAAATCCCTGCTCAGCCATGAAGCTTCTTGGGTGACCATGGACCAGTCATTCTCTCTCTCAGCCTAGCCTACCTCACAGGGTTGTTGTGAGGACAAAAGGAGAGGAGGGACTATGTTCACCACCCTGAGTTCCACAGAGGAAGGGCAGTATAGACATGTGAAAAATTGCTCTCGCTTCGTATGCAGTTGGATTTAGAAAAGGGACCAAACAACTACAACTGCTTCTCATTGCCTCCCGTGGTGTGTGTGTGTGTGTGTGTGTGTGTGTGTGTGTGTGCGCGCGCGCGCGCGCGCGCGCGCGTGCACGTGTGAATTCGTAGGGTTTGTTCAGACAATACTTTCCCATGCAATTAAGGACTTTTACATTGACTACGTATTTCTTCTCCCTCCCTTTGCTTTCCGTTGATCACAAGGTTTGCAGTTTATCCCAACCAATCCTCTATGTACTGTATGTTGCTAAACTCAAAACTAGGTTTATCAGCATGTGCTGAGCGCGTTTATCCTAATTCCCACCGCACAGGCATAGTTAAGGAAAGAAGAGGGGGGATGCAGGATGTGTGTGCACAATGAGCATTTGTCTTAGGTTGCGTGGCTTTGATTCAAACAAGAAGGTATCAACTAAGATGGCCCCAATATACCTTAACTGAAGATTACACTTCATGTGTTGTATTTAGTAAAAAAACAACAACCCTCCATGGTTAGTTCCACCGAAGGGTTGTTTGGATTCACATTTCTTGACCTGCTTCCTGAAATAGAGAACGGTTTGAAAAACAGTTTGTGATGTGGCATAAGAATGAACCAGCCAACAGAAAGAAGTTAAATATTTTGCTACAGTGGCTCTCAAATGTATGCACTGGGACCCACTTTTTAGAGTGGCACTTGGGACACACCAGAAGTTATATCGTGGCCAGAAGTGACATCATCAAGCAAGAAGTGAAATCATTGTGATGTGATGGAGTGACACTCCTGGAATGCAAACTGGCATTCCTAGGCTGGAGCAATTGCACAACCATGAAACGTCCCTGACAGAAAGCAAGATGCTGACAAAATACTATGTAAAAGTGCTGAACTAAATACATTTTTTTAAAAAAAGTTACTTGACAATTCAAACTATTAACACTCAGAAAAGGACTATAGCCCTTGTGCCAGTCAAACTTCGCTGGCCTAATTAAACCAGCCTAACTCCAGATTTAGGATTGCACTCCTCCTCTACCAAAGCTCATTCAAATCAAAACAAAACCTTGCAGCTGGATTTGCCTTTAGACTGATCATTGCCAAAGTTAAGACATATACTTATATATGCAGTACTCAACAGCTAGATAAATTTCTACTGTGCATAATTATAGCCTCTGTAGCTAATCAAGCTTTGATTTCCACCGCTTACCTAAAATTAGTTCAACATAGCTAAAAATAAGGCAAAGCCCTTTTTTTTTTTCCTTACGGGAGCTAAACCATGATTATTTGGAAGTATTTGAAAAGCTGATTAAAACCTGATTATTAGAAAGTATTTGAAAATATTGTCGGCATAAAGTAAAAATTGAAATGGTCTGAAATTTGAAAGGATCTTTTGTGGCTTTTAAGAATTTATGGTAAGCTGAGACAAGTACATTTAATATTCAAAACATTTGGCTTCTTTTTTCATATTAAAAAAGTTCAATAAGATAGCAAAGAGAAAGTTTATGGGAGAAAAAGACTTGCTATATTCAGCAGATAAGTTTGTAGCTGTGTGCAAAGTGCCCAGAATTGATCTCTGTAGTTTAGAAAAAGAAATTCAATTTTGCTAGGAAAATTGAAAATCCTTCATTTGATTGTTCTGCATGGCAGATTTTAGTGTAGGTTCTGCAGTATTAAATATTCTTCTTGCTTATAGTAGTACTTAGGCATACGAACTATACGGAGAAACCCAATATTTGTTAACGGCTGCCATATCATTTTGAATAAAAACGTCTTGAAATTTAATTTTTGATGCTATCTTTACAGACTTATTTTATGTTGAAGAAAATGGATTCCAGACAAGGCAGATCTCTTAATCTGAATCAGATTAAGTGATTTTGTCTCCAGCTCATTGATCAATTTCTGCCAATAATTAAAAATCTATGGCTAAGATCTCATACTGAGAAAGATCCATGTTTCAATCAGATTAATGAAGGGGCACAACTAGGCATAACTTACACTATGTGATTTTCCAGAATTTCAAAGTGTCACTAAAAGTCAACTCCACTTAAAGCCCAGTCCTGTGGTACACAGCGCGGGCAGTGTGAGCTTTCTGTAGCAAAAGTGCCGGAAGGCACCTTCCTACAAGCAGCAGATATGCAGTGCCGAAGGAGAGGCCAACACCAGTCAACTGGGCCTCAGGACCAGGAAAATGCCATTGATGACCGCTGGGTAGTGAGTATCCCTGCCAATCAGCAGGGAAGCTTTTCAGGGAAGGGGAAGGTAGAGCAGGGGCAAAACAGGGCAGAGGAAAGGCAGATCAGAGGGAGGATCGGGTACAATGTGCCCAAACATGATGATTAATAGCAAAAACCATACAACTGTACTTCAGAAGCAGAATTTTCTTGTACTGTTCCACACGGGCTGTGCTTGGAACTACTGACAAGGGTGTTCATGTCAGAGCCAAATGAAGTGGTTGCCTCAGACAACTGATTGTTTGGGGGGGGACACTTCTATTTCTCCATCTTCTTACCTCCACACTTCCTCCATGGAGAAGGAAGGAAGAAGTGGACAGAGAGAGAGAGAGAGAGAGAGAGGAAGAGGAAATGTGAAAGGTTTGGTGTTAGAATCCTGGAACGTGAAAGCAACAGAGGCTCTCACATCATCAGGAAGGGGGGCAGCGTTCAGCATGCCGTCTCAGGAGGTCTTGGGACAGCCCTGTTTCATCTAGGACAGTGGTTCCCAGACTGTGGGTTGGGACCCACCAGTGGGTCAGGAGCCAGTTTCAGGTGGAGTGCAAAGCACCTAGAGCAGCCATATTGAAAATATGGGAAGATGGGATGCTGGAAAGGGGGAGGGGTCTGTGGTTGTTTTGCTTGTGTCAAGGTTGTAAATAGGCCTTTTTTTCTTTCTGACTCACTTTGCTATAGGAAAACGGCTGAGAAGTAACCCATCTTATTGCTGCATTCTCAGAAAAGCAGCAGCTTCTGGCTTCACATTGATGGCACTTCTGGCCATTCTGGTGGTCCCAGAGAGATTATCATTCTAAAATCTGGTCCCAATACTGAAAAGTTTGAGAACCACTGATCTAGGATAATTTTAGGACCAGATGACCAGTTTTCCCATCTTTGGGTACTCAACCCATGTCTGCAAGTGACAGAAAACCTTTTTTTCCCCATTAATGAATTGAGCCTACAACTTGAAGGTCTATAATGGTGAGGATCGCAAAGTTCAAAAACAAAGCTTTCCATATTTATTTGTATGAAGAATTTATACCCCGCCTTTCCAATGCCTGAACAAATGCCCAAAGCAGCTTACAAGGGCCAGCTAGTCCAAACTATCATTCTTCAGTGGGGTATCCTGCGATTCACCAAATGCTCAGTCCCAGATGTAGCCTTCACAGTGTGGTTCTGTCCTCTGGCTGTGTGCCATCTGCATGTCCATGGGGGTCAGGTTTTGAATGAAGGTGAAGCCCACAAATTGACAACTAACACAAGGTTTAAGTTCTTTGAGATTTAAGTCATCTTGCAGTGGAAAATATGCAAATAAGCCACCATTCATTCTTACCTGTTTTTCTTACTTCTATTATGCAGCTTTACTGGCTAGGCTTTTAAAATATATATATATGCTCCTCCATAGTCACCATAAATATGCTGTGACTCCATCTAGAGAAGCACATAGCAAGTGAAAAATATTTTTTCTCCTCGTTCCTTTGAATACCACATGCCTTCAGGCAACTGTGCTGTGTTTGGGGGGGGGGGCTTCTCCTCAATAGAAGTCCCTCCATGGAGAAGAAAACTGTGTTCCCAGCTCCTTGAATTATGCATTATTATAATGCGTATGTTTCTGATGCATAGACTGGCTCTTGAGCACAGGTTTCAAGCTGTTTTTGAGCTAAGTATCTACCACTACACAGTACATTAGGGACATGCTGACAAACAGCACATCCTTCAGATGTGAGGGCCATGGTGTGTTAACCCTTTCATTGCCTCTCATGCTGCGCATATTCTGAAAAGGTGGTGCAGACTGATTATTCCTTATCCAGATTGCTTGGGCCAGGAAGGTGTTCGGACTTCGGTTTTTTTTTATTTTGGCATAAATATAATGAAAAAAGCTTCCTCTTGCTCTTTTCACTGTTACCCATTTGGGTGTCTGATGGCCAATTTGACATTTTTCAACAATGGCACATACCACAGAGCAACAAATAGAACTTACAACCTGTACTTGGGAATGAGCACAAGACCTTCTTTCTATAGAAAGTTAAAAAAAAAAAGTCTTGGACAAAGGTGTCTGGATTTTGGAGTAGTCTGAATTTTGAGTGTCCAGATAAGGGATAGTCCATCTGTATATAAATAGAGCATAAGAACATAAGAGCATAAGAAGAGCCCTGCTGGATCAGGCCAAAGGCCCATCTGGTCCAGCTTCCTGTATCTCACAGTGGCCCACCAGATGCCTCAGAGAGCCCAGGAGACAACAAGATGCTTGAATCCTGTTGCCACTCCCTTGTACCTGGCATTTTGAAGTAGCCTACTATTAATGTAAGGAGGTTGCACCACCCATCATGGCCTATAGCCCACAATGGACTTTTCCTCCAGAAATCTGTCCAGTCCCCTTTTAAAGGCATCTAGGCCAGATGCCATCACCACCTCCTGCGGCAAGGAGTTCCATAATAAAAGGATAAATAAATAAATAAATAAATAAATAAATAGCTCAGCATTGTGATTCAGCTGTAATACAGCTCGGGGATTTAGCTGTGTAATTCAAAGTTGTGACTGAGCTTGGTCTTTTGATTCCAACAGCAACTTCCCACATGAATGGGGAGGAGCTGTATCATTGCCAACACTTTGGGACTGCTAAGCTCCACCTCCTTTCAGTTGGCCATTTGGGAAGGAATTTCAAGCCAAAGTGCATGTGCTGGACTTTTTAAAACTTAAATTATTTGGGAAGAAAACTTGTAGTTCTCAGCTCACAGTATGCACGGGGAGGCGGTGCTGTCCCCGCACCCCAGCGTGGCCACCCTGCCCCCATGCATTTTCCAGCCCCGCCTCCCTGTGCCCGGAATTGCTCCATTAAGGAGCGAACAGAGTACAAGGGAGGGCCAAAAAGCGTGAGGGTTTTTCCACTCTGCTGCATCTCGCCACTGCCGGTGCCCATTGCTCTTGCCACCCCCTCACCCACCACAGCACCCTCTTCCACTTCTGGTTGTCTGTAACTCAGGAGTCCTCAGATTATGGCTATGATCACAAGGTATTAAATATGCTGGCCCAGCCAGATTTGGAGCTGGCAGGCTTCATCTGAATTTGGGAGGTGGGAAACCTCCATGAGAATTTAAGCAGTAAACAAGTCTCTGATCAAATGTGAAGTATGGAACCCCATCGATCAGTTAAGAAACAGGGATGATTACATTGTTTTAATCAAAGGTGTGGCCTTCCTGGCCTGTGGCTCTGTGACCTTTTGCCATCACAGTACTTGTGTAGCCCTTGCTCTCCAAGCGCTCAGCACCAAAGTATGCACGCTCAAATGTGTTTCTCTTGCACAGCTGAAATTAAAAGGACAGAAACAGAAATAAAATATTGACTGTATAACAGCTTCCTTCTCCTTGGAGAAAGGCTTTTATGCGCTCTTGACGTTCAGCTGCAAGAACCTTGCGAGCATCTGTGAAGGAAACCACAGATAACAGAAGCACCAGATCAGAAGCAACAAGAAAAGGGTCTTTGACAAATTGTCCTTTCTAAGGTTTTAAAATAAGAGATGGTAGCTAGTAGTGGAAACAGCTTGCTAGAGAGTAGAGAATTCTGATTGCAGGTATCAAGTGAAAATGAAGCCCTTGTGCACATGCAGAGTGCAATTTCCCATGGAACACATGGGTTTTGCAGTTCCTTTTGTCTCTCAAACTGAATTTGCACATCTTTACTACATGACTTGGCCCTCAGTAATTTTCAGGATGCACCAATTGTGGCCCAGTCCTACTTGCGCCAGCTGCCAGTAGAATATGTGACAACTGTGGCAACCATAAAAGGCACTCCAGCAGCATGCAAACTTGCATGCTGCAGGAGCGCTAGAGGAGACCCTGGAGCAGCCTTTCATGTGTCAGAAGATTGTCTCAGGCTTGCCAACAAAGGTAATCGGAAAGGGAAGGCAATGGAGTATTGATGGGAGCGAATTGGGTCAGGGAAGGGGGCAGGTTTGTCAGCAGCAATGGCCACCGAATCTTCACTTCCTTCCCAGACCCGATTCAGCAGCATGGGTCCCTGTGGACCTGTGCCAGCAATTTGATGGTTCTGGTCTGAGCAGACTTGTCAACACCCTTGCTCAGAGAAGATCTCTGGGATTGCCTCCCCTAGCACAGGATGGTCACCTTTTGGTGCCACTGTATACGTATGGGGGAGGGGGGGCTGGGTTGCCAATCTGCTTTTGCACGAGGTAGAAGCAAGTAAGAAGCTACGGCTGTCCCTAGCAGTTTCTACTCACAAGTATAATTCAACAGGTTATCTCAGTTCCTGCCAAGCCTTCGCTGCGTGTCTGCACTGTGTTCCAATGTGTCTGCAATGTGGTTTATGTTCAATATAATCAGGGAATCTTCCTTTTGACTTCAGCGTTGACTTCTTCGTCTTCTCCTATTTGCAAACACTAGTCATTTAGAAGGAATTTCTTTTATAGATATAGACAATATGCAAGAATGCTGTAATGTTGGGTGACGATTTCTAAAACTTTTGTGTTCCTTTGAGATTTAACACCTACACTGCAACAAGCAATGACTGTTAACCTTCTTTATGGGCAGACACATTTTAACAGGTACTAGACATTGATTTCTGTTTCATTTTGACATGGAAAGAATCAGGCAGTCTCTACTGAGCAAAACCATCAAAACGCAAACACCGCAACATGCTCACGCCTACTAAGAATACACTAGTATTCATTTTGTCTCCTGGCATGGCTTTAGTTTGTTGTGTTTTAATTCCTTCTCTTCATTTCAAAGATGTCCCGGTGCAGGGAAGCAAGGCATTTGCTTAAGAGCTCATGAGTGCCTGCTGCTTATTCCTTACTTGAAGTCTTCATCTTCTAACACTCCAGAAGCAGCCTGCTGTGATGTGTAAAATGGAAGATACTGTCTGGAAGACAGTGGAAGTGTAAAATGGAAGACTTACTGTCAGGAATACGCAACACACATACTCTGAAATCTTATTGTGATGAGCTGTCCCTAGTAATAAGTTAAGACTACGTTTTGGCATGTGAGTCACATTTCTGAGCCAGATTGTTTTCATAAATTGAGCTTCAAGTATGAGGACTCTTCCCAGTCCCATCTTCCTTGAGATGCTAGGAAGTTTGGCGTACAATTGGTTTCGTCGTAATTGGAAAAACCGGGATAGGATCCGGTGTGCACTTTCGCTGCCAAGATTCATCCTTAGATCTGGAGCAGGCTCTGATCGTGCCTGGGGCGTTCTTCCCCGGCACACCCAGCTACCTCACTGGTGCCCATGGCAGCCGCTACATCACGCCCTATGGGCATGACACCTCTGCATTCCCTCACTGTCTGTGACTCACCCCTCTGCTGCCTTACCTACTCAGGTGTGGCCCAGATGGGCTGTTAGCTTGTGCAGGGAGCAGCCGGCTGCTTCTACTGGTGGTTTCCTCACTGTGGTGTAGCTTCATAGAGCTGTCCGATTCCAGCAGCTTTGGAAGATGCGATCGTCTCACCCCAAGTGTTCTGGAAGTGATTGGGATGACAAAATCACATCTCCGCAATTACTTCCAAGGCTGCCGGGAGCAGCATCTGACCAAGGGCAGGGCAAGCCCCAGCTACTCCGTTGCTTCCTCACACTCACCAGCATCCTGCCATTTACAACAGTGGAAGTTGAATTCTACTGGAGTAACTGAACAATAGGATTGAACCATAAATTGTGACTAATACCTATTGCATGTTGTAAGAAGTTAATGAGAAGTAAAGAGCTGCAAATGGGTTTTAAAGTAAAGTGGAAGGGCTATGGAAAACATATACAGCATCATGTTTAACTGGTTGAGTGCACCAATGTTTGTATATGCCTCCATGTAAGATTGTGTATTTGTTAATAGCGCCCAAAAATTGAATGCTCCTGAATGAAGCTGGACTCAGTGTTTTGAATTGGCACAATCAGTTTCAGAAATGGTTCAGGGTTTTGTTTTTTGTTTTGTTTTGCTGTTTTTTTTTTCTGTAGCGGTGAGCTTGTAACCTTTAGGAACATCCTTCAAAATGACTATTTTCTAAAGCAATTTGTATTTTTCTTTCTTTCTTTTGAATCGCAGGATGAAGTTTGTCCTAAAGTGGATGGGGATGAAATTCAGCGATGTGTCTGGGCATCCGCTGTTAATGTAAAAGACAAGTTCATATATGTAACTCAGCCTGTCTTAGATAGAGTGCTGATTGTTGATGTACAGTCCCAAAAGGTTGTGCAGGTAAGTAATCTTAGTATGGCACTCTTTTCAGTACACGGAAGATAAAATGATGAACAAAGAACCAGCAGTCCATCACCTAATATAAGAATATGCAATGATTTTTAAAAACATATCCTTACACAAAGTACAAGTCCTTCCAATAATGCACACATGACCAGGTTTGTATTAAAACTGGGCCACATTTATTGAAATTAATGCCAATCAACAAGATATTGTAAACTCTGGAAACTCTATCTCTAAACACTCCTTTTTAGTGTGGAGAGTTCATACCTTGAAAGATATGGCACGTAACTGCATACAGGCATGCCCTGATATCTGCTGGGGTTCTGTTCTGGACCCCACGATGGATTCCCTAAACCATGGATACTGAGGACACCTTTTTAAAGATAGGGGAACATCAGGGTTTTGCTGCAACAAGGTAAAAAAAGGATTCGTTTAATGTTTCCCTATCTTTTAATGGCGTTCTGTGTGCTACGGCATATAGTAACTCTGGCCACATCACCACAGAAGCTTGTCCTTGGACAAACGCTGGCTCTTCGGCTTAGAACCGGAAATGAGCACTGCCCCCTACAGTCAGTCACGACTAGACCATTCAGTCATGGGGAAACCTTTACCTTTTTATCTTTTAATAGGCATCCCAGTATCCCGGGTATCTGTGGATAACTGAAACCATGGATACCATATCAGTGGATATCGGCATGACTGTATGGCAGGCCCTCATCTGCAAGGTTTCCATTATAGGAACCCCTGTGGATAAGGAAACCCGCGGATAATTAAATCCACAGGTTTCAGGGACCTCTAACCCTCCAAATCAGACTAGAGCTGTGCAACTGCCCGCGTCCTCTGTGGGCTCAAAAGGCCTGTTATAGGCAACCCCCCCATCCCCACTACTTTCACTATTTCAGGCAAAAACAGAAAGTGACTTTTTTTGCTCTTATAAGGCATTCAGAGACCCAAAGAAGTCCATTTCTGGTAGGATTTGGAGGGTCCAGATGGGACCTTCCCCTGCAGATCAGGATCCTGCAGATTCTTAAAAGCATGGGTCCCAAATTCACAAATATTGTGGGCCCACCTGTATTCCTTTCCCACCATGACTTAAAAGTGAAGATAATCTGCTGACAATCCCATCTTCTCTATGCCAATCCTTTAAAGGGCGTTGAGGAAGCTGAATTGCACCTCCACCCCCAAACCAGAAAGCCTTTGTAATCCAACCCTGAGATGTTACCGCTTTGAGATTCGTCCTGATTCCCCCGTGGTTCTTGCTTACCTCAGGCTGCCCAGAAAACTCTTATTCCTACTCACTGTCCTGCACTATACCAGTTGTGACCAACCAAGCTAATAATGCCATACCCTTCAAGCAGTCTGGAGTAGGTGAAAAAAACTCCACACTGAAGGCCAAGCAGGTGAGGAACAAAAATATCCTACCAGCAACCAACTGTATGAAGTTCAGATTGGGCTGCATCTACAGTTGCCCTTCCAGAGCAAAGCCTTTTCCTCTGAAGCAAGGACTTGGTACTCTAAAGGAAGGGGAAAGTGGGGATGCTGCCTACCGTTTTTTGGAGACTTTCCATCTGTATGAAAAGTTCAACCAACTGCAGTCATTCAGACAGAATGGTCGGAATTGTCTCTGGAGAACAGGCACGTGTTAGCACAAGTTGTGTTTCAAACACAAAGAATCATCTCCGGATTCATTTTGGAACAAGAAATTTGCACTTTCTAAAATATACATGTAACTTTTCCTCAAGCAGCTGTGCTTTCAGTTCATGAATAGGCATTATACAGTTGCTAAAAATTCTGCTGTCATCTTCACAAAAAGAAATGCAATTTGAAACTGATAGAAAGTGTCAGGCACTGCTGCTATTAAAATTTTAAGCCTTTCCCATATTCCCAGTGCTCTAAAACTATAAAATCACAGACACCAACATGTACATCAATGTACATTGGAGTTTTAATAAGTTTTAATGTGTCAGGTTGAAAACACACATGCACAAACACAAGAACTTTAATTTATAAAAGCAATCCCACAGCTTTGTCATCATAGCAATTGTTACAATTCAATATACTGTAAAGGTTATCTGGTCAGTGGAAAGACATAGGGAGATTAGGAGTGCAATCCTAACCTGAAGTTAGGCTGGCACAGTTAGGCCAGCAAAGTTTGGCCAGCACAAGAAATGCTGTAAAGTATGTTTGGGCCACTCTTGGAGTCAGAGAGACCAGCACACAGACATGCACTATCCTTCCTGACACTGAGACTGGTCCAAATGCACTTCATGGTGGCCCTTGTGCTGGCCAAACTTTGCTGGCCTAACTGCTGGTTAGGATTGCATCCTAGGGGAGTTTTCGGAATGGACCCAGGGGAGAGAGGGAGAGAGAGAGAGAGAGAGAGAGAGAGAGAGAGTTGTGGAGACTAGTGGGGAGAGAAACAGACTACCAAAGCTTAGACCATGGCTAAGGGCTGGATCTGAAAGGCAATACCAGGGACTACAGAAAATTGGTGAGCCATCAAATCACTGCAGCCACTTGCAGTTGGGGGGGGGGTAGTCTCTCCCATCAGATAAATATCAACTGGTATCCTAAGTCTCTGGAGGGGAAGCCCACTTTATATGACTTTCCAAGTTGCAGAGTCTTTGGGAGATCCCTTACAGGGGTTCATTAGGGAAAAGGGCTTATAATCAGTGATGTCATTCAGGGGGAACGGACCAGAACGGGCATTCCGGATCCTAACGGGCTCCGTGGCTGGTTCTGGGTTCCCAACAAGTGCCAATCAAAAGTGAGTTCCTGTTCCTAAATCATTTGAATGACACCACTGCTTATAATGGCACATAGTCCTCTAAAAAAACAGTGAATAAGCAGACCAAAGCCACACGTGCACACTTCCTCCCAGAGAGGAAAAGCCACGAACACTAAGCAGGTCCTCAATTTTACAGCACGTGGGAAGAATGAAAGATAGTGGGAAGTTTGTGGGGCTTTGGTGAGGCTGCATCAAAGACCAAGGTTACAGATCCATTTGAGTGTGAGAGAGAATAGAAAAGTGTGGTGTTACAGGGGCTGGGGTGGCAAGAGAGTGATGCCAAGCGACCCAAGCTTGAATAGAAGTGGAGTCTCATGGACAGAAAAGGGCTGTGGGCCAAACTCTAGAATACACATAGGCATTAGACATGACAAGTTTCAAACCTTATTTTTAAAAACCTGGAAAGGTTTATAGGATTCTTAGCTGAAAGGACAAAATGTATTATGGAAGTTTCTTCAGAAAGTTGCTAGTCATGAGAAAAAAAACAACAATCCATTTCTGCCATTTTACAGAAAAATTTCAACACTGAAGTAGAGCTAATATGAAATGCTTTGGCAGTTTGAATGAAAGGTGCCCCAGCATTCCTTGTAATATCAGAGAAACAATCCCGTTCTCATCATGTAATAATATGCTACTGTATTCCTTTTTTTGCAAGCCCCAGGAGCTTTCCTTGCATTTAGATATAAATCTTTAAATATCTGGCATTTAGATTCTCTGCCAGTCCAGTTGGAGGAAAGTATTTATTTTTGCTTTCCACATCAATAAGATGTCTTAGCATAGGAAAGTACAAGAAGTCAAATATGTGCATTATTCAAGAGGTGAATATCTCTGGCTCTCTGTTTACTCCCCCTCCCCCACAAAAAATTGCATACCTGCCGTAGTAAACAAGTCCCGACAGGGCCATGGGAAGTGAACTTGTCAAACTATAATTGCATGCATAGAAACTACAGGTTTAACGTCACATTTTAAGCCGTTTCATTGTCTTTTAGGAGGCATCACTCGTTTTAACTTCAGCAAATGTTCAGTCATATCATTTTCTCTTGAATAATATATTGGAATAAATCAGCCGTGCTGGCATTAGTTTAAATAAATAGCGTGCACCTCTCACTTCTAAAAGAAAATAGTATATCTTGAAATTCACATGGAGGATAGTCAGGCAAGCTATGGTAATAGGCTATATTAAAGAATCTTGCACGAATGTTAGTTCTCAAGTGCCCACCACTTCCTTGTTCATGTGGCTAGAGGGGGAATGGAGGGACCTAAGCATCCTTCCACCCTTTTCCCTTACCTCCACTTTTGACATCCCTGGGCGCAGCCTCCTTTCTCATGTTGAAATGAACCAGAACAGCTCTTCCACGTTCTTTCAAATAGGTCCCCATGAAGCAAGGCGGCTGTGTCCAAGGCACCCAAAGCTGGAGGTTAAGGCCAAGGGGTGGGAGGTTTACTTCTGAACAGGTCTGGCCCCAGGAGTGGTGGGGCCCAATGCAGGGCATTCCTGTAGGGCCCCCACCCACCCCACTAGGGTTCCCCACTAGTCCCCCCCCACTCACCATACAGCCATGGCAAGAAGAGAATTTATGATACTGCACTCAAAATGTGGCACCCAAAAATAGTTGGTGGTGACGTGATCACGACACTGCCAGTTGCTTCCAGGTGGCCCATTTCAGACTTTTTGGAGACAGGGCCAGATGGGATGGTTCAATGACCAGCTGCTCTGCTTGCCCCACTGGTTTACAGTCCACGGAGATCCTGGCTGCAGCAGCAAGTGATCTGATTGCCGGACCAGCGCAGGGGCTCCCCAAAGTGTAGAGCCCAACATGATGACGTAGACCACATTGATCCATACAAAAAATGTACTTTAACTGGAAGTTAAGTGTCTCATTTTCTTTCCCTCTGATCAAATGGTATAGCTTGAATTCGTAAGGGCTGCATTACTCTGGGATTGAAATGGGCCCAACACTGAATTATTTTTTCCTGCCTTGTAGAGTTTGCTTTTGCAAAACGATTGATTTGAACATGGAAGACTGTTGCAGATGTTGTGAGTGCAAAAAAGAAAATGGACAGTAAACAACTGACCTACATTTGTCTGCTCAAGAAGAAAAACAGCTTTTGCTTGAGAGGAAGTGGAGACTTTTTGTAACACCTCCAGAGTATAGTTAAAAATCGCCAGTGGTCTCAGCCAGCCATTAGCACATTATCTTGAAGATCTACATCATTACTTTAGATTAGATTCACTTAATTAGCCAGCTGGTACTCTTCTTGTCAAACTGATAAACAAGCTATGCTTCACAGTCCTATAATGGTGAGACCAAAGAATAGAAGGGCTTCTATTTAAAAAAACACATATACAGAGGAAAATAGTCTCAAAAGTTATAAAACATGAATAAAGCTTGGGGGTTCTCCTGGATCTGCAGCTGCTCCTGGACTCCCAGGTGGCAGCAGTGGCCAGGGTAGCCTTTGCTCAGCTTCGGCTGATTCGCCAGCTGCGACCATACCTGAGCTGCGCTGACCTGGCCACGGTGACCCATGCCCTAGTGACATCCAGATTAGATTACTGCAATGCGCTCTATGTGGGGCTGCCTCTGAAGACGGTCCAGAAATTGCAACTAGTGCAGGACGCGGCTGCTCGTGTGGTTGCTGGGGCTCGTTGGTTCGACTCCGTCAGGCTGTTGGTTCAGTGGCTACATTGGCTGCCAGTTCCTTTCCGGACCCAATTCAAAGTGCTAGTTTTGACTTTTAAAGCCTTTTACGGCTCAGGTCCAGGGTATTTGAGGGACCACCTCCTTCCATATAATCCTACCTGTACTCTTAGGTCATCTGGGGGGGGGGCGCTTCTGACTGTGCCGCCACCAGGAGAGGTGAGGGGGATGGTGGCCAGGAATAGTGATGATTAATGTTGTAAACTGCCTTGGGTGCCCATGGGGCAGAAAGGTGGGATAAAAATTAATTAAATAAATAATAATAAATCTGTTGACTGTACTGGAGCACTAACATAACATCCAAAAAAAGAAACCACTTCAGACAACTTTAATGGATGTCCACTGAAAGGGAGCCTTGTCAAGTACCATATATACTCATGCATAAGTCGATCTCATGGATAAGTTGAGGGGAAGCTTTAAGCCAAAAATCAAAGCATTGGCTATGACCTGTGGGGGCGGGAACTTGGTGGAAAATGTAATTCTTTGAAAATGACTTACTAATAATTATTCTGAGGCAGCAACTGAAAGCCAACAAAAAAATGGAGCCATTTCACTTTCTTCTGAGGCAGCACAGAGATGGGCTATTCTCCTCCAAACAAGAAGAAAGAGAGATGAAGGTGCTTATGGGAGTTGCAGGCTTTGTGAGGAATACAGTACAGCACATTCATAGCAGCAGCATTCATAATGACTTCAATTCCAATAAGCACCTTCACCTCTCAGCCTGTTTGGAGAAGAAGGAAAATGGCTACCGTATTTTTGCTTGCTATCTGTTGGTGCCTGAGAACAATTGCTGGTAAGTAAAATTGCTCAATTTTTTTCTACCCCTCTGCTTTCAGCTTATTAGCCCAGCCCCTCCCCACAGCTGCTGTTAGAAGCTTTATAAACTGTACTAACCTGTGTAAGTCAATTCATGTTTTCAGGATCTATTTTCAGGCATAAATTTTTAGACCTATACATGAGTATGTGAAACCCTTTCTTGCTGTAATATGACAGAAATGTGCCAGGTGCTAAGGTGCTGCGCATTTATGTCAAGACAGCTCTGCCCTTCTCTATGGTCTGAAAACCATGGACAATAGAAGTCAGAGAGTCAAGAATGTTTTTGCCTACCCCTCACACCACCATGAAACCCCTGAGTACAACTGTGGAACATAACAAAAGATACATGATTTAAGGAAAACATTCATAATGATTAAGGGATGTTTGTTAAAATGCGGCATGTGCTAATTTACTTTTACTTCTGCAAATTAAAAATAAGAAATGAGAAACCATTAGCAGATAATAGACTCATACCATTGTACAACTAGTATTGTATAAGTTTCTTTCCCTGTCACAGTGAATTCTTATTGCATTAATTATCGTGATTGCTGGATGAAAGTTTTAGAAAACTCTTGTGGTTAATAAGAAAATGTATCTCTTCCAGATGAGTCCATGGTCAATACATTTTGTATTTTTTTTCTTCAATGCACAATTTAACAAAAGTAAGGTTTTCAGGTTAATCAAGAAGCATGCAGTGTGGGAAGAAGGGTAAATAAACAGTTGGCTGTCTTACCGTATTTGTCTCAAACGTTTTAATAGCTCTACAATGGCATGCAATTTAATTAGCTTGTGGAGTGAACATATATCCATGTCACGTTGTTCAAATAATGAGCAAAGAACACTGTTTAAGCAGAAGTGTTCTAGCTCCAAATTAATCAGAGGATGACTTCAACAATTGACGGCCTAATTTGAAAATATCACAAAGGCTTCATTTGGGCATAATTTCCACCCAGGTCTTGTGTAATTTTTATTCTATTACAAAATCAAAGAGAGCTAATTATATTCTTTTTTCTTCCTCCTCCATATCTTGTAGGCAGTAAGTACAGACCCAGTTCCAGTGAAACTTCACTATGACAAATCACATGATCAAGTATGGGTGCTCAGCTGGGGAAGCTTTGAGAAGAACTCTCCTACACTTCAGGTTAGTACTCTTATCTCATTGCTTTAGGTGTAGTCAGGCTCATTGTATTATCCCAGGATGCATATAGGGGTATATTTCAAAGTTTGCCAACACTACATGCACCGTATTAGTGAAAGCTCTCTTGTCAACCAGAAAGTTCACATAGAAGTTTTCTTCAAATACAGGAAAAGTTCAATGTCGGATCACTTTTAAGAAAGTGACCACCCTCTAAGTCCTTTCTTTGTTCAAACTTGATCATATAAAGCTGCCTTATACATTAGCTCAGTATTGTCTATGCTCTGATGGCATCTCCCTAGGGTTTCAGACCAGCATCTTTTCCAGCCCTATGTCAAAACAGTTGACCTTGGACCTTCTGCATAAAAAGTATGAGCTCTTCTACTGAGCTATGTGGGAGAACCATACCACTTTCGATTAATTCTGCTTTGCTTTAGGGCGCAGTCCTATCCAACCTTCCAGTGCTGATGCAGCCACAATGCAGCCCCAAAGTTAGGGAACAAACAATCCTTTCCCGAGCCCTTTGTGACTACCAATGCTGGAATTGCCAGTACTTCTTGGAGAAGACTGGGCCCTTTAAGAAGTAGTCTACTTAAATGGCCTGTGCATAGGGCTGCAAATTATGTAGCTTCCTATAATATGATGCCGAAGAGGGAGCCACCCCATGCCAACTTTTGGTGCCATCATTGCTTCAGACATCTAATTTCAGCACATCAAAATGATTTTAAACGAAAGATTGATCACAATATAATTCATCATGTAAACAACTTGTTTACCGAATAAGAATGTTGATCTTACAGGAGCCAGCATGAAGACTATTTTTCTGTGGGTTCATCCCATCAACATGGAACTGCTATAACAGTGAAAAGCCTGCCATTATATGGGCAGGGTCAACGACAGGGTCTTTATCACATTGTCAGTGCTTGGCCAGAATTGAGGCACTGACAGAAGGAAAGTATGTCTGACTTTGAGATAAAGAAAGGAATGGGTAGAAAAGAGCAATATTACGTCTAACACCTAAAGGGCACATTGCACCATTTTAAATGGAAAATGGAATAGAGTTTTTTTAATCAACATGGTTTTTTACACAGGCATATTTCTTAATATAGACCATCATTTATTGCTGTTGTTTATAACTTGGTAGCTGATAGAAGTCTCCAGTCAATCCTTTTACCATCTGCACTAGTAATCTACAACCATTTTGAAATCTTTCCGTTGGCTTTATGATGAAATGGGCAATTTTGATCCAGTCCCAAGAATTACTATCCTGCTAAGTAAGTCTTTGAGGTTGTGAGCAATGGCTGTTGTCCAAGTACAATGGCACAACCTTTGGAGTTTTCCTAATGAACTGGCCCAAAATGTCATATAAATGCAGGAAAGTAGAGCAAACACAGTGACAGAGACATCAGCCACTATTTGTCAAATTTGAACAGCATCTAGAAGTATTGTTCAAAGTTGTTAGTGGTCAAAGAATGACACATTGAGAAAGGATGGAAGAGCAAGTCATTTGTGCTTTCCTAAGGGTTTTTGGATTACAAAGAAATCAACTGTTTTGGTACAAATTATTCATTGCATGTATTGAAATAAACAGTTATAATTGAATAGCAATGACCTAGGAACCACAACAAGGACAATTTTATTTCTTGTACCTACATTTGTAAAAGTCATGTATTGTACCAGTAGTACAATATTATTATACTAATATTATAATGAATAATGATCCTAATATTATAGGATCAGTAGTTGTGTTTATGTTATATGCTAAAATTTGTCATTGAATAATATTATAGGATTGCTTGATTCAGTGGAAGCTACTCAATTTAGTTATAAACATAGGCTTATTAAAGACCCTTTTAAGGGCGCAATCCTAAACTGCGCTGGAACAGCAAAGGCCAGCAGACCTGCGCTGTATCTAATGCGGGTTGGGACTGTGCTGGAGCCTCCACGGGACAAGGGCACATTCACGCCCTTGCCCTGGGGTAGGCACCAGCCAGTCCTATGGGCTACTGAGATCTGCATCCTCTAGATAACAGACGCAGTTCCGAGGTCCCCTCGCGCCCCGAATCTCCATCCACCTCCTTGGGCCGGCCCACCTCTCGGCCCGCTCTCCACCTACCCCGTTCCTTCCTCCCTCCTGCCTTCCCCCCACTCTGAACCACCCCTGAGCCAGCCGAACTTGGCTGCCGCAGGAGCAGCACATTAGGGGCTTGTGCTGGCACTGCAGCATCAACACACGTGCCTGCATTGGTGCTGCACCAGTAGTGCTGGTGTACACATACTTTACAGCATGTGCCAGACAGCGCTTGGTCGGCACAAGAGGCATGTACTGGCTGTGGGGGAAGGTGGATTGCACTGTAAAGGACTTACCCTGCACAAGAAGTTAACAGAAGCTGGGAAAATTGTCACCCCGGGTGCATGAATTTCACATGTTAGGTTTGCCCATGTGATTGACTGCCCATTCTACAGGGATAGTTTACTAACTATCCAAGTTTACTAACTAAGCCAAGCTTTCCTAGTTCTGAAGAGTAAGATAATGCATTTCTCAAAATTTTGACAACTCAGTCGTTCCACAAACAAACCAGTAGCAATAAAGTACAACTGCATAGTGTAGAAATGTGTTTGTTTCAAGGGAAGTGCATTCAATTACTTAAAAACATAAATGAAGTATTTGCATATGCATTACATTAGCTTTGTTTGGGGTGAGCATATCTAAAGAGCATATCTAAAGAATGGCTTTATAGTATAACATAGTTTAATCATGCATAATGGCTTCAAATGAACAATTAGAGTAACAGAAGGTGAGTAATTGCACAATATGTCCTCCAGGTGATAACCCAGGCCAGTGGGAGTATTTCTCACCATACCATTCATACCCAGCCTGTGGGGAACCAGTTTGACCGAGTGGATGATTTTTTCATTCCATCTACAACCCTCCTCATCACTCACATAAGGTAAGTGGCAAGCAAACCATAGTATAGGAAAGAGAGACTTCAAATATATGTACTTATTTAATTTGTATCCTACCATTTCTACACAGAAATTAGTGTGCTTAACCATGGTTGTTTCTTTTTTGTCATCACAGCAATGCTGTGAAGGAGGTGATCGATCTGAGAGCAGAGTGAATGTCATGGCTGACCACTGAGATGTGCACTCCCTGGTCCCAGTTTTATAGATCAGGGGTCTCCAAACTATGGCCTGGGGCCAAATACGGCTCGCCACAAGATTTTATCCTGACCACAGCAATTTAAAATATTTGACATTTTTACTTATTATATCTCCGTTTAAGTACGGCACTGCTTCTTTGTAAATGTCACATTTCTGATTGATTGATTGATTGATTGATTGATTGATTGATTGATTGATTGATTTGATTTGATTTTTATACCGCTTCTCTAAAACTCAAAACAGTGTACATAAAGCATAAAAAACCATTACAATAAAATTAAAGTTAAAAACAATTAAAACCTTTAAACAATATAGCAACAAAAACAACAGTAAAAAAACAGAACAGCATAAAATAGTAGAATTTAACAATTTTAGAATGTGTTCTAAATAATATGCTGATTACTTTTTCCTTTAGAAGAAAAAAGATCCAAGTAAAACTTATTCATTCTTTTCAATTTCATTCATTCATTCATAAAACTGGTATTTGTTCGGCCCACGAAAATGTGTAAAATATACACATCAATGTGGCCCTCAAACTGAAATGATTGGAGACATTATAGACTATCAAGTACACTATCATGATATACACTGTATTGGTTGTGTATGTAATAAGTTCTTCTGCCATTCTACTGTTATCAGTTGGCCTTTAAAAACACAAATAACATGTGCTACAGGGCAGGGGACTAAATTCAGGGACCTAGTGTATTGGCCATTGGCACGACTGTATAATTTGGCTGTAAGAGGAAAAGAGAGATAAGGGTGTACCATCTAACTGAATTAGCTCACTCACATGTGTTCCAGATAGGGGGATCTAAACCTAACATTCACAGAACAATGGACACCTCAGGAAAGCAGACTGAAGGAGGAGAAATGGTGTGAGGGGAGGAACCAAGAACTCTTTGAGGAAGGAGGCAGAGAAAGGGGGGAATTAAGATTGGAATAGGATTGGGGTGTTAGTTACCTCTAAGGAAATTAGTCATTGCTAAATCCAACTCATTTAATGCTGCACATGTAATCTTGGCTTACTTTGGTTTACTAGTCCTACATTGCAATCCATTACGTATTTATTCAGAAGTTGTTATGTTCAATGAAGCTTAAATCCAGGTGAGCGTGTATAGGATTGTTGCCTCTATAGGATTTTCCCCATGCGCACATTCAGTGCTGTTTTAATCTTTCAAAATATCTGAAGAACCAAATGTGGCCGGGGCTGGGCGAAGTCACCGCACATCTAGCACCACCCTGCCACCTCCCTTGCGCTGCCACACCACACATTTAGGATCGTACTGGAATCGCTCCATTTAGGAGCATACCAGATGCAAGGAAGGGAGGGTGGGCGAAAAAGTGCTGTGCCTCGCTGCAACCAGCGCCCGCTGCACCCGCCTCTCTTCATGGCATTATAAGTACCCGGCTGTGAAGAACTCATCGACAGCATTTCTGGATGCTGTTGAACTCAGTTACTATCAGTCTGTAATCAGTACCCCTATTATTCTTTTACTAAGGAAGCTTCCCCCACCCAAAAAAAAAAACCCCCACACAAATGGGACATAAGTAGAACATGCTAGTGCTGTCTTCCTAACTAGTATTTTTACTCTGTGTGCTATACATCCAGACAGGCAATTTTGGGTACAGCTAAAAATACTCAGTACAACAACCAGAGGAAAGCACAGCATGAGGGAGAAACAGCTTGATGAGAATCAATATGACTTACAATAAAAATGCTTGTGGTGTTTATCACATTTTCCAGATATATTTTGCAGCATTCTGTTAATGATCCACATTAGCAGATATTATACAAATGTATGCTATTGAGATAAGAGTTCACAAACAATGCTGTTGAGATCCATGATTAACAATATCGCCAAATCCCTTGTGCATTTGTCTGATTTTCTTCTAAAATATTTTATTGGTATGGTAGACAAGGCTGCCACTACACAATTAGGTGCATGATTTTTGGGCAACCTTCTTACATCAACAGTAGGCTACTTCAGAATGCCAGGTGCAAGGGAGTGGCAACAGGATTCAAGCATCTTGTTGACCCCTGAACTCCCTTGGGAACCTGGTGGGCCCATGGAGTTATTATTTACATGGAGGAGCCATGACGTCACAGACTTGAAGCCATGGGTATAATCTCAGATCATTGCCGCGAAGGAGGATTGCCGCCGCGCCATCACGAATAAAAATCTCCCTGCCCGTGTGGTAAAGTTAATCTCAATGTCTTTAAGCATGCCTGCGTGTTCTGCATACGGGTGCACGAATCGCTGGACGAAAAATTACTTTGCACAGGTACTTAAAATCATTGTGATTCGTTGCTACAGAAAAATATTACTTCATAAAGTATGCAGCCCATCACAAACTGAAGTAGATATGAAGAAATAAAATAAAAATAAAAAAAAATTCCCCCCTCCCTTTTCCCCCCTCTGTTTACACATTTTTTTCCTGCCTTCCATTTTCTACTGTAATATTTTTGAAATTCCGAACATTAACAGAATTTGTTTTATGGGGGGGGGTGTGAGTGTAGAAGTTTAAAAAAATACACTTAATAGCCTAGAAGTGAAAAAGAACTACTCTCCTATTGACAACTACTTGTGTTATACATTGAAAGATTTTAATGTAATTTCCCTACATATTTATCTGATTTTTGCCCACCCTCCCCCTTTTTTTCTTTCCTTCCCGTTCACACTTTATTTCTGGTTGTGTAGATTTCAAAAAATAAGTCTGTCAAGACAGTGCAATCCGAGTTTAAATAGACAGCAAGCGGCATTTCGTCCGGTGTGTTCAGTAATATAATTCTGCGGAATTAAACCTTGGCATTGCATATTGAATCATAATTAGGTTACCAATGATGTTTCTCCACGATCACACGTTGTTATTTTCATAAGTTTTTACTTCAGGAGTAAACAAATAAGTCCTAAACATTATGCGAAAACCCATTTGAAATGCTTGGAATCAGCATTGTTTTGGGTATATTTACGTCACCGCTAACCCCGCCCACTAGCTTCACTGTCTGCCCATTCAGATAACAAGCAGGGCCGGGGGTTAGGTGGGCCACTGTGAGATACAGGAAGTTGGACTAGATGGGCCTTTGGCCTGATCCAGTGGGGCTCTTCTTATGTTCTTACGTTCTTAATTTTATAAGCAAATACTGTAAACAAAAGAAAAGGTACTGTATGTAAGTAAGAGGACTGGTACCAACAGTACTTTCAAAAACATTCGCACACAGCGGGAAAACCAGTGTGCAGGGACTAATATAATGGCCATTGGTGGGACCATATACATTTGCTAGAATTTGACAGTGAAGGAACGGGCAGCCCAATCCTAACTTGGGCTGGAGCAGGCAGGCCAGCAAGCCTGCGCTGCATCCTAGCCCAAATAAGAGGCGGCGGCAGCTTAGTGCGAGGCAAGGGGACGAACGTAGGGCTCATTGGACCTGCGTCTGCTAAATAACAAGTGCAAGTCTGAGCAGGCTGTGGCTGCCTGAATCAGTTCCATGTGGCCTAGGGATGGGGTTTGGATCCAGTATAACTGCCAGATCCGGACTCCTCCCCCCTCCCTGAGCAGTCCTGCCCACAGGAACACCCTCTGTCCCCTGCCCCATTATGCTTCCCTCCCACCTTCCCACCGCCCAGAAATGCTCCCATGTTGACTGAACTCAACTGGCGCGGCGCAGGGGCAGCTTACCTGCACCCATCTCTGGTGCGCCTGGCGCGTCGCTGCTACTAGCGTCAGCCCAGCACCACTTACGCTGGCGTGAAAGTACCTTACAGCACTTTCACGACAGCACTGGGCTAACGCAGCAGGCATGCGTCAGCCCAACAGGTGTTTTGGATTGTGCCTGAATTGCCTTTCTTCACGGTAAGGGAGGAAGTTCCCTTACTCTGAGGAGACTTTGTGACTGTCCTCCCCCACTATAAGATACAGTGTGCAGGTGGTGGCAGGGGTGTGTGGTTCCAATATGATTGGGATATAAGTCAAGCAATTGAAAGAAAGCTGGAGTCATCAAACCTCTCTCTTTGCCTAGAACAGTGATGGTGAACCTATGACACGCATGTCAAAGGTGACACACCACAATGTTTGGGGTGACACACCAGCTTTCACTAACATCTGACAAAAATTTATTTTATTTTATTCATTTTTTTCATTTTTGCAATTATGTTTCTTTATATAACACACAGCACCACACATGATTGAACTGTATTTTTTGTTTAAATAAATGAATATAAGGTATTTTCTCTTTTGTTTGGGAGAAAGGGTTGACACACTAGTTAAGCATTTTCCGAGTTAAGTTAAGCATTTCCCAAAGTTTTGACCCACCCAGCCCGAAAGGTTTGCCATCACTGGCCTAGAACCAAGAGTCAGTCCTAATAAGGGTATTTTTGTTTTGTTCTTTTTTCTATCCATTGATGGAAAGATCGGTACTTTTTCCCTTCTTCTTTCTGAAAATTACTTTGGATTTGCTGCTAGTTCGCACAGAAATGTGTATGTCAAGTTGTTCCTGGCCTTAGAGTCACCATTACACAAAACGTTCTGCTTCCAAGGAACTTTGAATATGAGAGACAATTTTGTCCTTAAATCAAGTAGTTTGCTCACGTCTATCTGCACATTAAATGACACCAAAGGTTACCTTATGGTGGTGTCTGTATGTAGTACAGGCGTTTGTGGGATTGGGGTTTGGGGATTCTTTTTGTTGTTTAAGTGATTTATTTAAATTTGTTCACTTAATAAGGAATTCCCTTGTTCACAAAATGGTGGTTTTTTTCCCTTCAGAATGTTGAAAGCGGATTTAAATAAAAATGAGCAATCTCAGTACTGTGTCAGGAAAAGCTTTAAATGAACTGCTGCTGAGAAATCCATCACATTAGGAGCTGTATGGAAAAAAAAGCTGTCTATTAAAGCTAAGCTGTCATCAGTCATTGGTGAAAATGCTCAATAGCAGCACCAACATGCAGAGAGCATTAAAGAGCAAGCATCAAACTTAAAAGCATTTCTTTCTGACTTTTAAAAACATGCCTTCATCAAGCCAGGCCAAAGTATGTTGTGCTTGGTCTGTAGGTTCTTGTACTGCACCAGGACCAGTCCATCCTTGAGACCAACTGAGGCAGCTGCCTCAGGGGGAGTTTTTCAGGTGCCTCCCCTGTTTCTACCACTCAGTGGATTAGAAGAGGAAGAAAGAAACATGGAAGAATGAGTGTAGGGTAGTAGGGTAGAGGGGGGGTCTCTCTACAGCCTGCGGGCCACATTGGGCCCTCTGCAAGATTTTATCCTTCCAGCCTTAACCTTCCAGCCCGCAGCAACCTGCTGAGAAACCGAGTAGTCAGAGCCTTGTGCTTGGGAGATGCTTCCGCAGAAGATCCCGCCCAGCAGGCTCTGTGACGGCGGGGATTTCCTAAGGGATTCCCAAATGTGTAAATTTGCATTATGCTGATTGCAAAAAAAGATCCAAGTAAAACCACATCCGTCCATTTACATTTTATTCATTATTTATTTTATTTATGTATTTAAAACTGATTTTTTTTTCTGGCCCCCAAATATGTACAAAATATGCAGTGCGGGCTTTGTGCTGAAAGGTTTGGAGGTGCATGAGAGGTGCTCTAGCCCACTTTTCTCCTCCACACTTCCTCTTCTGCTCCATTGCCCTTTTCAGCTTCGGAGAGTGGGTGGGAAAAGAGGAACAGCACTAGCCGCTGGCAAAGGAGACGTGTGACAAGCTGCCTCAGGAACCGTGAGGTCTTAGGTTAGCCGTGTACTGCACAATACAAAACGGGGCCTCTAGAGCAGCGGTTCTCAAACTGTGGGTCCAGGACCCACCAGTGCACCCTGATCTTGGTTTGTGATAGGGCAGGTTAAGCTATGTGCATCAAGGGCTAAACATGCTGCTACTGTGGGGGAGGCACTGCTGCCAAATCGCTATTATAGCCATATCCCTTGGCATTTATAAATCAGGCAGCAGCCTCTCGGGCCTCTAAAATTTTTGGGTAATACTGCTCTATATCCTTTGCAGTGTCACAGAACGTGCTGGAGGGTTGCATGGGGGTGGGAGGCAGGTAGGGCCAGCTGCAGATTTCATATGTCAGCATCCAAAACAAGGAAGATGTTCCAGCATCATATTGAAAGAGATTCTGGGCCATTCCTTCAGATTTCAGGGTCCTCTCATAGTTCTCTGAGCAATTAGTTGGGTTTGCATTCAAGGTGGCCCTGTTTGTTTTTGTTTTTTTTTAAATATGTATGAAGGAAACATGTAAGGTTGGGGAAAATGGCAGCATTATCAGCTGAATATAAATCCCACTGGCAAGATTACCTTTTCATTACAGTTAATGAAATATATTCATGAATTGCTCTTGATTTGTACTGGACAAGGTGATAAATACAATGTCTTTGGATGCCTTTATGTAGATATGTTAGGGATGTTTTTTTGTTTTGTTTTTAATCTGATCGTTTCCAACTCTTAATCAGATGTCTATCTGTCCAAGTTTCTGGACAACTGGCATGTGATCTACTAAGTAATGGATGGTTGGACAGCTTCCCTCTCCATTAAGACCACACCGCTAGAGTCCATTATGAGATCTCGTAATGCTTGGAACAAAATTAACATGGCTACTAATGAGGCTACCGGGCTTAATGACAGGGCCCTTAATTTCTCTCTTTGGTTTCTAAATCCTACAGCAGACATATATTTGATTGGTGCGTGGGCTGATAGAAAGAGGAATACCCAACAAAATATGTTTTGGAAGCCTGAAGAGCCCTGAAGGGCTGATTATTTCAGCTCCATAGTTCATAAACCTGAGTAAAGTATGATAATTGGAATAAATTAAGGGCTCTAATTATAATATTACACAATGTTTCAAAGCAGTATTAAATTAAGTAATTGTAAAATATTCATTCCCAATCTTTAGCTGCTTTAATCTTTCTAGCAGGTGTTATGAACATCATAAAGTACCTGCCTTCAGATTTGCAAGAAAGAACAATCAACCTACTGGTGCGATTCCCTAGGATTTAAATAGAATTAAATATTCTCCCTTTGAAATAGTTTGTTCTCTTTCTCGGAAGTGCTTCCGGTCCTAGGAGAAACATGCAGTCAGAAACCATCCTAATTTTAATCCCATCAAGCGTTCTCAAAGCTCAGGCTTTGTTCAAATGTGATAAATATAGTGTTTTAATAATGTTCTACTATTACTATTACAACTTCAGAGAAAGAGAATGACTTTTTCAAAGAGAGAATATTTAATTCTATTTAAATTAGAGGTGATCACAGCAGTAGGTTGATCATCTGTTGGGAGAGGGGAGGAAATGCTTTTAGAAATTCTAGTCACAATAACTAACTACATCCCTGGCTCAGACGATGTGCAAAATCAAACTTTTGATGCGGCCTTATACAGAATCTGACCATTTATCCTTTTGGTCACTGTTGTTTATTTAGTTGCAGCTCCTCAGGATTTTGGAGTTTGCGTAGCCCTACCTGGATATACAAGACCTGGGTTGCAACACACCAGTTTGGAACCACTGGACTAGATGTTTGGTCTGGATTAACGAAGCACCTTTAGACCAGTGGTTCCCAACCTGGGGATTGGGATCGTGAATGGATTTTCTGAGGGTTGCAAAGAGCTTGGAACAGCCATCTTAAAAAACTGGAAACCCCCATCTTGGAAGCTTCATTTCAGCTAGGGAAGGGGCTTCCCCAGTAAACTGCCACTTCCTCAATGCTTGTGGCTGTGAAGGAAATTAGCCTTGCTATGGGCTTGTCTTGGTGTGTGTGTGTGTGTGTGTGTGTGCGCGCGCGTTTGATGAAATCACTCCGGGTCTCTTTCCAAGTGGGCATGTCATGCCTTCCACATTCATGCCTAGGTGAGTCTCAGTACAGGGGGAAGAGAAACGGAAATACGCTGAAGAGTAACTAAAATTAGGCTTTACCACCTTGATCAGCAATGGCACAGAGAAGCCACAGTGTATACTGTGCGATGTTGTTCTCAGTGCCGAATCAATCACTGAACTCAAAACTCAAATGTCACTTCAATAAAAAGCTTTCAGAATGTTCTAAAAAGGATTTGGAGTTCTTTCAACTTTCAAAATGTGTGATTTATTAAAAACAATGACTTCACTTCCTGCTTAATGACATCACTTCCGGCTTTAGATTTTAGGGGTTCCTGAAAGGTTGCCGTACCTAAAACGGGTGTCCTGGTGCAAAAAAGGTTGGGAACAACTGCATTAGACCTTGTAGTATGCCATTAGTGTGGCATACCCAATAGCCACTTGTGTGGCTCTCCACAAAGACCAGATAAGATGTTTGAAAGCTATGGGGGAAAAAAATTCACATTTGATGGTGGAAAATATTCACTAGGTCTTGTTTCTGCTTCTTACCGATATTTCTGTGCCAGTTCTAACACACCATTTTCGTGTTCCAGTTTTATGGCTGCTATACCGGGGCATACTAATGAGATCAGACACAATGCATATGATGCTGCTACATTTGTTGTTTGTTCATGCCTGTCAGAACATGCTGCCTTTTGCATGGTTCTTCGTGCTGTCACCCTGTCACTGCCTGTTTACAATATTTTCTGCAGTCGCTTCTGCTAAAAAGCTTTCCACACATATTCCAAATGTTTGTATGCTGGAAATCAATGAATCACACTGAATTGCAAGATTGCATAGCTGCACCTTCTGCAGCAGTTGGTGACATAAGGACGACTATACTTGTTCATTTATCCATCCAATTTATGCCCTGCCTTTCTCCCGAAGAAGTGGCACTTAAGGTGGCTTACAAAATGCAAGAACAATAAAATACATAGAGATATTGATAGTAACTTCATCGTACAATAGATACTCCAATAAAAACAGTGTGTTTAAGGGACACAAAATTTACAAAAATTTAAAAAAGCAAGCAGCTATAAAATACAATAAATCAGCATCAGTAATAGATGTAAAATATACCCCATCTATAATAACAATAATAACCATAATAATAACAATGTCTGATTATAATATAATATTATGATATAGATGATTAGCGCCTTGCCGTGCTAATGAACAATTGCCTTGCCCCCCCATGGCGTCAGGCTGTGGCTTTTCTACTGATTGGAGGAGGGAGCCACTGGAAGGCGGGACCAGGGCTCGGGCGGAAGCAAGTGCAAGCTCAGTCCAAGCTCATTCCAGCCCACGGCTGCAACCCTCCCTCCCTCCCTCCCTGTCGATAGTCTGAGATTAGCTGGTCGCTCAGTGATAGGGACGGGTAGGAATTTTTTGCTGTCATCCAGATTGGCCAAGGATGGCAGTTTTTTCGCCTACCCCAGACTGGACTCAGGGTTGGATAGGGTTTTGTTGTTCCATTATTTGTGATGTTAAGCTGGCAAGTTCAGTCTAGTTCGGTCACTTGCATGAAGCATGCAGGGAAGGGTAGGTAAGGAATACTTCGGAGTGCATCTGAGGCAGCAGGTCGGGGGTGAGTCAGTTATACTCAGATGATGCTTAACTGGCTTGATGAGGTTGGGCTGACAAGCACTCGACTGGACTAGCAAGGCTCTGCAATGTTTGTCCTGCGGGCTAAGGTGTTCCAGAACCGTAACAAATGAAAATTGTGCCTGGGAAAGAAAGTATTTGGTGCCCCCCATTTTCCCAAATTCACCAGCCACTTGGTGGTTCCAAACAGGAGTTGTGATGATGTCACGGCACCGCCCACTTCCTGATTTGGAGGTCCTCTCTCTGGCAAAGAGTTTAATGAAAACTAACTTCAATCCTGAGCCCCTAGCATGGATTTTCAACTCTGGAAACTCTGTCGGAGGACAGGCAGCAAGCCAGACCAGGGGAGAAGGCAGCACTCAAAAAGAGGCACAGGCTGCAATCCTATCCATAACTACCTGGGAGTAAGCCCCAATGACTATAATGGGATTTACTTCTGAATAGACATGGCTAGGTTGGGTTTCTCAGAGTCAAAAAGGAGGCGGGGAGAGAGCCAGTTGCAAGAGTCTCTCAAGACACCTTCCCCACTTCATCTGCCTGCCCTCCAGATGACTCCTCATTCATCCTAAGGGGTTAAATTAAGAGCATGCGGCTGCTGGCTGCTCGTCTCTCTCCTTCCCTCATGACCTGCTTCACAGCACAATTCTACTGTTCCCCTTGCGTCAACACTATGTCACAGTGTTGACGAAATAGGTGGCGCGCTGATGCAGGGGTGCTAATCACTATGAGTAGCACTGGCCCAACAGCGCCGATGGCGAGCCTCCTGCGTCAGCTGAAGGTGGTTGGCACAGGGGAGGCTCCGTGCCGAAGCGGCACAGGGATTAGATGAGGGAGGGAGAGGGTGGGTGGGGGAAGGCAGGACGTGGGCGGACTTGGGAATCAACCATACGGCCACATCCTAAGCCTGTTCAAGAGGCCGCATGGGCTGCGGGGAGGCTGCGGGGAGGCTGCGGGGAGTGGGCCGCAATTTGTGGGTGCAGATCCAAGGGCTGCAATTTAGCTGGCGCAGATCCGAGGAGCGCATAGGGGAGTGCACGCTCCCTTGCCCCGGGAGACTCCAGCCTCCCCTCACCCAGTGCTGGATATGATACTGGACAGCCAGCCGGCCATGCTATTCCAGCGCTGGGTAGGATTGTGCCCTCAGTCTCCGCACCCCACCTCAGCACTAGCATTTTGACTCCCGTTTCCTCCCATTTCTTCTGCCTCTCCCCTGCTTCGGCGCTGGACAATGCTACTGAGGCAACAGAGAAGCAGAGGGCGGAGCCTGAGGGGACCAAGGGGTGCAATTTTTTAAATACTGCAAGTAATTTGCTTTTTTAATGTGTAGAAATTGCGCCCATCCTTTTCATTGTGTTTCATTGAGCTTGGAGTGGCTGTCCCTCTGGCTCCACCCATGTTTCGATTCTGAGCTGTTCAGCTGTCTTGACCCTTCAGGGGTGACTGTGAAGGGCCATATCAGTCCTAGGACTGAGAAGGCCCCGAGTTGGGTGTTTCGCCCTAATGGGATTCACTGGGGGGAAGTAGATGGCTAGGTCCATTTCCCTCCGGCTTAGATCCTGCATGCTTGTTTGGGTAGAACTGTATCCAGTTAATCCTGTCGCAAATAATTGTAAGTTATAATAAAGTGGCCCATTTCAACTCCAAGCCGCAGTCTGGTATCTCTTTTGAGGGAAGTGCGCGGGTACAAAAACCTAGCAAAAGGCCACCCACAAAAATACTGTTTTCAGACCCCACCACAATATTTATAATGTGCTAGGCAAAAGAAAAAAACCCCACCCCTATCACCTCCATGTTCTGCCCTCCCGTGCGCTGTTCAACTCCCTCCCTGCCTTGCCTCCTGCACTGGACTTCTCTACTCTGGTAGGCCTCTGACGACTGCTGCTGCCAGCAGGAAGGCTCCACCCTCCCCACATTCACCCCTGGACCATGCGCTCTCACAAAGCACTTTATGGCTTTTCACACATTCCACTGGCACAGGCCCTCCTTAGGAATGGGCTCAGTGATGTCATGCAGGGGGTACGTGGGGGTACGCGAGTACCGGCTTCTAGGATTAC
This sequence comes from Lerista edwardsae, assembly GCA_029204185.1. NCBI lineage: Eukaryota > Metazoa > Chordata > Lepidosauria > Squamata > Scincidae > Lerista > Lerista edwardsae. The sequence continues at coordinate 24,862,318 of JAJKFI010000003.1, forward strand.
AGCTGGCCCCACCCATTCGCCCGCCCACTCGTCGACTCCGCCCTCTGCAATGTTTGAATTTCCTGCATGTTTGAATTGCCTGCATGTTCTCAGAGCCAGGCAGGCAGGCAGCGAGCGGAGCCTTTCCTTTCCTTGCCACTGAAAAATGAGTTGCTCTGGGGTTTTAACATGATGCCAGGCCTCCTTAACATGTTCTGGGGGTGCTGTGGAATACTGTTGCAACTGTTGGGTCAGTTTAAAATCACCTGAGGCCTCACAAAGGGCTTTTTTCATGTCACTTCCTGCCATGACATCACTTCTGGCTTATGACGTCACTTCCGGTGGGCGGGTCCTGACACGTGCCAATCAAAAGTGAGTACCTGTTATTAAATCATTTAGATGACACCACTGAATGGGCTGTTAAGCTCACACTTAGAAGGCAAAAGGCAATCAAGAGAAGCCTTGCTATCAGCATTTGGTAGCTTGTTCTTCCACCACTGAGGATCACATTGTCCACGCTATTCAGAAATCAGCAGGCATCTTGCATTAAAGCTCTTCTAATTTATCACAGCAACTTCAGATATGTCACTAAATGGAATTCCAGTAGCGAGGCTCTCATGTGGTGTAATTCAGCATCATATAGTGTTAATCTTTGCTTGTGGGGTGAGGCTGGGGCATTGTTAGGTCTGCAGCTTGGATTTGTACAGAACATGCTCAGTCTGTGTCCGGGGTCCCGCCCGGACCCTGGCCTTACCTGAACCTGAGGGTCGCCTCCACGGACAAGGAACAGCAGCAGCCTCCAACCTCCCACCAGGGCCTAAGCAAGGCCTTCAGGGAAAGCAGGAGAAGGATCAGCCAGGGCAAGCCAGGCCAAAACCCTGGGGATGGAGAGCAGGGCCGGGAGTGATCCTGCAAATCCCTGCGCCCTTCTGGGCAGCTAGGTCTGTCTCAGGAGGAGAGGAAGGGGTGGAGTCTCAGGGGATTGTGTCTCAGGGGATTGTGTATGGGGAGGCAGAGCAGGAGGTTGTGGAGCAACAGCTTCCTGGATCTCCCAGGGTAAAGGACCAAGGGTGAAGCAACCCCCTTTCCCTGCAACTGGGCTGAGACTAACTTTACCCGCTTGAAGCGGCTCAACCTTCCTGGGGCTCCCCACTTCCTCTCATCGATGGTCGACACGTACTGACACACCCAGTGGGGTATGAACCTCTTTGGACCCCTCGAGCCTGCCACCCCAGGACCGGGCCCACCCCGGGGATGTGACAGTCTGATAGCAGGCTAGTACTCCTATGCTGGGATCACTGGACATCTTCTGGACCCACAGAAATGGAGTGACACTTTCCACCATTGCAAGTTCAAACACTACCTGAGCTCCAGGATTAGCGGTCAGCGGTAGAGATAAGTCCATACTATTGTCTCTGAAAATCCTTCAGGGGGTGATTAGCATGCAGTGTAATTGGGTGTTTTTATACACCATCACTAAACTATATTCCACTATTTCAAATCAATAAATGCATCACCTGCCTCAGTTCTCTGTTTCCGAGAAAGCAGCATGCTATTTGGAGTCGAGATAATCATACAGTCGTATGAAAAGTTTCAAAATGCATTCAGCTATGGCATTGAGCTAACACCCACTAGGCAGCGCATTGCCCGTGCTATTCAGAAATCAGCAGGCATCCTGCATTTAATACGCCTCTAATTAATCATAGATATGTCAGCTTCATCACCAGATGAAACTCCAGTAGCGAGGCTGACATTTGATATAGTTCAGCATCACGTTGTCAAGGTATATGCTTCCAAGAGTCCAAACACCAATCCTGCATTTAATATGGGGTTTTCTAAAGAAAGAATTTACTGTATGTTAGTCATAGCACAAGTCATAAGCAAAACAGCGGCAATGTTTTCCCCTCAAAATGCAAGCAGATGTCATTTGTCAAATCTTTTCTGTGTAAATCCACTTGTAGTTTGTACATGGGGACTTGCTTGCTCCACTCTTCTGCTGGTTTGGCTGATGAAAATCACCCCTTATTTGCATATACATTAGTTGGAGCATAATCAGACCCAAAGCTGTTCTTAATCTTTAGCAAATAGGGAAAAAAATTGCATGTGACCAAATGGGAATCTTAATCTTCTTAATTTTAAAACCATTTTAAGTTAACGCTGCTTTACTGAACGCATTTAGACTTAATGTAGGTTACTTGGCTTCCACCCACATTATTTTGAGTAGCCCAGGCCGGAATCTCACAATGTCACTTTGGTACTCTCTTAGGGCGCAATCCTAACCTGGAGTTAGGCCAGCACAGTTAGGCCAGCAATGTTTGGTGGGTAGAATGGACACTGTAAAGTATGTTTGGACCACGCTCAGAGTCAGAGGCCTGCACACAGATGTGCACCATCCTCCCTGAGTGGTCCAAATATGCTTTACGGTGTCCCTTGTGCCAGCCAAACTTTGCTGGTCTAACTCTGCCGGCCTAACTCCAGGTTAGGATTGTGCCCTGAAAGAGGGCTTAGACCATCCCTATGAGTATCATGATGGAAAGTCAAGGTCACAAAATGTACAACCTGTGCTGCTTCTGTGAACAGCATTATTGATTGTGCAAAGGTGAAGGAAACAAGCCTCTGTTGAAGCACCTTGTGCTGTGGGGATTGGATGTGCTAAATCTATGCAGCTGACTTCCAAAAAAATGTTTGTGTGGCTGTGCTATGAAGCAATGCTAAATAAGTCACTGAGCTTACCAGGTGGGCTATTCTCATTTTTTACCTCAGAAATGGTGAGCCAGCCAGAGATGTTTCCCTGAAAGTTTCTGTTGCAGTAGAAGCAAACTTAGGCTTCCCCAGCTTTGGCATCTACCACCATCTCCTCAACCTAGTGGAAAAAATTCCTGGGGTGTCAAAATCACCTTTTATCACAGCAATTGTGGTAAGCAGGGATCCCCAGCCCTCACATACAGCAGAGGGAAAACAAATACCACCATGCAAGCGTGCTAAATGAATCGATACCCCTCTGTGAGCACCTACTGTTGATGTCAGTTGGGGCACCCTTCCGATAGCAGTGGGTCCATTCAAGATGCTGTTCGTAGCTCCACAGGTTCGTAGCTCCACAGGTAATGCAAAAAAAGCCACAAAGATGAATCTCAGACTATCAACTTCTGTTCTTGTTATGACACAGAACTTCTGCTGGGGGAGGAGTTTGAGACATAATCCTAATGAGAACACTGCAGCAGCCATTTATCATTCCATAAAGTCATATCGAGCAAAAGGAAAAAGAAATGAAAAACACACATGTTAAAAATAAATGGCTATGCACACACCACAAATAGTTTTCATCTCATTCTCCATCACATTATTTATTTATTTATTTATTTATTTATTTATTTATATCCCGTCTTTCTGCCCCATGGGCACCCAAGGCGGCTTACAACAATAAAATACAATAAAATCACAATTTACAATTAAAAACAATAATTAAAAACAACATTAAAATAATTAAAATTTAAAACAAGCCCCGTGGATCCTAAAATATACAGAGTCTAAAAAGCCAGCCAGCCAGCCAGCCTGTCAACAATTAAAAGCTTGTTGCAATAAAAAGGTCTTCAGCCCCCGCCGAAATATTACCGAAGAGGGAGCAGTTCTCAGTTCTAAGGGGACGGTATTCCAAAGTCGGGGGGCCACCACTGAGAAGGCCCTATTCCTGGCTGCCATTCCTCTCACCTCTCCTGGTGGTGGCACAGTCATTAGGCCTCTCACCTCTCCTGGTGGCGGCACATTAGGCAACCATATGTTAAAGGTGAGGTCAGTTTGTCTTCAACAATGGAATGCGCATTGTCTGAGGAGACAAAGGGATATGTAGGCTAGCACTGGAGGGTATACGGTAGCATCTGGTGCAAGTTGCTTTCACTCAGTTTCACTTCCTCTCACATCTGATGAGCCCCCAGTTCACCCCCTTCCTCTTTGATCCTCCCAGCTCCTACCCATTCCACCCACCCCACCAATTTACTACCCTCCCCACTGACTTTTCCTCTTTGCCACTGTCATGTACAGGGTCCTCCTACCATCTGTGGCAGCAGCCCAAAGCATGCAGATTTGCATTCTTCCAGTGTGACTTTCACAATATCACAAAGCAGTGGTATTCAATCTTTTTAGACTGGGACCCACTTTTTAGAATGGCACTCATGTCGGGACCCACCGGGAGTGTTGTCATGAACACGGAAGTGATCTTGTGGCAAGAAGTGACAACATCAAGCAGGAAGTGCCATCATTGTAACATAATAAAATGACACTCCTGAAATGTAAATTGGCCTTCTTGGACAGCAGCAATGGTACAACCATGAAACATCCCTGACATAAAGTAAAATTAGGGCAAAATATTACATAAAAGCACTGAACTAAAAACTTTTTTTTTAAAAAAAAAAAAACCTCACTTGTAAATTCAAACTGTTAATTCTCACAAAAGGAGTATAACAAGAGTAAGGTCTGCAGTTTCCAAGATGGCTGCTCCCAGCTTTCCACGACTCACCTGACATCACCACCAAGTGGGTCCCGACCCACAGTTTGAATAATACTGTCATAAGGTATGTACCACTGTTAGAACACTAATTCTGGTGGTGAAATTGGACCCACTGTCGCTCTTTCCAAGCCTCCACATTCAGGGAAGGTGTGAGCAAAACCTACACACATACAAGTGGCATGCATGTAAGCTTTGTATGCACAATAAGGAATCTTGCCTTCTGTAGGATTCCTGCTTACATGGAGATAGCCTCATGCTAACTACTAAGGCAGTGGTTTTCAATATGTGCCCTGAAGCGACGCGATTGTAGCAATGGTGTCACTGCCATTCCCCTGTCCCCCCGCAAGCACTTTCAGCGGTTCTTGAACTCCCAGAGAGTTTGAGAACCGCTGCACTAAGAAATATCAAACTGTGGAGTAAACCTGTAGACAGTACAAAGTGATCTGAAAACTTTGCCTGGTGGTTGAATGAAGAGTTAATGTTGGCCGTCTCTTTCAGCGTTATCTGAAGTTCTCAGCACTCCACTGAAGTCTGAGCTTAAAGTAGGTAATCATGTGAGAAGCACTGCCCCCCTAGGGGAGAGAGAGATGCAAGCAGAATTGGTCTTTGGCCATGGGCCCCCTTTTATTACCGAGCACTGGAAATGTGAGCAAGAAATAGAGGCTTCATTTATTTTTGAAGTGAATGTCTAGCCCAGAGCACACAGTCTTGAACATGTCTTTAAAATGTCAATATAATCCCCATACCAGGCTTAGAAAATTGATTTTTGCTAAAACCGCAGGTTATTGATGGTCACCTGTCAATGCTGTTCAAGACGATCCTTTGTAGTCCGTGAAAAGCCCTGGTCACCTACTGCTTTATTTGGGGGGAAACTCTGATCACGTTGGCATTGTATTCAACCCTGCGAAAGAAACCTGCTACAAAATCTTCCCCACTGCTTGTATGTTGTGATCAAAATAAAAATATTTATATTAGCCTTAAGTTCATTGACATGCACTTGTTTGTATAACCATTGCCACGGATGCAGTATCCACTGTTGGATTTGTTTTGAAATCCAAATTCCTCTAGTTCATTTGTGTAAATGGCCCACGTGGCGTAAATTTAGCCCACCAGGATCCATAATCACCTTGAGATTGTTTTAAGAGTTTCTGGATGAAAGTCCGCATAATCTTAGAAGACTCAAACTAGAGGAATAAGAAATGGCTTAAAATTAATCTTCCCGGAACATAAAGGGGATGTGAATCAAAGGAGGAACCACTGCAGAGTTAATGGTAGCGCAGTTAGGTCAAGACTAGCTGACAATAGTGTGCGTGTGGAGGGGTTGAAAGGAAAGCAAAGGCAGTTCAAGCTCCAAGGGTTAGAGTTTGCTTTTCTGAAGACCAATAATTTCTGCTATTAAAAGGTTTTATGAATATATTTGAAGCTGTCAAGCTGTGCAACTGGAAATCAGTTTAGCTTCCTGAGAGCTACTTCAAAAGCCAAACCTCCTGCAAAAAGGGAACTAGCAAGTTCCAATTACCCAAAGCTGATCTTGTCTTGTATCATTTGAGGGAGGTGCCGGGGATTTAACTTCGGTGGCAGAAGCATCTTCCGATGAAGCAACAGTTCAGAATTTGTGTCTGCCAACTCTTGCTTATCCAATTGGACCTAAAACCGTAACCTTCAGACGTGTTTTTTGAAGAGAAGGAATGCTGAGACCCCTCCCGCATTTTCAAGTTCAATTGGCCTGTGCTCAGGTTTCAGTTTGGCCTGTGCTGTATCCCAGCACAGATTAGGAGGTGGCTGGAGGATTCTTCAGGGTAAGGGGATTTTCCCCTTAGCCCAAGAAATACCCAGCCAGCTCAATGAGGCTCCTTGGATCTCCACCAGCTATATAGCTGGCAGATGTCCGAGCAGCCCATTGTAGTATTGTTAGGCTATGGCGGAAGACGCCTATTCCAATCTCAGGCTTGATCCACCCCCAATTCCGCCCTTTCCCCACCCAGAAACACCCCCTCCCTGCCTCTGAGCCACCCTCCCGCCACCCTTTCCAAGCCCCTGTGCCAGCTGCCAGTGGGCTGGCTGCAGTGCTGGCAGGGTGGTGCAGGCCACTCCTCCTGCGCTACTTACTCACCAGGAGTCACAGAGCACTTTACTGCGGTTTTGCAAAACCTTCTGCCAGTGCAGGGACCACCGTGCCCGCAGAGCGCTGGGCTGGGCTTGGGCTCCAAGTAGCAAATTATAAATTACTTTATAATAATAATACTTCATAATTTAGATGACTTTCTTGAATTTTGTTTCTGTTTAGCCGTCTTAGTCCAACTCTCCTCTCCAGTTACTTTACTTTATCTTTGTGATGCAGACTATTCTGTTCCCTTCTGTTCTAGCAGTCTTTGGTGTCTCATTATGCCTTATCACAGCAATGAAGTTGTCTTGTTCACCAGTGGCTACTGTGCCTTGGTTTTTCAAGGAGTGTTCTGTAGCCCCACCTTCTCCGCATCTCCCGGTCAATCTAGAGCACTGTAATCAATATGCCCATTTCAACTTCTCTGTACATTTTTCTACTACCTGCGAACATGGCTGTTATTTAAACATTGATGTATTTCATCTCTGCTTCTGTATGACATGCTGCTCGAAAGCTATTCCTTTAGTACTTTATATGGAAACACCACTCAACCTTTCCTTCAGAGGAGGCAACCAGCAGTAATGGAAGTACAACAAAGTATTAAGGAATATAGAGCTAGATGGGGGAGGAAAGGGGGGGTAATGTCAGATAGGGGGTATAGGATTCAGTTATACCAGGTTTGCTTTCTTTTGAAGGATGGCGATATTGTCTAATGACAAAAGGGTTTCCATTAGGAAAAAGCCATAGGATGCTGCATACAATCATGTTTGATTTTCAGCCCATGGTGTTCCCAGCACAAAGATAATGCCTGACTTGGGGAGGAGGGGAATTTAGCTGTGGTGGCCTGACCTATTATTTGCTTCATGGGACTGAGCCATCAGGTGCTAAAACTGAAACAGGCAGGTGGGCAAGAAAGCAGGAGAAAAGGGATTTGGATTTTGGCATTTAACAAGAATTGATATTTAGCGGGAGAGGGCATTTGAGATCGGTTGGAGCTGTGTGGAAACTAGAGAATCACAGTTTTCAGAGAACTTGTCTCAGGCCGGTAAAATGTCTCAGGCATTGTGTAAAAGTACAGGCAAGTGTAGGAGTGTCTTTTGATGAAGAAAATCACATTCTATAAAGCAGTGTATCTTGCTGATAGTATTGTGAGGGGCAGACTGGGATCTTGCAGATCTCTGCTCTTAGAGTGGCTATAATGTTGAACTAATATTGATAGTTTCAGGGCTCAATCCTAACCTGCACTGGAACCGGCTGGCTGGCTGGTCCGTATCCAGTGCAGGTTAGGAGCAAGCTGGAGCCTCCGCAGGGCAAGCTGGAGCCCTTACCACAGGGTAGGCACCAGCCGCAGCTCGGATCTGCACCTGCTGTTTAGCAGGCACAAGTCTGAGCATGCTGCAGCGGCCCAAATTGGGACCGCCCCACATTGGCTCACACTGTGAGTTGCGATTTACAGCACATCCACAACACCGCAGGGCTGACACAAGTGGCTTGTGTCAGCCCTGGGAGTGGGGGATAGGATTGCTCTGTCAGTGAAATAGGAAGTCTTCTCTAACAAACAGGAGTAAAAGGTGTGAAAGGTATCCACTCTTTGAAAGGATAACTCACTAACTTCAATGGTTATATTGTAACTACACAAGGCAAAACTGTTTGGAGTTAGTGAGAAGCAACACAAGTCAAATAAGCCACCTCTCCCTTTTTAAGGGACATCATGAAATTGGTGTTATTATTATTATTAAAGTTCATTTCCTTCCATGAACTTTTGAAGGAAATGTTGCATTCTTAAGGGCACAATCATAAGTTAGGCTGGCACAAGGGCTAACTTTTTAATAAAGCACGTTGGAATTTGGTTTTAGGCAGAGGTTCAACCAGGCATTAGAGACATGAAGTCTACTCTCCTTCCCATGATTGCCATCAGACACTGTCTTTGGCTAAGATTTGGTTCGGCTTTAGCCAAAAGCAGTCCACGACTTTCATGGCAATCCGTGCCAAGGAAAGAGGCAAAGTGAGTCTTATGGTTCCTCTTTCTACTTCTACCTCCATTCTTCTCCCCTTCCTCTGTTCTCTCCCTTGTTTCAGTATCTAGTTTGCAGTCCTCCACCAAGCAGAGACCTATCTTTTTATGTTACATACAGTGCCATGTACACTGATGGCACTATATAAATTAATAATAAATAATTATAATTTACAGCCTCCTGCGGCTGTATTTCTGCCAAAATGATTTTTTAGGAAGTCCTGGGAACCTGATCAAGGATTTCCACATGCCAGGTTTGGTCCTAATATAGTTTTCAAGATCAGACCTCCAATCTCTGAAAATCAACCTTCACCATCCCTGCTCATAGATCCAATGGTCAAGCTTCACTATTTTCCCCTGATTTTGACTAATTCTTAGATGTAGTTGTACGTATATTTATATGTTAACTGCTACAACTTTTCACCTTAAAGGCAAAAGTTCTGACTTCCCACTTTCGGCTTTACTCTATGGTTGAATAACCCATGCATAGTTTGTCAAAGATCATATTGGTGATTCCAGGGCAGCCACTGTGCACGATATTATTGCACATGGGAGGCATGAGGATTAAGAGTCTCATAAATATTAACCAGGGATTAATGAATGGTAGGAGGCCTTCACATATCCGTCTACGACATGAAAAGGAAGCTTGCATTAAACATGGCGTTTCTTACATACAAATCACTGGGGAAAAACTAAAGGCACTCGGATGTATCACTTGTTGTTTTACCAGAGGTCCTCTCATTAAACAGGTTTATCCTACATAAGCCACAGGCATAATTTTATGGCATAATACTGTAGATTCCCCCATCCGTAAAAATTAAATGCTTATGAAAAGTGTCAGATGATCAGCTCTGAGAATTTTTAGTCTCCTGTTCAAAGCAGAAGCCTTGACACCATGAGACATGAGACTTTTTTTTCCCAAAAAAACCAGGCAAGTACAACTTAATGTTGATCGTAACAGACCTCTCATCACATTGAAGGTCAGTGAAACCTCTGCCGGCTCAATCACTGACTGCACTGTTTAAAGTTGTCCATGAAGGGTACAATTTAGATTCACTTTGTGCAGTGGATATCTTTCTCTGGAGGAGTAGCAATCAATACGTTTCTTATAGGGTGCTGGAATGCCAGCCAGCGGCAAGAATGTTTGCTCTCTAATGACCACACTCAAATGCTAAAGTTCACTTAGTGGGAAAAGTTATAGAATCTACGGCTGGTATCCAATCCATCAACACAGCTCAAGAGTTCCTTTGTTGTTGGGTGAAAGTGCAAACCCAAGGGCTCCAGTCCTTTTTTTATTGCTAGTTATTTATATGAGAATTCCCTCGATTTCCAAATAAACCAGCATAAAAATAAATCAGCCTACCACTCTCAGGAAAGTAATATCCAATGGCGGAATTACCTTCCATGAAAGGAGGTGAAGACAGGCATTTACATATACAAGAATGTATATGTATACATTCAGCACTTTTGTTGTTTGATCTCTTGAAATAACTTCATGGTGAAATGATAAACACTATAGTTCTCTCTTCTGCTCACCTCTTGTTGGTCCCATGCCAATGTTTTGTATTAAATCTTTCTCATAGAGAAGGGAAGTTGATCTGGCACCCCTAACTTGGAAGAGGTAATACACTTAGATAGCCCTTTGTTTGGGTATCATTTTGATGGCTGGTTGTCTTTATCATTACATTGGCATTGGCAAGCCTTCTTGTATGAGCTTGGTATGTTGAAAAGATGAAATGACTATATGCCCTGGCCAGAACCAGCCCAAGACCTCCTGGCATCCGAATTGGCCTCCATGGCATGGGAGTGTGTACTCAGACTTGCACTTGTTAAATACAAGTCCACGTGGACCCATGCCATGGGATCGGGTCTGGGAAGGGGGTTGGGATTCAGCAGCAGTCACTGCCAAACCCACCAGTTTCCCAGACCTGATCTCAATCTGCTCATCCCTTACCCATGTAATCACCTTTTCTTGCCCTCCCCGTCTTCATTCTACCCTCCTGGCATCCCCTCCTGCCCTGCCATCTTACCTAGATCAGTGGGCAGCTCTGGATCCATTGGCACCAGCAGGAAGGCTTCCAGAGCACCTTTTTTGACGGTGCAGCATGCTGCCAGAGTGCCTTTTCTGACTGGCACTGACTGTTTTACAGCAGTCAGTGCCAGTGGAAGAGGCATGACAATCGCAGCCAGTAAGTATAGAATTGGGCTGTAAGTTATTGTTCGCATTCTGTTGCTTTAGCATTCCATTGTATTATGCATGTATAATCATGACCTTTTATTTGTAAATTCTCCTTGCATTTTGCCAGAGTATTTTTATTTTATCTTTTTGGCATTGCAAGAGATAAGTGAGAGAAAGTGAGAAAGTCTCTTTGTTGAGAGAAAGAAAAGAAATCTTCCTGACAAAAAGACGTTCAAAGTCTGAAGTTCAGAATGTACCTAATTCACTCGGGCAATCTGTTCTGGCTGTCCGTCGCAGTCTCGTTGCCAGCCTTATTTTTTGTTAATCTTATTAACCTCCTGGCACTATTTGTCAGGCTTTCCAGATATATTAGCAAGGAGCAGCAAGAAAACCTCACTCTGAGGATAAAGGGGTCAGGGGGCAAAAACGGACACTTTTATATACATATGCCAAAATGTCCAGCTAAGAAAAAGACGGTGAGTTTCACAGCTTGTGCAGCCAGGAATAATATTGTCTTCTGTAGCCATAGAAAATATTGACGCCATCACATGTAATAGAAGATACATGTGATGCCTTCAAATTATTGCTTTTTGGGGGGGAGAGGAGCACTGTCAACATAAAAATTAATGATTAGGTCACATTCAGGGCACAATCCTAACCTGGTGTTGGACCAGCGCTGTTGCAAATGTGCCATAAGTTGTGTCTGTGCCGCAGATTGGGTTGCTGGGCTGGCGCCAGCAGCAGCACTAACACACAAGCACCACCGCATCTGTCAGCTGCGCCGGTTGAGTGCTGGCGTAGCTCTGCCAGCGCAGGACTGCACCAAGGTTGTGCCAGAAGCATATCAGGTCAGCACCATGGGCAGAGACAGGGGCAGAGACGGAACATGACCATTGGTCAATATCCAAGCCCCTTCCCCAGGCTGGGCAGCCCCAATTTGGGCTGCTCCTAGCTGCATGGTCCTGCGCCTGCTATTTTGCTGGTGCAGATCCGAGCATCCTCTTCGGGCTGGCTGGGGCTTACCCTGGGGCAAGGGGAAAACATCCCCTTTCTCTGTGCTGAGCCACTTCTGCCTCCTGACTTGCTTAGGATGCAGCCCAGCCGCGCCAGCCTGGCTGTTCCAGCGCAAATTAGGATTGGGCTGTCAGTGCCAGTGGAAGTTTATTGGCTAAGCCTTACCATGATGTGTTGGACCCCATGCTTATTGGGACAGCAACAGTAGGTATTGGCTCTTTTTCTACTTCCCACATTAATGAATCTGGGCAATAGAAGAAAACACACAATGGCGGGGGGTCTCTGGCAGGTATTCCCATTTGTAGGTTGAGGTGCTATGTATTGCAGTGGGGTAGATCTCTTAGCCAACTTGTGCCATTGCTTTTGGGGCATGGAGTCTGGTTGGGTGGGCCTTTGATGACTCCCAATGGCTCTGCCATAGGCACATAGGCTGTCCCTACTCAGATGAATCATACCCCATGTTCCCGAGTACCTCCATACAGTTAATTACTGAGAGCAATGACTTGATTGTTATACATAAAGCTATTTTGAAACCCAACAAATGAGGCTTTAGTAGCTGGAAGACGTAATCCTAAATCCTTATGATAATCATTTTGTCTGAATTAATATGAGGATTGGAATAATCATCTAAATAGCAGTTGAACATTGGATTGATTTGATTTTGATGTAAAAGCATGAGAATGAAATGAAGTGCACTAAAATATGTGAAATATGCTGCATAGTGGCATTGAAGCTGCTTATCCGTTCTGGGTTAAGCGAGTTATTTGATTTTACAACTGCATAAACAAAATCCCTCTGGAGTTGTACGCATCCCGAATACTGCACCATTCTTCCCTATTAACATGGCAAAGTATGTTTCAATTAAGCTTGATTTGTGGTTTTGAAATTTTTTTTTTCCTTTTAAACGGCATTATAATCGCAAAGAAGCCCTACTGCTTCTTTTCTTTTTTTAATCAGCAGTATGTAATAGGAAGCATTTGTAACATGGCATTAGTTTTCACACACCGTCATTTTTACCTTTTCACCGAGTCTTAATGTGCATGTGTTGAATGGGCCACAGCAAAACGTTTTCCATCCCATCTCCTCAAATACGTAGCTTCTCAGTGGAGCCAGTTCACACATCCCGCCAGGAAGGAACCTTTGGAAGGACCCACATCCTTCTGTGATGTCCACCAGCAATCCACCTACTTTACTTTGTCACCACAAATTCTCATTCACTTTCCTTCACAACAGTAGCTCGTTCCTCCTGGTGTACCATAAGCAAGCAGTCGTGGTGGCTGGGCTGGAGATGCTACGGCAATCCTGTTCCTATCTCTTAGAGAAAGACTGATTGCCCCCTTGCTGCCAAACTGCTTATTCTCAACATAATGTGCATTGCAGAATGTGCATAATGGGCAGAATGTGCATTGCCATTTTACAAATCAATGGTAAGGCCCCATCTGGAGTATTACATATGGTTTTGGTCACCGCATCTCAAAAAGGACATAGTGGAACTAGAAAAGGTGCAGAAGAGAGCGACCAAAATGATTACTGGGCTGGGGCACCTCCCTTATGAGGAAAGGCTGTAATGTTTGGGGCTCTTCAGACTAGAGAAAAGGTGCCTGAGGGGGGACATGATCGAGATATACAAAATAATGCAGTGGATAGAGGGATGTCCCTTTCCCTCTCACCCAATACCTCTCACACAACACCAGGGGACAGGCTAAAATTGGGAGAGTTAGAACAGACAAAAGAAAAAATGTTTACCCAGTGGGTCTGTGGACTCTTTGCCACTGGATGTGGTGATGGTGTTTGGCTTAGATGCCTTGGAAGGGGGAATTGGATAGATGTCTAGAAGAAGAAAAGCCCATCGCAGGTTACAAGCCATGATGGGTATGTGCAACCTCCTGGTTTTAGAGAAGAAAATGTAGTTCCTGCTTGAAGCATGTGTTCCGCTTAGGCCAGACCTGCATTCAGCTGCCAGACGTCTAGTATAATCAAGAGATAAGCATGCATGTGAGAATCAACTCTCAAATGTAAGAATATGTTGATCTGTAATATAAGCAATTCATTGTGTTCAATTTCAGCTTTTCTCAAACTGTGGTTCTGGAATTTGTCAGTGGGTCGGGACCCTATTTTTGGTAGTTTGCAAAACTGGCAGTGCAGATTGAGCGATGTGCATCAAACAAGCTGCAATGCGGGGCACTGCTGCCCAATCCGCATTATAGCATTTAAAAATCAGGCCACAGCTTCTAGGGCCTCTAAAACATTTGCGAACCACTGTTCTATGCCATATTGTGGTCATTTTCCTTTTGATTTCTTTCTTCTTTTTTTGTCTTTTCTTTCTAGATTTGGTTTTATTCTTCACAAAGATGAACCTGTGCTCCAGAAAATTGATCTCGAAACGATGTCATACATCAAGACAATTAGCTTAAAGGATTACAATTGTGTTCCCAGGTCTCTGGCTTACACACACCTTGGAGGCTATTACTTTATCAACTGTAAGCCTGATACTACTGGGGCTGTTTTGCCACAGCTAATAGTGGACGGTGTTACCGACTCCATTGTTGGATATAATGGTGACGTGACAGGAACTCCGTATATCTCTCCAGATGGCCACTACCTAGTCAGCATTGATGATGTGAAAGGTCTCATGAGGGTCCAGACCATTTCAGTTAGAGGCGAAATACAGGATGCCTTTGACATTCACACCAATTTGCACATATCCGATGTTGCTTTTCAGTCATCATTTACTGAAGCCCATCAATATAATGTCTTTGGTAGCTCTAGTACACAAACTGATGTACTCTTTGTAGAATTGTCCTCCGGCAAGGTGAAGATGGTGAAGAGTCTTAAGGAGCCTCTTAAGCCAGACGAATGGCCTTGGAACAGTAAGAACCGGTTAATTGAAGGCAGTGGGCTCTTTGGCCAGTATCTGATGACCCCTTCCAAGGAATCCCTGTTTATTCTAGATGGACGACTGAACAAGCTGAATTGCGAAATCACCGAAGTCGAGAGAGGAAACACAGTCATCTGGGTCGGAGAAGCATAAGGAACCGTACTAGATAACCGCCGAGTGAATAGTTTTACAGTACATTGCACTTATCTTCATCCTCTAAAACCTTCACAATTTGTTTGTTTTTTGATTGTTAGACCCTTCTATTCATGTTGTGTGATTGACTAAGATGCAATTTTGGTGAAATAAAAGATGCTGAAATTGTGAGTAAACATTCTATGTACTATTGATGACCTCCTGAACGATGTCTGCCAATTGGTGAAAACGTTAAAATTTATGGTACGTCCCCTCAATGTGTGAGCAATGACATGATGAAATGAAGCCACATTTTTTTTATATAAAGAGAGGGAATAAAATCATGTTGATATAATCAGATTCATGGAATGGTTCAGTTATGCACTGCGTATAACTTTAGATTTCTTAAATTGAAACATCTTGCCCTGCCCTGTCCACTATTTAATCTTTTTGTGCCTTGAAGGGAAATGTCTCACAAGGAAAGAGAAGCCTAGGAGATGTGTAATTTTCTTCTCATTGTGGCTATGGGCTTTCTTTTTCCCTGAAAAGAAGTTTTTGATATCTCACGTTTTTCATCTCCATCAGGTTGTAAAGCACGTTTTTTAAAACAAAGGGAAAATTTTTTGAACATCTTGTTTTCTCATTTTTTTATTACTACAGTCTGGGGATATGGTTTTCATTGCAAGTTTTAGTTTAAATGCACATTGACCCTTTTTTTTCCTAGCAGTGTTAGGAGATTGTTTACTCCCCACTGGTAAAAGACTTGCATCAACAGAAAGTTTCAGTTCTACTAAAGAGAAACATCATACGTATCTGCTTAGGAGAAAACATGTTTTGTCAGTCCAATACGAAAAAGCTTCACTTAAAATGGCAAGGAAACTGTTATTTTGGGAAAAAAAAACACTTTCTTACTAGACGTGCATTTTTAAAGATTCTGTGTAGCAATGGAACTAAATAAGGTGGAGATTTAGGTCAAATCCCTAAGTCCCTTGATAGAAGTACATTCTATTGAAACTGATGGGACTAACCTCTAAATAAATGTGTTTAGGGATCAGGTTACTAGACACAGTTATTAGACACTAGGGCCTTTATGTGTACATTGTCTGTTAAATACCTGCTTTTCCTCAATACTTTTGATAAAACTCCGTAAATTTTTCTACCCCACGCCTATCATTAGATTACTATTGCAAGGTGTTGTCTTTCTATATTGTTTATTTCAGTTGAATGAATTATTTTTCTAGTGTGAGACATTGCTTCTGCATCTATATAGGAAGAATAAAGGTTCTAAAATTTAGAATCATGCTAGCCAATTGAATGAGAAAAAATATATATCTGCACTCAACCGAGTTAGCAGTAAGACTTTTATTCCAATTTTTAGTAGCCATCTATTTTGATTTTGTTTTATATATATAAACAATTTGTTTCTTTCACTAAAACACAGGCTTTAAAACTGACCTCCGTTTATTCAATGCAATCAGAAATTTTGCTCTAACTTTACTCCAATATGTAAAGCTGCATAGAAATTTGAAATTTCCTAGCATTGTATTTTCTTGTGTGTAATTAGCATCCTATGCTGTGATACAGTAGAATTCTCTTTGGCTTAAGGAAACCGGCAGATAGATTTTATGAAGCAAAAGAATTGACTTCCATTTCTAGCGATGGACTCCTTTTAATAATTTCCCCGATTGTGAGCAAAAAATGCCATGTAAACTGTCTGTTATTAATGATTTACAGTAGTCCATCTCTTTTACATTTTTCTTCGCTATCTTATACCATGTGGATGTTCTGTATGTAGAAAATGCTTGATAAAAGGAGAATAAATCCCTTACATTTTAATGTTCTTGCTTTCAGTTGATATTCCAATGCAGATGCATTTTTATCATGTAGTAGCCAGAGAGGATTTGAATGGAAGTCTGTGGACCAAATGAACACATTGTGTTAAATATGATGGCATAAATCCAGGGATGTTTCAACTACAGCTCACAAGCACAGCAGCATACCTGGCTCTTGTGCCACCAGAACCATCCCTTCAAATGTTGCCCCCCCTGGCCCAAAAGTAATTGTGGTGATGTGATAATGTCACTGCAATTACTTCCAATTGCGCACCACTATGAGAAGCCTTCCACTTTTTGCAAAAAAGCAGAGGAGTTGATTGTCTCAGGGCATCATTGACATCCCCCCCCCACACACACACACACATAGAGAGAGAGAGAGAGAGAGAGAGAGAGAGAGAGACATGGAGTGCCACCCAGATACACAGTATCCCCCAGTCCCCCTTCAGTTATGCCACTGCACAGGCAAGTGTAGCCCACCACACTTTTTGATTGGCCCAATGGGTCAGTAGCATTAAAATGGTGTGTTTGCCACTCTGGCTCAGCACCACACACTTCTTGCTGGATGAAGAACTGCTGGTTGGGTTGCTGCTGAGAACACAGTTGAGTCAGAGAGGAACAAGAAACAGTGTACAGCAGAACAAAGTCTAAGAACTGACTCAAGAATGCCATATATGGGAACATATATCAATTGACTTGATTTGTAATGCACTCCTCAGTTTTACAGTCCAATTCTATGCTTCACCCATCAATGCAGGCATGCCAAAATGCCTGCATCCTGTGGGGGGGGAGGGAGTCCTGGAAGAGGTCTCCACTGCACAAGAGAGCTCCCCAGCAGGGAAGGGTCTGCTTGGAACCCATGCCAGGGAAATAGCTTGCACAGGTCCACATGGCCCCAAGCTGTGGTATCAAGTCTGGGAGGAGGACACACTTCCGGTTTTGATGACAGACTGAATGGGTGCCCGAGTAGCCGACTCCTCCTTCAATCTTTAATAATTATTGAAGAGGACTAATTGGACTGTTCGTCTGATCAAGGTATAGTTTATTATTCTGGACTTATCTCGATTCTCTGTTTTTGTTGTGGATCAATTAATGCTATGCCTCTAAAAAAGGATAAATCTGTTCCGTCTACATCCCCCGTAGCTACAAGGCAAATATCTGCTTCCGCAACTGCCACGGCAGGGGAAGAAGACAAGATGGATCAGTTTCTTCATTTAATTAAAGTCTCACAAGACCAAACTAAAGAGTCGCATGAGCAGATTTCAAAACAAATGGGCCTTTGGCCTGATCCAGCAGGGCTCTTCTTATGTTCTTAAATAAGTAAGGTGGCTGGCACCGTGCAGGAGGTGCACAGTTCTTTGTCTGCTTTCCAGAATAAAGTTACTGGGATGGAAGGCACAATAACAACTGCCGCCAAACCTGCCCCCTTCATGGATCGGATCCTCCCTGTCCCATTTTCCTTTGTCCGCCCTCATTCTGCCCCTCTCCACCCCATCCTGCCTCCCGTGCTGACTCAGCTTTGTCAGGGGTGATTTAGCTAGTCCCTGTGATTGGGAGGGGTGTTAATATTGGGCTGTTAATCAAATTGTCAACCTGGGGACGACACGTAATTCTGATTGCTGATGCATTCCAATGTATGCATGAGGATGAAGTAGCCAGCTTCTTTCCAGGACAGTAATGCCCAAATGGTGAGGATGCACTGCTGCATTGAACTTTTCCCTCTATTTGAGAGCAGAAATGAAATTATTCATGCACAGTTTGGGAAACACTGCCGTAGCCCACGGCAGGGTGCATGCTTTGCATGCAGAAGGTCCCCTGCTCAATCTGTGGAATCTCTTGTCAAGAGGGCAAAGACCCCTTTTGGAAAACCCTGCAGTCCATCTCCATAGACAATTGTGAAGAATGGCTGCTCTGATTCAGCTTAAGGCAGGTTCCCGAGGTTCAGTTCAGGGGTTATGATTTGCCAGTTAGTTTGGAACACAAACATTCAGTGGCATCCATTGTGTTACTGTCTTTGCTCTGTTCACATGCAGAAAATAGCCTGAGCTTCCCGGGGAGCTCTCCCAAGCCGCATTGATCCTCCCTTTCTCTTTTCATTCTGCGTATTGATTTTCATTTTAAGCAGGCTGGCAGCAAGCTTCACTTATTTCTGTCTGGTGATTAGTAATGAATATCCAGGCAAAGAGATATCATTATTGGATTCCGTAGGGCTAATCTGTAAATACAAAGCAGCTTAGGAGTGAGAAGAAGAAAAAAACGTGACTTTCAGACTGGGACACTCGAGGACTGAGCTGTTTTATGCAAACCTAGCAGCATGTCACAAATACGGGGTGAGTGGTTCAGCGTTCAGTGGGTTCAGTGTGCACAAGTCGCATGACTGCATCATCACAGTGCAGTGCACCACTGCTGCAAAGGCATTCAAGAATAAATGTAGGATGAGATTTCAGGCTAAGCATATGATGATGTAATCACATGACTACATCAGTAATAGATCACTCACTTTCTGTTCTCAACATACACATTTGGTTATATGATGCAGGGCCAATCGACGAAAGCGCAGGCGGTAAGCCCTTACCAATGGCCCCTGTGTTATGAAAATGCCGTAAGTCACTTCTAGCACTGGAGGTAAGGGCAATGCCAGGCCCCAGAGAACAAGAAGACCCAACATGGAGCCGGCCATCATTAAGTCTCATCACTGCTGGTGGTGAGCTTTTCTGGGGTGTGGGAGGGTAGAACTGAGCAGCAGAGAGGCAGAGTGGAGTAGGACCAGTGGGGGCCTCCATCACCAGATCCTGTCCTCCAAGTCGGGCTGTGCAACCTGACATGGCAAAATAGCAGCGCGGACTGGAGGAGGCCCAGTGGTGGTCCAGTGCCCTTACCTGGGGGAAGGGGACAAACGTCCTCCTGAGGTGCTTCCTCTGGCTGCCACAGCACCTGTAGTATGCAGTGGTAGATGTTTTGCTACTGCTGCTCCTACAGGGGCCCAACACCATAGGATTGGGTTGTTAGATTGTTGCGACTCTTGGAGTCAGAGAGGCCAGCACACAGACGCGCACCATCCTCCCTGACTCCAAGAGTGGTCCAAACACGCTTTATGGTGGCCCTTGTGCTGGCCAAACTTTGCTGGTCTAACCGTGCCGGCCTAACTCCAGGTTAGGATTGTGCTCCTAGTCTTTGACCTCCATACGAGCATCCTTGTGGACTTCAAAGCAAAATGTTATTAGTGAATTAATTTGTAAGTTAGGACGCCTCCTGGTCAGGAGGCACAGGAATCGACAGCTATTTGCAAATAAGTAATCAGAAGAGGAGAAATAAGTCAGCTCGGTATGTTTGTGAAATCACAGGGAAACAAGAAGATCGCTATAAATCTTAGGAATGCCCAATTAGGGCCATGACTGTGATGCAATTATCGGCAAAATGACTCTTAGGCTTCTGCTACCTAATTCACGCAAGCCTTCTGAAATTATCTGTTGTTCAGAAGTAAGTGGCTATTACCTTGTTAAAGCAAAGAACCAAAGGAAGCCTGATCCAGCTCCAACTGTGGGGATTTTTGAATCTCAGGGGAAAAATTCATATTTTTTAATGTAGTGGTGGACCTGGTCCGATGATCTCTGTCCCCTGCCCCAGTGCCCCGCCCCCTGCCCCACCCCGCCACACCTCCAACATTCTAGAATTGGTCCATTTTGGAGCGACAGAGACACAAGGATGGGAGGAAGGGCCAAACGCTGCTCGCCGTGGCAATGCCACGTGCCTAAGCACCACCCCTCCCCTCCACCAGCGCAGCACCTGTGGGCAAGTGTCCCCCCAACAAATAGGTAGGATCACCACTGTTTTACTGTATACCCTGCATTTCTCACTGTAGGTAGCCAGCCAAGTTCCACTGTTGCCTCTGCCAGATCTTCCAAGCATTCTCTGTCACTGAGTTAAACCCTGTGGTCCCCAATTTAAAGGCATAAACATTAATTTGTTGCTTTCTGCTAGTCACTATGAGAAAAACAAGACTGAGAAATGAAGCAGGGTGAATGCATCGTTGCTGAGAAACTCATAGCCAGGACCTTAACACTTCTTTTCCAGGTATCTGTCATATTTAAGGCACCTATTTTCTTAGTCAAATTGCACCGGCAGTATTGTTGACTGCATCAGTGCTTTGAGAAATATGGCAAGATTATTCCCATGTGAACACCTCTGACTGAGCAACACTTTCCAGTGTCTGATAAATTAAATGTGTTTCTTTCCAGAAGCCTGAAACAAACTGAGAATGTCTGTATATTTGGAACAAGCATGAGAAAAATGAAATCTTCCTTATGAATATTAAAATTGCCCTTATTTTAACCTTATTGATGAGCTAGAAAGAATTATTTTTTCTATTAGGTGCTTAGTATGCCTGTTTCTTTTCTAATCTTCTTGATGGTCATATCTAGACGATATCGGTGCTACTGAATGGGCCAGAGACCTCTTTTTGCTGGTTTGATTTTCTTCCGAATTCTTTCTTCATAATTAAATCCCAGGTAATTTTTCTCCCTTTTAATTAAATGCTCACAGAATGTGTAATGGAAAGCAGTGCAGTTCTCGGTTGAAGGTGGTGGAGAGGGAATGATTTTTTGCAAAATGAAAATCCAATTGATGCACCAAAAGAAAATGAACTGTAATCTTGAGCATTAAGTGCAATGAGTTGAGAACAATAAACAGCCGTGCAGCCAAGTGAAAAATAGTCTTGTCGAGGGACAAAGGCAAGCCAGTGCTGACAGCAACACTGGAGTAAGCTGGAAAAATCAGGCCACTTGGAAAGCTAAATTTGCTTTCCTGGCAAAAGGCATCGGGCATTCAAAGAGGAGGCTTGTAACTGTGTGTAGAAGCTACCTTTGGGAGGTGAGGCCACAGAGGCCATTTCAGGTTACAAAAGACAAAATACTGACAAGTTTACAAGTCAGGTATGTCTGATCTATGACTTTAAGACAGCTGATGTATATTGCTTTTCAGGTTCACTAACTAAACAGCGAGCTGTCCTCCTGGCGATTTCGCCCATGTTGGCTGCTGTAAAGCAGCCATAAAGCACAAACCAGAAGTATCCACTGCTGGAGCAACAGTGAGAAGGTTGGAGTCTTCCTCTGTGTACCATTGGTGTACTGGCTGCCTGCCAGAGCAGGTAAGATATAATGGGAAGCAGAAGGCATGGGGCGAGGACTGAACTGAATGGGGCGGTGAGGGGAGAGACTCGGCGGTGAGGGGGAGGAATGGGGTAGGGAGGCTGCAGGAGAAGATGGATCTGGTGAGGGAGCACGCTGGATCCTATCCCCTCCAGCAACAGCCTTCCCACCCCCTTTCTCTCCTTGGATTTGCACCAGTTAAATTGCTGGCACAGGTCCAAGAAGACCCATTGCAGGGCAGGAGGCTTACAGAGGGGAAAGGAAATCCTCTTTTCCTTCTGAAGCCTCCCAGTCTCCACTGGATAAAGCATGTGACTTTTTGATGCAGTAAGTGGGGGGGGGGGAGGTTAGGACTAGGCCATAACATCCGCCAAATGCATCACCATTTTTATCGATGCATTCTTAAGAGAACTGCAGTGGCTTTATAGATTGCACACAACTGTGGATATAAATACATAATCTGGAATGTGGCACCACATGCTGCAATCTGAGAGTCTCAGCTTTCACTATAATTAAAATGAAAACAAAATAACTCATGGGATTTCCAAGAGGAGATTTAGAATTTTAGGTGAATGGGCAGAATTTTAGGTGAATTTTAGGTGATGGCTCCAGTGATGTGCTGGGTGGGAGGTCCGGGGGTCACTGTAGCTGCCACTTGATCACCTGCCTGCCCGCCATAGGGTGCATGCTGGATCCTATCCCCTCCAGCAACAGCCTTCCCACCCCCATTCTCTCCTTGGATTTGCACACTTCACAAGTGCGAAGGCAAGCGGTGTTTGGACCACCTGCCCGCCCTTCACTCTGACCACTCTGAAGTGAAGCATGGCATGCCGGGGGTGGCGCCAGGGAGTGGGAAACTAGCATCAGAGGCAGTGAGCATCAAACTGGCTGGGGCAGAGCCTCGGCGGGGTCCACTACTGGTAAAAGTAGATGTTCAACTAGTGGTTCGAGATGGTGGCATGAACTTCAAGGTGTTCTATGTGCAACAGCAAAAAAAAAAATCTGTTATGTTAAATATAGTCAAATCTGTTTGCCTAATTGTGAATGCAGAATAGCCTGGGGCACTTCTTCCCAAACCTTTTAGCATTAGGACCTACCTAAAAAATGGCTTCACTGAACCAGCCGCTCAAGCCTCTGTGGCTATAATGGTGATTGGCAGCAGTGCTCCCTCCCTCCAAGTTGCAGGCTGTTTAACCCTTGATGCACATTGACGAGGCAGATTAAGCTGTTTTGCAATCCACAGAAAACTGGGTGCAGGAGGGACATAGACCCACAGTTTAGGAACTGCTGGCCTAGGGATTGGTCAAGAAAATTCTGTCAAAGATAGTACAGTGGAGAACAATTTGTGATGTGTGATGCAGGCTGATGGATGCATCTGCATATGAAGCAGCTTGGATTTTGCTTCTTCCTGAATGAATACATCCTGAATGTCTTGGGACAATTTACCCATCTAGAATTTGGAGACTCAAAACTGGCGCTGGGTGAATTTTTGTCATGGGCAGCCCAATACTAAGCTTGGTGGAGGCATGGCCTCCATTGCATCCAGCATAGCTTAGGACCAGGCTGGATGTGTCCTGGGTGTAAAGGATATTTTTCCCCTTGTGAGATACAGGAAGCTGGACTAGATGGACCTTTGGCCTGATCTGGCAGGGCTCTTTCTTAAGGAGGAGAAACAAGAAAGAGGAACTCCATAGGAGGAGATGGGGAAGAACGAAGAGAAAGAAAATATGCAGGGTGAAAGGACCTAGAAGGCTTCAATGGTCTTCCCAGAGGAAACTGGGAGAGGAAAGTGGAGGTTTTCAGAGTGCAAGAAAGCTAGTATTCTTTCACTGATCATGTGCACTGGCCCTTATTTTATCCGCAATGTAGACGTAAGAGTTTGAGCATTTTCTAATGTATGCATACATTAGATGTACGCACACACATCTAGGAATGTGCTGCATTGTGCCCAAAGCTGTGAAACGGATGATCCAGACTGAGCTCTTATCTTCACTAAGCCCCACTCTGTGGTTTAGAAAACATCACCAGCAGTATTTCCTCACTATGCATAAAACATATAACATTGACCTGCCTCTCTCAGAGGAGCATTCTGAGAATTAGCAACATGCTAAATGTTCAAGCGCTATTAAGTGATGTATCAATTATGAATATTCATGTAGGCTGCATTACTCTCTCTGAATAGCTGTTATTCCAGATCATTTCCCCAGCTTTCTATTCATAGAACTACTTCCAGTACTTTTAAGGCCTTGAGTTTGATAAATAGGAACACTTTCCAAGGATTACTTTAATAGCCTAACGCTGTGAGTTTTCTAATCTCCAAATAAGAGTTTTCGAAGTTAGCAAGATTCTCTTTTCAATTAAGCAGCCCCTTGGAGCCAGAGACCCAACACACAGTTTTTGATCAGAGCTTCATTTTGTGATTATTGGTTTTCATGAACAGATGGACATTATGGTTTGTTTTACCAGGATTACCTGCAATCTGGTTGTTTTCTGCATCCCGTCCACTAGTCATCATGTCTCTGCTTTCAGTTCCATGCCATTTTCAACACCCTGGCCACCCTTCTTTCATGGAGGTTGATTTGGAACATTGCCAGAAATGTTATGTATTGGGTTCCATGCAATAGAAACTCAGACAAGGCAGGTACAGCTTGAACGTTTATTGCAACAGGCAACAGTTAGAACTGAACTGAACTGAAGGACAATAAGCCCAACCCCTGCACATTGTTAACTCCACCCACAGGGCTCCTGATTGGATGGGTGATTAGCACAACCCATCCAGCCCTCTTGCTAGGGCTTAACCCCTGGCTATCCTCCTGCATACATAACAAAAAACATACAGTATATTTATTTCCACATGTTTATTTCAGCATAAATGTATCTATCCCATCCCAACACTAGAACTTTTAAAAAAATGTTAATTATGATTTATATGGGATAATTACAGTCATATATCTTGTAGTTTTCCAAGGATTCTCTGAGTGCAATCCTAACTTATGCCGGCCTAGTAAGGCCGACATAGCAGGGCCATATCCACAGGCCCATTCAGAGGTGGCGGCAGCAACATGCAGGACAAGGGGAGGTGCTTTGCCTGCTTGAATCTGCGCCGGCAAAATAGCAGGCGCAGAGGAACGTGCACGGCAGCGGCCTGAATTGGGGTCGCCATGGCTGGGAACTGGCATTAGGATATGGCACTATGGCCGTCCTGCATCACAACCAGTGATGTCATGCAGGGGGAACGCGGGGGAATTTAGTTCCACTAGTTAAAATTAGGGCTGACTCCGCCCACATCACTCTCCCTCCTCCCCCCTCCCAATTCCTCTGCAAAGAGCTTTTCTTCTTGGTTGGCCAGTTAAAAGGAGCGACTCCGGATTCCTAGGGGGGCGAAGGCAGTGATGTCATTCAGGGGGAACGGACCAGAACGGGCGTTCTGGATCCTAACGGGCGGCTCCGTGGCTGGTTCCGGGTTCCCGACAAGTGCCAATCAAAAGTGAGTTCCTGTTCCTAAATCATTTGAATGACACCACTGGTCACAACCGCATCATAACCGCTGTCTCCACATGCTGCACCGCCAGTTACGCCCCTGGAACGCCTCTGGAACGCCCTTGCAGAGGCCCTGCGCCGATCGTGCAACACCAGCGCTCAACTGGCGCACAGCTGGCTCTGCCGATGGTTGCGGCGGCACCCAAGCATTGGCGCTGCTTCTTGCGCTGGCCAAACGCCATAGTGCCGACATGGACGCGCTTTACGGCACGTTCGCGACAACGTTCGGCCAGCGCAAGAGTGCAGCGCCGGCACTAAGGGGTTTTTGGATTGCGCTGCTCGTTACATTTGCCATGATCTCAACACAGGATTATCATTTATCCACATAAACAAGTAATTAGGAATGAATCAGATATAACGGTAGTAGGAACAGCACTTACGAACAGCCTCATTGTCTGCATGTACTTCTGTGCGTGTTGGGCAGCCCATTACTAAAGCCAGCTGTGCCCAGGGCTCCAGCAGTGACAAAATGGCAACTGCTGGACCTACCACTGGGACCCACTAGATATTGGATGGTGGGCCACAGAACTACAGTTTGAGAACCACTGCTCTATTGGACAAAATTCCAAAAGATACTTAACCCAGACACTTGACGACTCACATTTATTCACTGGAAAAGAAATGCTTGCACACACGTCAGACTTCTCGTGGCAGTGTACTGGAGTTCTCATAAATACAAGGAGCCTCTGGACTGGGCTGTTTTAACTCCAAAGCATAAATTACATTAATCAAAACAGAAACTCTTAACTTGCAAGACAACTTTTGAAGAAAAAAACTGCCAGTACTACAAAATAGTCATATGGTTTTTCCATATGGCTCAGAAAATGTAATGGAAAAATTAAAGAAGAAATGTAATTTTAGATTATATACTGTTAACACCTGTCTCCGCAGACAGGATGCTGTGACACAGATTTATTTTTCTCCACTTAAAATAATTCAGGAATTAAATATGCTTGGCTTTAGCTGCAAGATATTGGTATTAGATATATAGCTAGCTTTTGATTATATCCTAGGAAGTGGCCTATTTTTTCTTCTTTTTGAAATTTCAAAAAGTGGGTTGTTGCATTTTGCTCCTTTTTTTGCAGTGGTCCTAACACTCTCAAGACCAAAGCTCACATGAAAGGACATATTAGCAACACGTGCATTCTCACACACACACGCACACACATACAGAGCTGCTTTCCTCTAGTGCGTTCTTTCACTGGCGCTGTGACTACTAGCAAACATTTCAGTGAAAGACATGATATGATATGATCTTCCAATCTGAGGCTTCCTGCTCCTATCACACTGGTTGTTCACGGTGGTCACAGGCACACAGCATCAAATCCAGAGAATCACTTTACAAGTTCCTTTCATCCAGTATGACTTTGGAAGTCTTCAAACGGCAGCCACAGGTAGGAACTTTTGAAAATATCAGGGAATCTGAAACGGCTTGTGATATTACATTGGCTGTGCTAGAAGAGAGGGGAGAAGCAAGGGCCTAATGGCAAAGCCTCGCATCTCTATTGCCTAGCTCTACAGAATTCCCCAAACATAATATGTGCCAGGCCTTCCGTGTACACCTTTACGCATATTGTGGTTTTCATCTTCTGAAGTGTGACATGGCCAGAGGTGGAGGAAGGGTATAGCCCAGAGTGGCGCGAGCCATGGGCAGCGGCGGGGTTGGGCAGCGCCATTGCGTGGAGTCCGTGGACGAACTCACGTGCTGTTTGGGCCGCCCGCCTCCCTCGCCTCCGTTTCGCTCCAAAATGGAGCTATTCCAGGTGCAGGGAGGCGTGGCTGGGCAATGCATGGGGGCGGGGCGACGTGCTGGGGGCGCGGTTTCGTCACCCTGCCATGGGCACACCTGGGGTGCCGTTCGTCCCTGGACATAGCTACCCATTAGGGAAACTTCTTAGTGGTTGTCCCCTGTCCTCTGAAGTTTGACAAGCCCCCTCACTGCCAATCTTCTATCATTCTTTGTTGACAAGACTTCGCATCATTATGATTGTCGCTGAGCTTTGCCCTCCCTTTGTTCTGATCTTTGACCCTTTGGTTCATTTTGGTGGGTATTGCTGTCAGTTTTGTAGTTTTAAACAAGTGGATTGTATTTTTTCTTATCAACATTGTAAGCTATCCTAATTGGAGGACGAAGTTTGGGACAACTTAAAAATAAATAAGTAAATACATAATACGGGCATTCCCTGTTTCAATGAAAACATGGCAGACCGCTTGTATTTTGATGTTTGTCTCATTAACATAGTGTCTCATTAACTCAGGACCCTCTTTCCTCAGTCTAGCTTTGAGCTTTATACCACCAAATGTCTAGCTGCAAGCCTATCCAAGTCATCTTCTCTAGTTGGCACAACCACCTTTTCTATGATGTATGTATGACAGTCAAACATTACATTCCTAGATGAGTGCTTATTATTTGATAAATTAACTTTGTACTCAGCTAATATTACCAGGATGTTTCCCATAATAAATCATATATTAAAAATACAGCAATCAATACATGCTACTTAACATAAAGCAACTGCAATCTATACATAATTAACATTTGTTTAATTTCTTTTCTGAATACACAAGCCACTTCACATGTATTGCCTTGATGCTACCCTTACAACAACTCAAATAGCCAGAAAAATAAGTCGGGCAGGGAGGAGGACGGACAGAGGCCAGGAAGGGGGCAGAATTGGCAGTACTGGCTGCAGGGATGCATTTTGGTACCCTATTTGGGTTAGTGCAGACTTGCGCCAGCTGTAGAGCTAGTACAGGTCCAAGGAGACCTGTACCAACCTATAGAGCTGGTACAGTGGTCAGGGGATGTTTCCTTGCCTCAAGGAGGCCTCTAGAGGCTGAAACTCCCTGAAGCAGGACTCACTAAATTCAATGGCATGTACTCCCAGGGAAATGTGTGCCATGCATGCCAAGGAGGCGCTTGCTTTATCCTATGAGGGGGCAGCCTCCAATGACTTCTCAAGTCTACAAGGACTTTAATGTCCTTACCTTGGGGAAAGCCGTCACTTCTCCTATGGATCTCCTTGGCTCTGCGGCAGATGGTTTGCTGGCATAGAACTAAGAGAGAGCAGGAGGAGGATAGGATAGGATGCCCCTGCTAATTGGGCAAGAGGCACTTTTCCTCTTATAGTGGTGTTCCTTTTATATTTAGCAGAGGGAGAGTAATTGTCCCTCTTCATCCCTGCGCAGTGTCTTTCTAGTGGCTGTTGCTGGTGGTCTGCCTTTCTGCAGATTGTGAGCCCTTTGGGATAGGGAGCCATATAACTTTATTATTACTATTTGCCTATAAACCACTTTGTGAACTTCGTGTTGAAAAGTGGTATATAAGCACCTGTTGATTGACTGACTGATTGATTGATATGGCCATGCATGAGTGTCACCAATCCCACCAATTCTTTCCCCATTCTGCCTCCCTTCCTGCTTCCTTCCTTACCCAGAAACACCCCTGTTCTTCCCTCAGGGGTGGTGACCAATAAACTATTTCATTTATGTATGGGAGCCATTCCAGAGGTACTGGGTGGCCCTGGAGGCTTCTTCCAAGTCACAACAGGCTGGCAAACAACTCCACTGGCTTCCACAGGCCTCAGAATAGCCTACAGAAACCTCCAAAAGCCACTTCTGGTTTTTGGAGACAAATGTCTGGTTTGCCTTTGAAAACCATAAGTCAGAGACTTCTGTGGAAGCCCCCAGAGGCCAGTAGAGGCCCACCTTCCAAGGCACCTTTAAGGTGGCCGAGTACCTGCTTCCCTGGCTGGTGGGTCATGTGTCACAGGAGGCAGCTGCAGCTCGTCACAGGGCAAGAGGAATTTTGGGGCTTTTCCTCTACTGGCCCAGGGTAAACCCCAGCTGGATTGCTTTCTGATTCTCATAGATTTATGAGACACTGTGTGATGTATGGATTTTTTTAATATGAGGTATATCAAGAAATAAAAGTAAAATTCAGCAATCATGATTTGCATTTAGCAAGTAAAAACAAAAACAAAAAAATAAACAAGCGGAGGAGCTCTATCTTTTGGTTTCAACCCATTCTCAGAATCAGACATTCTCAACTATTGTGCTAGTAGTTTTCTGTGCCTTTTTATTGGTACTTTTACAGCACAATCTTTTGCACAACTACTTTGAGGTAAATTCCATTGTGGTCAGTGCGATTCTCAGGAACGTGTGCACAGGATTTATTGCAGCCTTAATTGTTTACATTTCATGCTTTAAGTGTTGGGCCTTTTAGGCCAGCGCCCTATCCAGCACTGCTTAGGATGGACTGGAGCCTCCCTGTGGCAAGGGAGCCTGCTCCAGCCTCCCCTATGTGCTCCTCGGATCTGCTCCTGCTAAGAGCGGGCGCAGATCTGAGGAGACTGCGCAGCCCAAATTGGGGCCTCACTGACAGGCTTAGGATGTGGCCGTATGGCCACCTCCCAAGTCCGCTCAGGTCCCGACCAAGTCCCCCCTCCCGCCTCCTCCCCTCCCACCAATCCCCGTCCCGATATGGGACAGAGAATTCCACAGACGGTCGGCACAAGGGAGGTTCTCCATCAGCGCTCTGAAGCCGAAGCTGCAAGCAGCGTTGGCTTCAAAGATGGAGCGCCGATGCGGGGGTGCTGCTCGGCACCTGCGTGCTGGCGCTCCGCCCCTTGCATCGACTCAATAATGGCGCATCAACGCAAGGGGCACGCTAGGACTGTGCTGCCCATTAAATTACATTAATCATTTTTCTTTAAAAAAAATGGTATTTGAGACGTCACCAGACTTTTTTTAAAAAAAGATATCATTACTTCTGTTGGCTCACAAATGTTTATGGTTATATCCTCAGAGTAAACGATGCATGTAGTCTTGTGAGGATTCTTACATAACAAGGAGTAGCTATTCTCAGTACATCTACCTCACTCTCAAGCTCTCTAAAGACCATTTTCCAGGTTTCCATGACAGTAACAGAAATCAGCCAGGCTGCCAAGTGAGTCCTTTGACTGAAATGATAATGTGGAAAGGGACTTTTCACACACACACACACACACACACACACACAGAGAGAGAGAGAGAGAGAG
>JAJKFI010000003.1:24892689-24949051 GCA_029204185.1 Lerista edwardsae
AGAGAGAGAGAGAGAGAGAGAGAGAGAGAGAGAGAGAGAGAGAGAGATGTCTATGAGGAACTCTGATATGGGCATGCCAAGTGTTCTCACATACCTGGCCTACAAATTCTTGGGCTTTGTGTGATACGCAGTAGAATTGGTACTTTATTTTGTGGACGCAAAGGGCAGGCTCCTTCCCAGCAGAGAAAGCAGCTTAATCCTCAAAGCCAAGGGATGTTATCTTCAACTCACACTGGGTGGGCAAGACTATGCTCAGTTTGAACTTCTCTTCCACCACTGGAGATCAAAGATATACTGATGCAAGGAATCTATGCAAGTGCAGTGCCATAGTTACGCGGGCACTACCTACCACTGCTGGAAGCCTTACATTGGCAGAAAATTACAGTTTCAAGAGTTATAGTGTTTACTGGGGGGAATTGTGGGCATGACAGCTGAGGATTGACAGTTAGGAAGACTCTTACACTTGGAGCGCAATCCTAACCTGGAGTTAGGCCGGAAAAGTTGAGTTAGCCAAGTTTGGCAGGCACACCATAAAGTATGTTCAGACCACTCTTGGAGTCAGAGAACCCAGCACACAGATGTGTGCCATCCCCTCTGACTCTGAGAGTGGTCCAAACATGCTTTACGGTGGCCCTTGTGCCGGCCAAACTTTGCTGGCCTAACTGTGCCAGTTTAACTCCAGGTTAGGATTGTGCTCCCAGTGTGATAACTGCACAATGTTATGCTTACTAAAGAGGTAGTATATGTTGAAATATTCCAAATACCAAAGTACATTAAAGAGTTCCATGCTGGGGAGAGGGTAGGAGTCTAGTCTACTGTTCACAAACCTTTCTTGAGAAGTTCACATATATCTTGCATTTCCTTTGCTGTTCTCCATGGAGGCAGTGGTGAAATTCAGCCAGTTCTCACCAGTTCTGCAGAGCTGGTTGCTAATTTATTGATATACAAAAAGTACTGCTGTAGTAAGAAGCAGTACAAAGAAAGCAGGACATAGAACTGGTTGTTAATTTATTTGAATCCCACCACTGCATGGAGCGGGTGTCACAAGAAATAAGGGTAAGTGCAAATTTTGTATTTCAAATTCTGTTATTACTCCTTAGCAATCAGTATCATCTCATCAAAACATTCTGTTTTTAATCTACCGACCCTATAAAAATGTGCAAAGCTGATATACCAACTTCATTATAAAGAAAACAAGAGTTGCCAAGCCATTCAGTTTATCATTCCAACATGGAATATCATTATCCAATTTTCAGGAAAAAATAACTTTGCTATTGTCCATTTCTTATTCTAACATTGCTGTCAATATTCTACTGTTATAAGGCGATACTTTCGATAATAATTAATTGAAGTGTCATTATTTTTTTACTTTGCTATGATACAAATTCTACAAATACATTTTATTTGAAACACCTCACACCAGAGAATTCAAAAGTAAGACTGTTGAATCCCTTGGAAAATTATATCTCCAAAGTTGAATAATTCTCCAACTTTTCCCCACTACCTGTGAATCTTTTCTCTCAGTGCTGTCATGTCTGTATATAAGTTGTTCTTTTTTTAAACATCTCCATCACTTTGCATTTATTTATTTTTTTTGTAAATTGTGTGGTATCAAGTACCACTGAAACATGCTTTTATACGGTCTTTCCTTCAGGAATATGCATATCGCTTTCAAAGGGATATTATATCAAACCAATTTTCATACATCTTGTGAGATAACAAAATTCAGATGTTCCTTCATTGATTCTGAAGTGAATGGATTGCCAGGAAATCCTGTTCCATTATATCCTTGTATTACTCCTTCAACATTCAGGTATGATAAAAATGTAGCTGAATTTGACCAAGCACTTCCTTGCCCACATTATAAGATTAGCAAGATAACTGTGGGTCAGATTCTATTGCCCTTATTGCAGGCAGTATGTGCTTAAGGGTGCATTCCTAACCTGGAACAAGGCCGAAACAGTTAAGCCAGCAAAGTTTGGCTGGCGCATACCATAAAGTATGTTTGGACCACTCTTGCAGTGCAATCTTACCTTCCGCGCAGTGCCAGCACTACAGGGTTGAGCTGGTGTTGCGTGCTTAGCGCTGACACAAGGGTGCCGATCAGGTGCCCCACGTCGGCGCTAAGGCACAGCGCCTCCCTTGCATTGGCCGAAGCCAGCTGGTGCAAGGGAGGAGCCATGAAGCGTGCCCCGGGGATTGGTGAGAGGATGGCAGTACGAGGGCGGGACATGGGCGGGGCTCGGATTCGGCCATAAGGCCGACTCCTAGGCCTGTTCCAGAGGCTGCATGATCCCAATTAGGGCATTGCGGTCTCCTCGGCTCTGTACCCACTCTTTAGTAGGCACAGATCTGAGGAGCATTCCCTTACCGAGGGGAGGCTCCAGCCTCCTCAACCCAGTGTTGGATATGGCCGGCCTTGCCATTCTGGCGCTGGGTTGGATTGCGCCCTCAGTGTCAGAGAGGCCAGTACACAGACTTGCACCATCCCCCCTGACTCAGAGAGTGGTCCAAATGTGCTTTATGGTGGCCCTTTGCTGGCCTAACTGTGTCGGCCGAACTCCAGGTTAGGATTGCGCCCTCAGTGGGCGGAATGGCTGATCGGAGCTCTAGCAACGCCAGCCAGCAGTAAGGCCTGTCTGGGCAGGGGTGGAAGGTGGGGAGGGGTTGAGAGGGCCTGTGTTGGGGGTGGGACTAGAGGTGGCTTTCACCACTAAATCTTATCTCTCACATCAGGCTGGGTGACCTGAAAAAGGCCTCCTCCATTCTCCTCGATTCTATGCCCACTCAAACGTAGGCACAGAGCCAAGGAGACCCATTGGTGCTGCAGTGGAATTACTTGGGTTTAAGGGAGGAAATGCTCTCTTTCCCCAAGGAGACTCTATTAGTGGCAGATGCAGCGGCCACCATTTTGGAACTGCTGCTCCTCCAGGACCCGCCAACCTTAGGATCAGGCTATGTGTGTCATTGAAAATATTGTTAGAAAGGAAGTCTTCCATATTGGCACATGAAAATATCTGATCATTGGAGATCAGATTCTTTATTTTCATATTGTTACTTATTTTCAGGTCCAGATTGTTTACCTATGGATTTGAAACCTGCACAGGCCTGCATAGCACAATTTTTACTAATTGTGGGTTTGAAACCCCACAGGCCTCAGAAAGTCTCTGGAAGCAGCTGGGTCTTTCTAAGGACTGAATCTTCTAAAAAGGCCAGACCTTTTTAGTACAAAATATTTATGTCAAAGGTGAGGGGTGGGAGCTCTGTTGTGATCTGAAAAGTTTCCACTTTTCTTATAATTGCCCAATAAATTCCTGTTGCATTACAAAACCTGATTTATTAAACGTCTTGCATTTTCTTGAA
Source organism: Lerista edwardsae (assembly GCA_029204185.1). NCBI lineage: Eukaryota > Metazoa > Chordata > Lepidosauria > Squamata > Scincidae > Lerista > Lerista edwardsae. The sequence goes on from JAJKFI010000003.1 coordinate 24,896,053, forward strand.
TGCAGAATTGTGTGTTTCATCATAAAGGACGTAAATCATATTATTTGCCACTTAAAATATGTTGGCTCATCTATTCTCCAAGGAAGATAGATATCACAATTGTCATTGAAAGCAATTGCAATTGATGTCACAATAAAACGCTTGCTATGGTTACAGCTAGTTTTGAGATTATTCTTTATAATCTGCTAAAAAGAATTGCTGGTCATGGTCCCTAAACATGGAATTATTATCCGGTAGTTCTTTCTGTTCAACAGAGAAGGTGCTAGGCAGATTGACTCCAGAAATTTCTGAAGAGGAAATATTTCTAGCTTTTATACCGCCATTAAGAGTGAAGTTGAAAACGAGTGAGGGGTGGAGCAGAGCCCCATAGCAGGATTGGTGATGTCATCTGTAGGATCTGTAGGGTGGAGAAGTGTTGAGTAGATAGGATGTGCTACAGGGTGTTACATAGTATTAATGTTGCATTAATAAATGTGGCCCAATATTATTCCAAATGATTTGATCTCATGTTGTTTGTGGGGGTTACAGGGAAAAAGGTTCTACTCCAACTTCTTAGAAGGTTTGCGGACCAATCCAATCCAATTTTCCAACACCGGCGCTGCCACAGTGCAGCCCCAAGGATAAGGAAGCCTCAAGATAAGGAAACAAATGTTACTTTGAGGACGCTTCTGTGGCCACTCCCCCACCACAGGATGCAGCACACATCCCATTGGCATGGCTGCACCGGCACTGGAAATTTGGATAGGATTGGATCCTTAGTCTAACCTAAGGGACAATTCACAAAGGTGGTTTCTCACTGATATCGTACAATTTGCTCCAGTAGTTCCAAAACCTTTTACCATTGGGACCCACCTTAAAAAGAAAGATCTACTTTACTTTCTGCTCAAGCCTCTATGGCCGTGCTAATCTACCCTGTCAGTTTTGTGAACCACTAAAAAGTGGATGAGAACACCCTGATGGGCCATAGACATAGTTTGGGAACCACTGGTCTATTGCTTTACCACCCTACTACATGTAGACCCACCCTCACATGGTCTTCATGCATAGACCCAGAGGCAGATCTAAGGGAGGGCAAAGCTCTAAGTTTTGCAAGAAGCCTTACCTTGCAGTGGAAATCACTCCTCTCCTGCACCGTTCTAGCCAATCCTCACAGTGAAAAGCAACATCTTGGCGTTGCTTACTGGCTACAGCAGCAAGGGAGAGGAGGGATTTACATGACAGGGTAAGGCTTCTTGCAACACTTAGAGCTTTGCCCTCCCTGTAGATCCACCTCTGCATAGACCCAGTCTTCAATAGATGGAGGGAGGAAGCAACAGTGTAAATTGAAAATCTCCATAGGTTCATATACCTGAATTATCACTGACTGTCCAGGCAGCACTTACACTGTGCCATTGCTTATAAAAGTAAACACATTTGCTCTTATGAGTCTGTCCACTGAGTGCAACACAAGGGGGGGAAAGTGCAAATGTCCAGCATATTTTTTTCCTCATTTAAAATACTGTATCCATCAAAAGTGATTATAGTTGGGTTTAGATGAACAATTCAGCCATTTCTTAGAAGCCAGTGTTGCACTGGCAGAAATTACTTTCCAAAATTAGATCATTTGAAAATTGCAGTAGCTGCCTTGAGATGCAAATCCCAGTGATTAAAGGAAAAAAAATCATTAGACATGCAGAAGACCCCAATTTTCATATGAAATGAGAAGAAGAAAAAAAGATTGGGAGTGTACAAGTATCTCCTTAACTTTTCATTTCAGGAAGTTGACACGGGACAGAGAACCACAGAAAGTGGTGATTCACTTGCATTTTGGTTTTATACTTGCATTTTGTTTCAGAGATATTCAATTGGATGCATGGATCCTGTGTTTATGAATGTGTTCATCATGTCCTATCCTACCACTACACAACTGATTGGGGAGGGGGTGACTTAAAGAACTACTCGGGAAGTGCCACTTGAGTCCATTACTGAATGAGTGGGTAATGTTTAGCTAAACCAAATCTCCCTATATCAGTGTTATTCAAACTGTGGATTGGGACCCACTTGGTGGGTCACGACCTGATGTCAGGTAAGTCACAGAAAGCTGGGAGCAGCCATCTTGGAAACTGCAGACCTGACTCTTGCTATATTCGTTTTGTGAGTGTTAACAGTTTGAATTTTCAAGTGAGGTTTTTTTTAAAAATGTTTTTAGTTCAGTGCTTTTACATAATATTTTGTCCTAATCTTGCTTTCTGTCAGGGATGTTTCATGGTTATACAATTGCTGCAGTCCAAGAATGCCAATTTGCATATCAGGAGTGTCATTTTATGATGTTACAATGACAGCACTTCCTGCTTGATGATGTCACTTCCTCCCACAACATCACTTCCAGGTTAATGACATCATTTCCGGTGGGTCCCGACATGAGTGTCATTCCAAAAAGTGGGTCCTGGTCTAAAACATTTGAATACCACCACCCTAGATAATAGGCCATATGTTAAACTGTACATGGCTACAGTGTATGCATAATCATTTTTAAGGCCAAACTAGAATGTTACAGGGAATGCATATCGTGTCCTGGTATGTTTTGTAAAATGGGTAGAATAGCAATTTGGAGGTTGTACTTCTTGGCCCCTGTCCAGTGGTGAACTTCGAAGGGGCCTAGGAATCTAAGTCTTCCTGGCTGCATAGAATGACAGCAAGTCCTGCTGCAGGAAAACAAGATAGGACCCAGTGACCAGGCAGCCCATGCTCCACAGCTTGGACCAACGGAATCTCCATCTCAGATTTGCAAGAACTCTCATATCCTTGCAAATGAGCAAAAGCCAGATTGAGGCATTTCCAAGCCATTGGAGGCACCCAAGAGTCCCACCCCTGTCAGCAGGGAGTAGGAGCCCAGGCAGGCAGCAGGGCTTGCAGGAGCCACAGAATGTCCTGGAAGGTCAAGATGGGAGAGGTGGAGAATGGGGACAGAGAAAGCAGAGTAACAGGAGAGGAAGGGGCGGACCCCAGCAATGACCATTCGCCCCCAGAGAGGACCAGTGATGAAGCCTTATGGTGCGTGTTCAGAAGGCTACATGGAACACCAGCTTTGAAGCTGGCAAAAGAGCTCACAGGGCAAAGCAAAGACTCTGTCGTAGTCCCCGAGGCCTTGATGGAATGCAATACTACATCAAAGTGCATCACTTTTTGACCTGATTGGAAGTTTTTAATTGAGTAATCTGTTTAATCAGCCAAACATTGCAGTCCTATTAATTATATGAAAAATGATCTCATTTCCCAAGTACAGATACCCAAACTGGATTTGCAAAGCTTCACTTTCGAACTACAGCTAGGCAGGGCTTTGTATGAGGGCCCAATCCTATCCAACTTTCCAGCACCAGTGTAGCCTCAATGCATCCTCAAAGTCAGGGAACAAATGTTCCCCTGCCTTGAAGAGTTCTCCCTGACTGCACCCCCGCTGCAGGATGTGGTGCACACCCCATTAGCATGGCTACATCAGTGCTGGAAAGTTGGATAGGATTGGGCTCTGAGTCAGGGCTCACCAAGGCTTGGCCCCTAAACCTGTGCTGCTTTTTTATGTTTAATTAACCTGACTCTTATGGCTTTAGCAGCAGCCTGACCAAGTACACACACATTTCTCAGGGTAAGTGTTTCTCACCACTTTGTGCCTTGCAAAGCTTTGCATGCTAAATGTCGGCATGCAGTACCAAATCGGTGGAAGCCCCTGGGCAAAGCCCTGCACTTGGTCCCCCATGATACCCCCCCACTTGTCAGTGCATTGGGTGCTACCTCTGCCAATGGGACTAAGCCAAGTTCACAAGTTGGCCTGACCGGGCGGGGGGCTTCTAATGGGAATGGGGGATTGCCCAGTGCCTGACCTGGCCGGTCACAGCACCACTCCATTTGTGTGTCAGGCAAAGGGGAAGGACCAGTAAAAATGGCTGCCGCCCTAATGCCAGTGGTCAGACCTGCAAAAGGGAACTGATCCAGCGGTGTTATTCTGCTGGAACACTGGACGGGACATCTGATCGACAGTCTGCCTGTCGCGTTCCGCAGTGTCACGTCATTTGCGTAACAAATTACACCGCTTGCGTACGTTACGCAAACGGCGGAACGCTGCAGAACGCAACGGGTGGGCTGTCAATCACCCGGATGTCCCACCCAGCGTTCCGGCAGAATAACACCGCTAAACTGAGCCCATTGAGCGGGGTGGCATCAGTGTTCAGCATCAGGTCAGGAACTGGCTAAGGGCCCTCAGCCACTGAAGGGCAACCACTGAACTCTCAGAACTGATGGCAGTGGGAGTGCCCAGAGCACCATCAGGGGCAGGTTGGGTTTGCTTTGCCAAGCAGATGTCTTAAGCAGGACTTAAGGCAGTAGCCTTCTCCTGATCTTGCACCCCATCAAAGAGTGTTCCGTGGCACACTGCCTATGAACACGGACGATGCCCAACCTGTGTCAAAGGATCCCAAGGATTCAGCTCTTGCTCAAGAAATCCAGAGTCCAGGAAGCCCAGATCAAAGTGATGCAGAGGGTCCATTGAGTCACTGTGTTTATTTATACTGCCTTCCTCCAAGGAGCTCAGCGTGGGGTGTGTGCATTCTTTGCTGCTTTTGTCCTCACAGCAGCCCTGTGAGGTAGGTGAGGCTGAAAGAAAGTGACTGGTCCCAGGTCACCTAGGGACCTTCACGGCTGAGTGGGGATTTGAACCTGGATATTCCAGGTCTTTCTCTAGAACCACTTTCTCTATAACCGCTCTACTCTACACTGCAGTGTAGACCAACCAAATGCTGCTGGGAAATGCACAAGCAGGGCCAGAAAGCAACATCTGTCCCTTTTCCACTGTTGCTCTCTGCAAAACTGGCTCAATCCTAACCTGGAGTTAGGCTGGCACTGTTAGGCCACACAAGGGACACCATAAAGAATGTTTGACATTCTTCCTGCAGTACTGCAGTTGTTCCCTGGGAAAAAAGCCCCTCTTGCCCAATTTTTTACCTCCATGCCAGGGGAGTACCAGGTGCATGTACAGCCCCCCCCACACACACAAAGGTTCTTATCCTGATTATCTCCACTTACAGGGTGCCCCCCTCTCTCTCCTACATTCCCTCCTCCCAGAACTGGCCCTGCGCTGGCCAAACTCAGCTGGTGTGGGGCCAACTTACCTGGTGGTCCTGCCAGTGGTGCTGGGCTGATGCTGCTCCTTGCATCAGCCCGGCGCCAGCGGCGCTTGCGCAAACGTGCCTTATGGCACGTTTGTGACAGTGCTGGGCTGACACAGCGGACATGTTTTGGCCCAACACAGCACTTGGATTGCGCTGTAATGCACCACTGGAGGATTCCTACAGCCCAATCCTATGCGGGTTTACTCAAAAGTAGCCCCATTGTAGAAGGGCAGGAGGCAATGTTATGTGTTTTTATTTCATTACAATGGGGGCAAACGATCATACCTCTGTAAGTTATATGGACAAAGTATAGTTGCTCCCCCAAGCAAATGTCCTGGAGACACTTTGAAGTGCCAAGGTAGAACTTAAAATGGAAGATGAAGGTATTCTGACTTGGTTAGTTTAGATGGCTTTTCCCTCTCTGCGGCAGTCAGAATCAGCAGTTAGTTGCTTCTGAAGAAAGGCAAATAGATATATGCAGCATTCTGAGAAAGAAAAGCATGGAGAGGAGCTGTAGTGCCATTGACAAGACGTGAATCTGTTTTGCAGAAGCTGCCAAGGAGCTCTAAAAGAACTTCTGGGCACCGCAAGCATGTACGATGCTGCGGTTTTGCATCATTAATCGTTCTAAAGGTCTCTGTTGATAATGACAGGCTGCAAATCTGTCCCTCTGATTATTCTTTTCTCTGAAAGTTTTAAAAGTGGCTTTGACTGACATTTGTAACAGCCTCTCCTCCTCGCTTGTAGACACAGCTTTTGTTTCCTGTACTGAGAACTCTATTTTTGGCCTCCATAGTCCTCATTTCCATTTTTCTCCATCTGCCTCCAAATGGGTTTCTGTTCTACTAGCTATAGACCAGTGATTTTTATGGAAAGAGGGAAAAGTGTCTCTTGCCCAAAGAAGGCATGCAAGGCCTGGCTTGCCAGATTGGCTTTAGCTAACTTGGTGGGGAAAACAACCTTTTACATCATTGCCGAGTCATCAAAGTGAATAATGAAATCCAGAGCTTTTGCCATTGGCTGAAGGACGGAGAGATTATTATCCCCTATCTTCATTCCAGATGAATTGTCAGTTGATGGAGTTAACATGATATAATCTGTAATAATTTAGGGCACAATCCTACCCAGCGCCAGAATGGCAGGGCCGACTGGCTGGCGTTATATATGACGCTAGGTCAGGGAGGCTAGAGCCTCCCCGCGGCAAGGGAACATAAACAGCAGGCGCAGATCCAAGGAGACTGCGAGGCTCAAATTGGGGCCGCACGGCCTCCTGGATGGGCTTAGAATTTGGCCTTATGGCCGAATCTGGAGCCCGCCCTCTCCCCGCCCACAATCTCCCTTCCCCCGCCAATCCTCATCCCAGAACAGGACGGGGCCTCCCTCGCGCCGACCGAGTTCAGTCGGCGCGAGGGAGGCTCCCCGTTGGCGCTGTCTGGATGATGCTACTTGTAGTGTTGGCCTGAGAGCACTGTTGCCAATGAGGGGCTGCAGCTTGGTGCCCCCGCGTCAACGCTAAGGGCGTGCTTGGATTACGCTGTTAATTGCTAATGAGGTTAGAGCAAGGGAGGCCCAAGAACTCCTGATGCCTGAGGTTGCATGTCAAAATGCTGCTCCACCTGACCTTACCCCCTTCGCTCACCGGTGTACAAATGCCAGCCTCCTCACACTCTGAAATGCTCTGTCTCAGCTCTCTCCGTCACATTTCCTCATCATCCTGTTTTTCAGCCTAGAGCTGCCGTCATCAGACTCTGGCCCACGGGCCGGATCTGGTGTCGGGTGAGTGCCCCCCTCTTGCCAATCTGCTGCGCTGTCACTTTAAAATGGGGCCTGGTGAGGTGTGGCAAAGCAGGGGGATGGAGAAACAGCAGAGGGGCGGACCTCTTCTGTCCCTAGGCGGCCCATTGGCTCGGTCCACCACTGCAAAAAAGAAAAAGAGGAAAACAATGAACCTAGAAAAAAAGGCCAGGCACGTTTATTTCACCTGGGCTTTGTTTCAAAATCACATAGTAATGATAAGGAAAGGCAGTCCTTGGATGCCAGAGAATTATTAGAAAAAGAAAAAGCCAATGTGGAGAACTTTGCTGGGTTAAGAAAAAAAAATGCAGTAGCACTACCAAAGTAAGCAAATTATCCCATTCTGATAAATGTCTCATTTAGTTTTAGGGCCCAGTCAAATCCAATATTCCAGTATTGATGCAGGTATGCAAATGGGTTTTGTGCTGCATCCAGTGGTATGGGGGCGCAATCACGGAGGCCTCCTCAATTTTTTCCCCTTATCTTGGGGCTGCATTGCTGCTGCATCAGTGCTGAAAAGTTGGATGGGATTGAGCCCTCAATCTTGCTCATGGCAAGTTGAAACTGTCAGTGAAAAACATGCTTTGAAAATGTATTAACATGTGGTATATAGGAAAATTTAGGGAGGGGGGCTCAATCGGGCATCTTATCTTGGGCCCAGTGCCAGCTCTCTGCGGCACCTGTCCTTCTTTGACACTCTGGCGGAGACGGAGGGTGCAATCCTAACCAACTTCCCAGCACTGGCATAGCAGTATCAGTGGGGCCTGTGCTGCATCCTGCAGTGGAGGAGTAGTCACGGAGGCCTTCTCAAGGTTAGGGAATATTTGTTCCCTTACCTCTGAGCTGCAATGCCCTTGTCCTAGCGGTAAAAAAGTTGGCTAGAAAAAAGTTGGTTAGAATTATGCCCAGGGGCCTTTTCTTGGACTGGCACTTCACTGAGTTGGTGGGGCCTGCATGTATCACCTTCATAGGTACAAAAGTGCCACAGGCCATTATTGAACTGGCTTCTTCAGTGTTATGAGTGGAATGGGCCAGAGGGCAGCACTCGGGAGTAGTGGCGCGCACACCCGGTAATAACCCTGCTTGAATGGGATTCTCTGTGGCCTTTTCAAAAATTATCTGCCTGTCACCAAAAGAGATAGCTTTCAAACTTAGCTCCTCCATCAGCCCTCTATATTCATGGGGAAAAAAAACAGAGTTATACTTTCTTCTAGTTACCAGCCAGAATGTTATTTCTACAGGAGTCTCTCTGTCCTCCAGTCAAACTGGAGATGTTTTTTACTTATTGGAAATTTTTCCTCCACCGTGAGTTTTGCAGAAGTGGCATTTGAACTAGAAGCCGGTTTTCAGATCTGAGTGAGTTTGCCGAAGTGGCTGTTAGCAAAACCAGCTTCACGCTTCAAAGCAACAACATATTTGATCCAGATTCCAGACTCAGTGCTTCACAATGCCGTTTTCTTCACTACTTTTCAAAGCAAATCTTTGTTTTTACAGGAAGTTTGGTAGATCCCTTGATTCATCCAAACACCACACTGGGACCAAAAACTTTGTCCATTACTTTGGGTAGTCACGATGGTGGCACCTCTGTTATTGACTAGTGATCAGGTGGACTCAAAATGCAGCATGCTCTCTTCCTCAAATGCTATAAATTCTCTTTTAAACTCACTTGCCTCCAGCTAAGAATCAGAGAAGAATGAGATCTGAGTTTCTTTTCATTGTGCTTCTTCCCTTGAAAGACTCTGAATAGCCGGCATTGAAATATATTCTATTGAAACTATTTAGGTTTCCATGGTGGAAATGTTCACTCAATTCCTCCAAAGAATATTGAGAGTTTCTCCCTTTTTTCATTTTATGAAAGGGAGGCAATCACTAAAGAACGTATTTCAATTTCCACATGGAATGCTAATTTTCCAAAAGATCTCTTGTGGTATTTTGGTTGTGTATGCGGCACTGTTTTTAAAGTATTGATTAAGGGCACACCTTTACCAGCAAGAGGTAAAATGTACAGTCAAGGAACAACAGGTTTTGAACTACACAGAGACAGTAAGGGCTGCTAAGAAACATGAATTATACTCCTTTTAAAAATATATATTCATGTGGGAATGCTAGCTAGAGCTTACCTCAAGTTCAGTCTATATGTTTCAATTACCACAAAGGGGTTCCTAGAAACAGTTACCAAGTAGCAACTGTTGAGAGATTCCACACACCACTCCATGATCCAGTTGGATGGGAGTGCCCTGGAGCAAACAAAAGCCCCATGTGGCATGGCTATGAAGTTCTACACCAGGAGTGTCAAACATAAGGCCTGGGGCCCAGATGCCCCCCCCTAAAAGCTCTTTATCTAGCCCTAGGGACTCTCTCAGCATCACCACCACTTTTCTCATCTGTTGAGGTGTCACTGAGGAAAGGGCAGACCATGTGATAATTGGGCTCTCCCATATCTTGGAAATATGATCAAGATTTGCATATTTTCTCTTCTGTCATTGGCAGCTAAGTTTCTGAGGAAAAAAAAGTACTTCTCTCTTGTCATGACTTGCTTAATGACATCACTTCCTGCTTAATGATGCCACTCAACCCATAGCAGTCATCATAAGCCCTGCTTGACCCACTGTATGAAATGAGTTTGGCATCCCTGTTCTACACCTTGGAAGGTACTGTGTGGAACAGAAGTAGTATCACATGGAGCACAGTTCAAGTTCCCTTCATATGGTGATCACACTGAGTTTTAAGAAAGTTGCCCAGGAGGGACTAGAAAAGTTACTGGCTTTCTCTTATCAGGCACACCTGCACCCTCTGTGCCAGGATAACATTTCCTCAAAGTCTTAGGGCCCAAACCTATCCAGCTTTCCAACACTGATGCAGCCATAATGTAGTTTATACGTGCCATAATGTAGTTGCCACCAGCAGAACACATGTTGGCTGGCCCAAATGGGATTAGAAGTTTAGTATATGTACTTTGTACATATGTACATATACTATGTTCTTCATAGACTGCCTCTTCCTATGTTCATTTGTTCAGATTTGTATTCAATGCCCTGCTCCTTGCCCATCAGAGTATTGTGGATAAGGTCCCATTAGCAGGACTGTTGCACCCCAGCCATGGAATCCCCCCCCCCAAGAGAGGTTCACCTGTTATTGGGTCTGTTTGTCTTTTGGTGACTGGCAAAGCCAGTCTTTCCATTGTAGAATAGTTTGTTTTATCTAATGTTTTTTCTTGTTTATATGCTGCAGACTCTGGTTATAATGTATTGTTTTATTGTTGTTCTTATGTCTGATAACCTGGGAGAATACTAATGGGTTTTATACATGTGCATGTGTGCACACACACTAAGAGCTCAATCCTAACCTGGAGTTAGGCCAGAACAGTTAGGCCACCAAAGTTTGCCTGGCACAAGGGCCACCGGAAAGCACCTTTGGACCACTCTTGGAGTCAGAGAGGATGGCTCACATCTGTGTGCTGGCCTCTCTGACTCCGAGAGTGGTCCAAACATACTTTACGGTGTCCCTTGTGCAGGCCAAACTTTGCTGGCCTAACTGTGCCGGTCTAACTCCAGGTTAGGATTGCGCTCTAAGGATTTTAAGGGAAATGATGAGATTTCCCATAAATTGTCTTGGTGGGGAGGGAAACTTTTATGTTTGCATCCAATCTGTTTAACCAAAATGTGGAAAGCCATCCTCAAACAAACAAACAAACAAAAAACTTTAGCCATAAGTAATTTTATAAGATTAGTGACATTGCTTAGGAGGGAGTTTCCATATCTTCGTGCAGCAGAATTATCATAGTATAGGAACTGCTGATTCAATACAGCAGCCTTTTGGAGTAGCCTGTAAGGCTACATGATGAGTATTGAAGAATAAATTCTGAAGAAATCAATGGGATATACCTCCAAGTTAATGCCTATAAGATTAATTCACAAGTGTGAAGAACTGGAGCTCTCTTCATTTCAGGAGAGATCTGAAATGTGATTCATATACTGTCTTCCAGTCAAATGACTCTGTTTGGCAATTATTCCTTCCTAATGGTTTCGATAAAATGGCAAATTTTCCTTTCATGGTTTTTTAAATGACAAACTTGATACTTTAAGAAAAGGAGGGCAGCTCTGAGTACAGCATGAAATCTTCTTACCAGCCACTGGGGATCTTCCTAATTCTACTCTGGCTAAAGTAAAATGTAGTAATGAAAGAACAGATTACAGGGACTATATTAGTACAATATAATTTATATGTAAATGCAATTGACCTGATTTCCTTCTTGCAATTGACTGAAGGTCTCTATAGCTTTTTGTTTGTTCTCCCCTCCCCCAACATAGATACTAATTATATATGGACTGTTTGTAACTGTTTAGCATGTTTTTGGAGGCAGCATTGCATATTGGCTAAGCATGGAAGGAGGCACACAAGGTTATATATTTGAAAGTTAAGAGTTTAACTGGGGAACCAAACTCCTGAGGCTAAGAGCTCGTTTATCTGTCTTTATCTTGCCACTGCTATCACAGACGGACCAGGAGGGATGGAAAGGATTGGTCTCCCGGTGGATCCTGTCTTCTATACTCATCCAGAGGGCTTACTTTCAGCCACAGGAGTCAAGGCGTATTCTGTCTCCATGAGAAGTTAAGTGAGCTGTCAGTCCTGACCCCTGCTGACTGGGGAATGAGGGACCATCATCAGAATCCTACAAGTGAGCTTTATTTCTGAAGTGTTCAGTGCAAGAAAAAGATTCATTAGAACTTTTCCCCAGAAGCTCATTCTTCAAGCAGGTATTTTTATTCCCTATTTGCTTTTGCTCCCTCTTGTCATAACTTATCCAACATGCTTTTGAAAAAGGGGGAGAAAGGTTCACTTTGATAGCCAGGGCTGAAAGACATTCCAGGGAGAGCTCTTACAAAATAGAAGAACAAAAACACCCGTTTTGGGGGTTAAGCATAATTATATTAATGTACAGTTTTCTCTTGTTGGGCAATGGTTCTGGGGCTAAGAAGCTAAGTAATCAGTACATCAGTCAACCAGGTGTTTGTGGTGAAATCAAAGTTCTGGGCTAGAAATGTACCTGGAAAGTGTCATTGAATCTGCAAACAAGATTCCATTAATCCTCAACAATTGCAGACTGAGACTGCAAGTCCTCTGCTGCTTTAGGATAGAGGCTTCCCATGCCTAGTCCCACCTAGCAAAAGTCATTGCAGGGAGGAGAGGCACCTGATTGGTGGTCAGGACTTGCTGGGGTGGGGCTAAGGAGCATCTTGGATGCGAAAGTTCTGAACCTATCATTCAAATCTTGGGAGGTGCCACACCCTGGCCCACCCATCCTTTAGGGACAGTCTGAGAGTAGCTGGTTGCCCTGAGCAAGGGGAAGATAAAGCTTGATGCTTTCCAGTTGATGGTTGGGTTTTGTTTTTTTCACCTATCTATCTCAGTCTTTGAGAAGTTGTGTTTTTTATCAGGTTGGCTATGGCTGGCAAGTAATGCAGCACAGGACGTAGGATTAGGAATCAGGTGTGTACCCCAAGTTGCATCCTACTATCAGACAGTTCAGTTGCCTTGATCCCCTGCCTTTGCAGGGTTTGATGGGTAAAACCTGGACTCAGCAGGACGCAAACATGGGTTGGACCAGTGGAGTAGCTAAGCCACCTGGCAACTGGGGGCAAAAAAGACCTTGAAGAACCCCCCCAGTAGCCCCCCAAAATGCCCCCATTGCTGGTGTCTTTAAACAGGGACAGCTCATTAGAGCCTTTAAAGAGAAACTTGTGGTTTTCATGAAACCCAGAAGTCCTCTTTAAAGCCTCAAGGAGTGCCCTTAGCAATGTGGAGCCTGGGGCAATTGCCCCCCCCCCACCTTAGCAACTCCACTGAGTTGGACTAGTTGGTAATGCCTAAGGGTCAAGCAACAGTATCTGTCCTAAAAGGAGAGGAGTGAATAGCATCCTTCCTGCAAGAAACATTGACTTGGGTATTTGTAATCAATAAACATGGACCATTTCATCCCATTTATGGGGTCATCTGGGCAATATGATGTGGCCACAGAGATGTTATATGACTCGTTCTTCCCCCTATGTATTCAGGGAATGTATGAGGGACAGCAGGGGCATGGACAGAGTACTGGATTCCTTAATTTTGTTAACATTTATCAATTTTTAGCTCTATTGAAGTAATAACAGTTCACAAAGTAACAATTCTTTCTCAATTCCTTGGACATTATCTTGGTCTTCCTCTGGTTTCTGAGAGGAAAAATGTTTATGTCTGTAAGGCTGCAGTAACTAAACATGCTCATAAGAGAGTAAAGCCCATTGAAGTGAGATTTATCCCCCAGGAAAGATATGCAGGGTTATGCTACATGCCTGATTCCATATCTCAATATCTCAATCATATTTCAGTCTGAATTGATATTCCCTGCAGTAAAATCTGCACACAGGGGGGGAAAAAAACATCATCTCTTATGGGTCCAAAGCTGATGTAGATACACAAACATAGGAACATCGGTGAAGATAAAAATCAGTCTGACAGTTTGATGGCTCTAGTCTTTGTTGATGTCTAAAAAAAGTACTTCGGGGGTTTCTTTCCAGTGCTTATCCCTAAATCTCATCTTTGTTATGATAGACAGTCTTAAATACTCTATGGAGCTAAGTTGTTAACTCTGTTTTATCATAGTACTCCATCATGGCTCTATAGTGATCAAAACCATACTGAATACTCCATACTGAAAGGGAGAAATAGCCCAATGCTCATGCAGGAAAGAATCATTTATACATGTCTGTGTATGCCTGTTAAATTCAATAATATGTGCTGCATAATTTTTATTACACAAAATAAAACAAATATTTGAATAAAACAAATATTTATTGCATATTGAATAAAACAAAGGATATATAACTAGAAAAAAATCCAACTCCAGTGGCTGAAATTTAGCCTTTGTGTACGTTCCAGTAGGTGCCAGTCCAGAAAAGGACAAGTTCCCTACAAGTTCCCTACAAGTAATGAGCACTGTTGAATACAGATCTCACTGCTCATTCCCCACCATTGTGAAACTTGCTCCTTTAACATAAGAAGAGCCCAGCTGAATTAGGCCAAGACCCAGCTAGTCCATCTTCCTGTGGCTCACAGTGGCCACCAGATGCCTCAGGGAGCACACGAGACAACAAGATGCATGCATCCTGTTGCCACTCCCCTGCACCTGGCATTCTGAAGTAGCCTACTACTAACATAAAGAGGTTGCACAGCCCCTCTTGGCCTGTAGCCCACGATGGAATTTTCCTCCAGAAATCTGCCCAATCCCCTTTTAAAGGGGTATAGGCCAGATGCCATCACCACCTCCTGTGGCACCTTTATTTCCCCTCCTGCCCACTAGTGTAGCTAGGGGGTTGTACAGTAAGTATGGCAGGTGCCACAATGTGCCATGTAAGCAGCCCGTCCTGGTTGACATTGGAGCCATTCAGGGCAGTGATGGCAAAGTGTAATGCATTGCCGTCACTGCCCAAGTGGCTCCGATGTTGAGGGGGAGGGATTGCTTACAGGGCGCATTGTGACGCCTGCCATCCTTACTGCGCCAACCCCATTCGGCCACGCTTCTGGCGCTTTAACCAGATTCCAATCCATAAAATGACCTTTCTTCATTGACCATGATTGCTAAGTTCATTCAAAATCTGTGTTCAAAATCTTCTTGGAAATCCAAGTGTACTACCATATGCTCTTTGTCCCAAGGGTAAGGAATTTCACAATCTGTATGAGTAACCAATTCCTGGTTAAAGAATGAAGTCTAAGAATTATAGATGAATTTGCTTGCACCATCATTCTAATAATATTGTACACATTTTTCAAAAAATCATGATTAAATTGAACTTTTATGCAGTCTGAGTTCACTAATAAAATCAAAGCTGTTAAACCGCTTAGCTTTATGACTGCTTGATAAATGTAGGCAGTCTTTTGGGTAATGTTTTCCTCCCCTCTTGCCTGAAACAAATTAATTCCAAGGCTAGGGCTGCAGATCAATTCGATGATATTTAGCTTTCAGAAAATACTCTTTTACCAAATGGAAAACATTTGACTCTAGCTATGACAAGCAGTTAAACGAAATGCAAAAAATATGATTCCCTGTTAGATGCAAGCTGCTATAAATCAAAATATAAAGCCTGAAAAATTATCGTGATGTGAAAGCATCTATTAGAACAACAGCATGTTATTGCAAATTATTTAAGAAAAATTGAAGTGCTACTACGTGTTCATGTATGTCTGGAGAAACTTTGTCCATTCCAACAGTTATGGATTGTTAGAAACCTGGAGAAGTAGCAGGTGAACTAATGTCCATAAATGTTCATAAGTGACATTTTTCAAAAGCCGCTATAGAGTATCCTGTGCCATTTCCACATTTACAATTCTCTGCTGTTGATTATGAATTCTGTACCGCATTGCTGTTCTGAATAGCAAACTCTAATGACCACAGACTTAGTTTCCATCCATTCTAAGTCCATCCAAGGTTTTGACCATTGACGAGAACCATATTTGGAACACATGAGATTGTCAGAGAAGCTCAGAGACAGCCCAGTCTTTGTGTGCAGAAACTTCTACTTTCAATGCTTGGCAATTTTTGGCAGGGCAGGAAAAATCTAGTAATGTAGTAGTAATTGGTTGAGGTACTGAAGCTTCTTGTTATAGATTGTAGTCCAACCCAAGGGACAAATATTCAACTGCAGGAACCCAGTGTAGTGGTGAATTGTAGCGACTGTATAATTTGGTGGTGAAAGGAAAATGGAGATGTGGGTTAAGTTGCACAAAAGTTTATTAAAATGTTCAAAACAAACAAACAAACCAGTCCAATCCTATCCAGCGCTGGTGCAGTGGGGCTGCATGACCTACTCTATGTCCAGTGCAGTGTTTGTGCAGACTGGAGGCCTTTTGAGGGTAAGAGTTTAGTCCCTTATCTCATGTTGAGTCCAGGGTGGCCTAATGTGGCTACTTGGATCTGCACCAGCAAAATCACTGATGCATGTCAGCATAACCCCATGTAGGGCTTTCAGGAAGGGGGTTAGTGTCTGGCAGATGATTCCTGCTATACTGCCCCTCCCTGCCCTTATCTACCCCCATCCTGCCCTCTCCCCACCTTGTTGCATTCCCCTCCCCACCCTCCCCTGCACCCAGCACAGAACGTACCGGCCATTCATAAGAATATAAGAAGAGACCTGCTGGATCAGGCCAAAGGCCCATCTAATCCAGCTTCCTGTATCTCACAGCAGCCCACCAGGTGCCCCAGGGAGCACATGAGACAACAAGATGTTTGCATCCTGTTGCCATTCCCTTGCACCTGGCACTCTGAAGTAGCCTTCTACTAATGTAAGGAGGTTGCACATTCACTGAGATTTGGTTCCAGAGGCAGCACAGGCCTTCCCGCTGGCACTCCTTACATGTGTGGTACTGCGAAAGTGCTTTAAGGCTGTGCTGGCATCGCTGGTAAGTAGGATTGGGCCATTCACCTTGACAGGAGGACATCTCACTGCTCACTTTCACACAACAAAGGTGCATTGGGGCAATTGGTTTGAAGGAAAAGAGAAAGAGAGGAAAGGAGGCAGAGGAATACCTCAGAAGGAGAAGGGGCAAAGTAAGGAGGGGAAAACATGGGGTAGGAACCTTCTCCTTTTAATCTCATTCTAACATATTCCAATTTGTTAAGTGCTGCACTTTTCAGAGCAAGATCCAGGCTCCAAATTCAACTTTCTGTGCCTTAAATTAACTCCTGTGAGCCAAAAAGATAACTGAACATGTAATGCCAAAGCATGTCAGCAAACATTTCTTTGCACCATTTCTTTACTTTTGTTAATCAGGCTGAGCCAAGCTGTTTGCGGTCTAATTAAGGGATCTCTCTCCTGATTGTCAGTAGCAATTGCCTTAGGAGATGATGGCTGCTCCTCCACCATCATCACTGGAGAAATGTATCTTTGCAGAGGATGTGTAACTACAGAATATTCTTTCTCTGTCTCTGGATTTTAAGTGTCCTCTACTACTACTTTTCTTCATTATCCACCACTAGGATCATAGTAAATAGAAAAGGTACACTGAGATAGTGAGTTTCCCAAGATGAGAGGCTGCACAATGGGTGTCCAAGAGACACTGGCAGATCAGCACCAGCACTAACATGCTGACAGCCTTAGAGCAAAGCTCTGCACTGGGCCATCCATGACAAGTGAGGCTCTCCCATGCTTATCAGAAGCAGCGACAGGCAACAGTGAGTGATGATGGCACCTCCCACCCTATCCATCAGCCAATTAGAGTATCCCCTAGAGGCCCCTGCAATAAAGCAGGAGTCTCTGGGGAACACTCCTATTGGTTGATGAGCTGCAGGCACAATAGCAGTGCAAATCTACCAGCCGATTTGCACCACTGATACTAGGAGGATGGAAGTCTTGGTCCACCTAGGTGATTGGACCTTCCGATGGGTGTGGACCCACCAGCCAGTGCCCAACTTGGAGTGCAATCTTAACCTGGAGTTAGGCCAGCACAGTTAGGCCAGTAAAGTTTGGCCGGCACAAGGGCCATCGTAAAGCGCATTTGGACCACTCTCAGAGTCAGTGAGGATGGTGCATGTCTGTCTGCTGGTCTCTCTGACTCAAGAGTGGTTCAAACATACTTTTCGGTGGCCCTTGTGCCTGCCAAACCTTACTGGCCTAACTCCAGGTTAGGATTGTACTCTTGGACAATCCCTTTCACCACCACTGACGACAACAGTGGGACTTGAAATAATAGCGGATCGTTTCATGTCATTAGAATATCTTTGCTGATTCCATTTTCTCTGCCACCTATCACAGTTTTTGCTTTCTTCTTAAGCCCCCCCCCCCGCCAAGTTGGAAGCAAACGATGTCACTTTTGCTGCGACAATTTGCTAAGAAAATCTATGACCTGATCGATGGGAAAATGCATTTTCTCTCTTTTTTAAATACAAAGGTGACTATTTAATAAAGCTGACAGATAGAAAAGAATCAGATGATAAGCAGTAACTGTATACAAATGATGCTTTGCACTTGAGACTCTCAAGTATTATAAACTCTGGGACTTTCTGAACACAGATACGGATAAATTATGGCTGACCAAAGCAAGTCTGCAAATGTCGCACTGTGCAGAAACAAGCTGCTAAGGGGAAAAAAAATCCAATACAGAATGGAACAACCTTTTGCAGCCAATAAGTTATAGTTTGATTAGTCACACAATGTTAAGGTGGCCTGGCTTTGTTGCATTCAACAGATTTTCTTTTCTTTGCTAACAGTCCATGTGCAAATTTCAATACTACTGTACTTCTCTGAGCCATTTACTGTACAAAGTAAAGGGCAAAATGTTAGCCTTTGCAATGCATATCTTTTGCTGTGCTGTAGAGTCAAAGCCATTTGCATGGTTACAAAGGGCATCATGGTCCATTTCCTGTTCCGGACTCTCCTTCATTTCATTCACCTGCTCAAGCAAAAAACCGGAGACAGGCTGCCATGTAGGAGTATGGGAGATGTAGGCAGACCATGATCTACAAATGGAAGTGAGTGCTATCACAGCAATGGACTTCAGTAAGTGACCCGTGCCCTTATGCCAGATGATGATGATATTGGTGATCTGTACAAATGGCAAAAGGGGTAGAAACAAGTGGGGAGTGGAAAAACACGTAGCAAAGTTCAGAAGCATAGCCAGGATGGGCAACATAGGAAATACGGTAGGAGCTGCAATGCAATGCACAGATACCATGTGATTGCCCCCCCCCCACCTCACTGTTGCAGCCATTCTGGGCAGCAACAGCAACATGCAGGCATTCGCTGATAATGAGGCGGGCACTTATATGGTGCATTGCGGGTCCTGCTGTACTTACTGCATCACCCCCTCTGGTGGCTACACTACTGGCAAAGCTTTCAAAAGACAAATGAAAGCTCTTTCATTTCTCTTTCATGCTCTTTCAAATCATTTCAAAGCAGAAGCTCCAGTTACTTCAGTGGTGCGAAACCAGCTTGGATTTACAGGATAGGACCAGTTCAAGCAATACGTTCAAGTTCAAATCAGGCATCATTGAACGGTCTGTGTTGTCATGGCAAATGCCTGTTCTCGCTTCTCACTTCCTCTGCTTCTCCTGCTACAGTTCAATCCTAACTAGGCTTTACAACAGCAGAACAGAGGTTTTACTGTAGTCAATGGTATACAACAGTGTGCATAGTGCACTGCCGACAGCCATTTCAGAACTTCCACTTGAAACGGCAACAGTGTTGGCAGCCCACTACCGCAGCCAGCTACACAAGGAACCATAGGGAAACTGGCATAGTGGGTGAGTGGTGGGAGGAATGGGGCAGGCTGGGGGAGGAATGGGGGAGTGTTTGGGTGGGGAGGGAATGGGAGTGGAAGGTGGAATGGGGGGACGGAGTGGATACCTATGGCAGCAACTTGCACTGGTATCCTAGCCCATTCTTCCTCCCATTCTTCTTCCTTACTCTCTTCAGACCTATACCAGCAAAATGGCTGATATATATTTGAAGAGCTCCCTTGGGGTGGTAGAGACGTACCCCAGGGTAAGGGAACAAATGCTCCCTTACCTTGAGAAGACCCGGTCTGACTTCCCTGAACCCCTCTCAGTATGCAGTTTGTATTATTGGGGCAGCTGTATTGATGTGGCACTTAGAATTGGGCTGCTACAGGAAAATGGAATCCTGGATAAAGGCCACCCTCATCCCCAGCCCACAGCATCATCAAGGGACACTATGGGGGGGGGAACATGCTGGTTCAAAGAGGCACTACCTCTTTCAACACCTTTCTCAACTTCCATAAGTTGGAAAGTTCCTTTTCTGCTAGCTGTTGGACCACATTTCCACTTAAGCTCCTTCCAGGAGTATTGCTGTGACTGCCATCTTCTCTATAAAACGTCAAAATCGGGTACCTAGCTAAATGCACCCAAGGTTGATGAACTCCCCCAATCCAGGGATATGCCAAGCTAGAACTGTCATCAAGCCTTATCTATGGTGACAATGTAAGTTGACTTTTCTTTAGGGGTTCCTGTTTGGGTGAAACATCTGCAGATGTTGAGGGAAACAAAACATACTTTGATAAAACTAGTAACATTTCTTAGGGGCCCTTATATGGTTTTTTTTTTTTTAAATCTCTGGCATTCATCTCCATAGCACCAGTAAAGCTTTCATAACAATACCTGGTTTTGTGTCATGTTTTAGACTGTATCCTCTGTCCCCTGGAGATTTGACCTTACCTTAGTGTGCATGATAGCACCATTCTTGAGATAAATTCCATCACAGCTGTCAGACTGCAGAAAGGGCCCTCTCATAAGGATTGCCCATTGTTGGGCTTGGAACTTGCTTCCCCAGGGGATTCCTCTCTCTGGCATAGCGAGATTATGCGAGAAGATGTACTGTAAATTAGAAACTGCTGTTACCTTGTCAAAAATTGAAGCATTCTCCTGTTCTTCCAAATAACTACCATGAGTTCTAAGCATCTCTGCAACATCACAGTAAGTGGAGCAGATGGGCTGTAGAGAGAAAGAAATTCTTTTGGGTAAACAGCCCCCAAACAGTCCATAATTAGTAAAAAGCGGCAGGAAAAACGATTCACACAAGAGAAATAAATTGAATCATTTGATTCCGAGATGAGCGCAATGTGACAATCCTGATTTGAATGCATTTTCATTTTCCTCCTCATACCTAAAACAAAATATTGTATACACCAGACAAAATATCAACAAGAAGAAAGCAGTTCTTTCCTTGCACAAGTTCAGTGATTGCCCTCTTCCCATGGCCTTATGAACTGCAGAAATAGCCTGCAATTCCAGTTACAAACCAGGACTGCACTGTTCTGAAGGCAAATCAAGAACATGTGTAGTGTTTGTTAGTGTGTTTTGGACTCTAGTCAATGGTTAAATGTATAGGCACTGTTTGTCCCTGTTTGTATCTGGTAACCCTAGTATAGATATAGGTAGTGGAACAGAACCTTTTGCACAAAACAGGCTCCTGCACTGAACAGGAGAAATAGGATCCACTACAGTTCAGCAAGGTGCAGTGAGGGTGTAGCAGGCGAGGAAGAATTGCCTTGCCATCATTATTTGAGAAGTGCTCCTACTGCTGCTGCAGTGGCTATGATCCTGCAAACACTTAAAACTCATGGGCTCCAGCTGCTCAAAGTCCAGGGGTTGTAAGTGTTTGCATGATCCCAGCGGTGGCAGCACTTTGGTTAGGCCTCACCTGCCACACCCACACCGCACATAGCTGCTACAGTTTGTACTTAACATTCAGTACAGTTGTGGACCAATTCTAACTCAAAATCCTTGCCTCGTATCTTGTTGGAATATATGGACAATGATCAGTTCTGACTTATCCATTGGGCTCCATTCACTGATAAGTCTGTTATCTGTTACTGTTGGCACAATCCTAGGCATGTCTACTCAGAAGTAACTGCCATTGTGTTCAGTGGGACTTGCTCTCAGGAAAGCGTGTATAGGATTGCAGCTTCTGTCTTCTTCAGGACTTGGAATGTGTTCACTAAAGGCAAATGTTCCTGATGTGTATATATAACATGCAAAGAGAACCATCTAGTACTGTATTTCCCAAACTGTGGGTTGTATCACAGTTGCATAGCTGAGGTTGGGTCACAGGGGTGTTGTGACCCCGGACGGCAATTCCTGGGGGTGGTAATCCTCCCCTCACGGTGATGCACCAAGCTGCACTACTTTCCTGGTCAAAAGCTGAGTTGCTTTGAGCCAAACATTCCACCTTTCATCCCCCAAGGCAGCTAATGGGAGGTGCTGGAAAAGTGAATTTCCATCAAGCGCCTTTATGGGAAGTGAATGCAAGCAGAAGGAGCAAGTCTGCACAGGTGCAGTCCTAACCATCTGCTGCTGCAGGGGGTTCCGTCTGGAATTGTGGCCCCTTTGTCCAGCTCCTATAGGCATGTGGCAGCAGCTGAGCCTCCCCAAGGATGCTTCTACTGGCAGACGAGGGACAGAGGAAGCCACCTTGCATCATGTCGTCATGTCAAGTGATGCATCATGTCAAGTGATGCTATCATGTCACTGCAATTACTTCCAGTTGGGAAGGTGGCATTTTAAGGAGTGCCCCTGGGCAGCAAAGCACCCAGTTATGCACCTATTGCAACTGACCTGATTGTCGGTGGTTGTGAAACTGACAGGCTAATAGCTGACAAGAGAAATGTATTGAGTCCTATTGAAAGTGAAACTGAGTCCCGTGTGTGTTTACTCATCAGTAGGCAAGTGTGCCTCAGTCCATTTTGAAAGACAGGCCAAAACATTCAAGAAGGAATTCATCCCCCCTTCCAAGCTGACGAGCCCTATGGAAAGCAAAACCTATGGAATTCCCTATGGAATGCTACCCATGTGAATAGAGAAACATACCTTGTCTCCTAAGGAAGGCCAGACCAAGAGGAACACAAGGCCACCAGAATGGTCTTGATCGTGGCCAACAAATGCTACAGAAGGCCCACGCGCGCACATGCACACACACACAACCCATCATAGTAAAAACTGAGGCTTGAGCAGCAGGTAAGTGAAACTGGTTTTTTTTAGTGTTCTAAAGCCAAATAGGTCCTGACTGAGTGTCATTTTAAAAATGGGTCCCGATGTTTAAAACTTTGGGAACCTCTGATCTAGTGCTATATGACTATTACTCCCCATCCCTTAAATAAGCATGCGAGACCAGGCTTTGGTACTAATGGGCCACTTTATTGAAATTTTACAACTATTGCAGCAGGGCAAACCAAGAAAGTGCGGGTCCTGGTTGGGGGAAACGGCCCTAGCCGTCTGCCTCCTGCTTTGATCTGGATGACCAATGGGCATACCACCTGGCTCTAACCCGAGGTTGGTCACAGAGTAACCCAGGCCATCATTGCCACCCCGAGGGGCGAGGAAGCATGACTGCGCCTGCTCACCCAGGCCTCGCCTTTTGGGCAGCCTTTGCACGTCCAGGCAGGGGTTCATGACCAGCCACTCACCGAGCTGCTTATGCAACGTATGAGCAGCTTAGACAGTTCCCCGCCTGGGCCGCCTCAGGTGTACACCAATGAGACCGTACCTACTCGACCTGCACTCATCCTGCCTACGTAAAGTGACCACCTATTTAAACCCCACACCCCACTTCCACTCTGGGGTAGGCGAAAAAACCAGTCACCAAAGCCAATCAGGTGGTTGGCAAAAAATTCCTACCCGCCCCCTCGGCGACCAGCTAAATCTCAGACTGGAAAGAAGGGGCGGGGCGGGCGGGTTCGCCGGTCGGGGCTCAACTCCCTGGCTAAGGCGAGCGCACACGCAATGCGGCACTTGCCCCGCCCCCTGGCTGGCTGGCCCAAAAGAAAGCTCCTGCGCTCACCAGGAGGAGGGGGAAACGCGGCGATGCGCAGGAGCACATCAGCATTCTTAAGCAAGAATGGTCATATTTACAATCAGTCCAACCATTTGACCAGCAACCTTCCCCAGGACAAAAACTACAGCAAAGAAAGTAACTGAAGGGAAAGAGGATACATTCCGATGCATTGATGTCTCTGCTGAGTCGAGTGAGTAAAGGCCAGTCCAAATCAGCTCACATACCATTCCAGCAGTGTTCGTACTGTGTTTCATTTATCTAATAAACAACATTATACACCCTCTGGACCAAAATGTAACTCAAAGTGCTCCTAGGTGAGCATGACCTACAGTGTTCTCCAGATAGATCTCTTAATGAGTTTCGTGCAAATAATGATGAAAATCTAACCTGAAGAGAAAGGCAGTGGAGCAAAGGGTACAGTCAATAAATTGTGCACAGAGCTATACAAACAGGGCAATTTCTTCTCTTGCAACTTAACCCAAGGATTACAGGGACGGGAATTTTAGTTTAATCGGTGACTGATTTATTTTTGACCTTTTGTTTTTAAAAAATAATGCCGAATGAACTGGATGGCTAAACTCTAATAACAATAAATAATCCTATATAGTTTATTTACTCATTTGCAATTTAAGAACGTAAAGGTCAGACAGGCAGGCACTGCTTTTCATCCTTGCAGACGCATGTTGTGGGAGCAAGTAATTGCATGCATACATTTGCATCTATGCTTTCAGCAATTTGAGACGTTTCAGCCTGTGATTGACAGGGAGGCCTCAAGGCTTTCCAACAACAAGGTGTGTGCAAATGACCGAGCACAAAATGCGTGCCTTTCTCATCCAGCAGATGTACAGAAGTTTTGGACCTAAGTACCAGGCAACACATAATGATTTCAATCGCCATTCATGCGTATACAACAAACCCACGACTCCTTCAAACATTGGCAAACAGTCTTTAAAAAAAAAAAAAAAAAAAGGATGAGCCTAAGGTAGTATTTCTCAACCTGTGGGTTGGGAGCCACTTGGTGAATCATGATTTGATTTTTGGTGGGTCCCACAGAACCCTCAATGAAGACACGAGTGATGGAAAGATCAGCGAACTCACTGTCTCAAGCCCTGAGGCTATTCAAAACTCAGATGGCAGCTAACTGCCCAGCAAAGAGCTGAGTGAGCCGTGTGGCCTGGGAAGGGGGAGAAGTCAGTATCTGGCCACTGGGCCAGATCCTAACCCCCATCCCTGGGCTGCGTGGCCCTACTTTGGGCTGCTCAGATTTGTGCCTACTATTTAGCAGGCACAGGACCGAGGAGCCCCATTGGGTTGCCTGGGGCTTACCCGGGGTAAGGGGACATATGTTCCTTTTGCCTCACAATGAGCTCCAGCTGCCTCCTACCCTGCATAGGATACAGCACAGGCCAGGTGGCTTGCCTGCTCCTGCAAAGGATAGGATTGTGCTATAACCCCACTCAAGCGTTGAAGCTATTCATTAGGACTGCCGCATCACAAGAAACATATGGGGAGTTGCAAATAAATTGCAGTTGCAACCAGGGTCATTGTCCACCCCTGCCATCTTGGGGTAGCTCCATGGACACCCACCTGCAGCCTGGCACCCAGGGCGCCCTGCCTCAGCCACTCTCTTTGTATGCCACTGAGGGAGCAATCCTAAACTAATCCTAACTTTCCAGTTCCAGGGCAGTGCAGCTCCAAGTTCAAACATCCTTACCTTGAGGAGGCCTCCATGACAACTATTCCACTCAACGCATGGCCCTGCCTTCAGAATTAATAGGAGCGAATTGAAGCCAGGGGGCGGGATTAGCGGCCATGTTTTTGAACTCAAAACAATGCTGATTCCAAGCATTTCAGATAGCTTTGCGCGTACTGTTTAGGACTGAATAGTTTACTCCTGAAATAAAAACTTACCAAAATAAAAACGTGTGATCGTGTAGAAACATTATTATATACACAAGAAATTACACAGCTTCAAAAATAATGTACTCACTGAACTGTAGTTTTATTGAACTGATGTAATGAGACTACATGAATCTTTCCGCGGAAATTAAGTCCCATTTTTCGTACAGCGATTCGCACACCCGTATGCAGAACACGCAGGCATGCTTAAAGACGAGATTAACTTTTACACGCGAGCAGGGAGCTTTTAATTCCTGAATTCACAGCAATCCTCCTCCTTCGCGGCGATGATCTGAGTCAGCCATATTGTGTGACCCATGGCTTCAAGAAAATGACGTCATGCCTTCTCCAGTGTATAACAGCTCCTTGATTCCACTACAGAATACAGAATAGGCCCCATTGGCACAGCTATGTCACCGCTGGACCATTGGTTAGGATGGCACCCTGAGTTACCCGGACATATTTTCCCCATCACTAAAGGTGTTTGAAAATGGTGTTATTTACCAGAAGTCCATTGTGTTCAGTAAGACTCAGTAGACTCAGTCCTATGCATGTATACTCAGAAGTAAGCTCCACTGTAATCAATGGGCTTATTCTCAAGTAAGTGTGGATAGGAGTACACCTTAGGCGTACTCACTGGAAACAAAAACTCTACCCATCACATTCTAAAGTTCCTTGTTTTCATGTTGGATAAATTTAGAGAAAGATGAACAATGCAAGGACGTTAGGTAATACAGTATTTCCTAGAACCTAAAAGAACTTAATTTGTGTCACTATTCTAAAGCACATACCTCTTTACTCCCTCTGGTTGCCTTCTCAATGCAGTTCCACATTGATGATTGATGATAAATTGCTTTTGTAGGCCATTTTGGTTATTTATAAAAGGAACTATGCGGAGCTGTACTGTGTAGTGAACATTCCTGATTGCAAAACTGACTTCTGATTTCCCAGTAATGACTCACTGAACCCGCTGTATTTTTTTAAAGGTCTGCTTTTATCATTCAGTGCTTGAAAGCGTATGCTAAGCCGGCATTAATGGCTGTTAATCATTAATAACAACAAAGTAGCAAAAATATTCTTACATCACATTGCAATGGATTTGTAGACGGTGGATTGTGTAGATCTGTAGCATATAATGCCATTCTTTTTATTCCTCAACCCATTTCCCCAGAATGTGTTCTGAGAATAAATCATTACAAGGTCAATTGTATGTAGTTTTCTGAGTGAAATTAACATAAAATGCTTCTCCCTATTGTGGTTGCAATTTTTCTGTTAAGAACCCATATAGAATAAAATATTAGAGACAGTAATGAATTGTAAGCTCGCTGTATTTGAATCTGTTGCAAGGGAGTGGCAATAGGATGCAAGCATCTTGTTGTCTACTAAACTCCCTTAGAGACCTGGTGGGCCACTGTGAGATACAGGAAGCTGCACTAGATGGGCCTTTGGCCTGATCCAGTGGGGTTCTTCTTACGTTCTTAATTCTTGGTAGGAAGTGGAAAAATCTTTTGTCTCGGATAAATGGTATACAGGTGGGGCCTCTTTATCTGCGGATATGGCATCTGCAGATTTGAGTCGGCACAGGTGCTGGAGGCCCTCACCTGACCTCCTGACCACAACCAGAAGGTGCTTCCAGTCATGTCTGAAGGTCCTATTGGAGCCCACCTGCAAATTCTGTTATTCGTGGGGTTTGGTATTTGCTCAGGATCTTGGATCCAAGACAGAGACCAAGGTCCAACCTGTACTGTTTTCTCTAGATTGTGACAAATTAATCATTTGAAAAAAAGCTCTTGGATGTGTTAACTTAGATCTGTATTTGTGGTACTACCACCACCCAACCCACAGGGTAAGATTTATGGTAATTGTGACAATAGTTGCTGGAATGGCACTCAACCGCAAACAGAATTAACTCATATTTGCTGGAAATATCCTGTAATCAAACATTCCTGAAAAAAGGCCACTGAGTGGAGGAGGCAGGTGTAGCTTAGGCAAGCTGACTGCCTATTGTTTGGTGGTGGGGTTTGGGGATGCCAAGTTAGACTTAGGGTATCTTGAGCTAAGCCGGTGATGAGGGCAGTCTGAAGGAGGCTGGCCAGCCGGTGATTCCAAGCAAAGCTGCTGGAGGAGAGGAGTCCCAGTAGGTGAATGAACCCCCTCCCTCTTGCCTATCTCTGAGGCTGCTCTGGAGGGGAAACTAGTTAGCCTAGTGTGGGCATTGGGGCCCTTGGAGAGGCCCACTAGGGAATTTGCAGAACACCCTGTTGCTACCCGATTCTGCCCTCCCTGCTCATTAAATCCCTTCTCAGTCCTCCCCCAACTCACTCTGTTCCTCTCTAGATTTACTTGGTCTGGCAGGAGTGCCAATGGCCACCAGCACATTCCAGAAGTCTTCAGCCTTCCTGCTTGCAAAGTGTCAACACATCCTTCAGTAAGGAGCTGGTCAAAACAGAACTCTTAACTGATGAAAGCTGGTTTATATTATGGAATAGCAATTACCTGCTGCTCTAGCTAGTTATAGAAGTAGTTTGACGGGATTCTGAAGCAGTGGTTTTCTATTATTCTGTCTTGGTAGACCGTAAGGAATTAACATTTTTTTATCATTCTGTTCAGTTGTTTATATTTCATCTTATATGAAAATATGACATGGTCTGTGAATGAGCAATGATAACAAGCCAGAAGTGTTTTCTTTGTTGCTTTTCTATATCTTTTTCATCATTTGGCCTTATGTATTCATTATGTTTTCTTCTGCGTATCTTTCTGCATTCTGCTTAAAAGCAAACATATAATAGCATCTGAGTCACCCTATTAGTCTAAACACTTAGCACTTCAAGCCGCTGTTGAGATAACAAATTAAAATCTTTGTTTTAAACCTGAGCTCCTGAGTGCACTAAGTGGAACAAAACAGAAGCTGCTGTGGTGATGGCAAAAGTACTTCAGACCCATCAAGATCACTTTAGGAAAGAATTTCCAGCAAATGTTTTCAAGGCTGTTTTTGAGTTTGGTTAATCATTTCCGTGGCTAGCTATTAAGAATGTATATATGTAATTGATGCAAGCAGGGTTATATAAGTCAGTTCGACAGCAGTTTGTGACATGGCGCTGGGCTTATTTCGCGCACTTGTGTAGCAGCTAGGAATTTAGCAAACCATCTTTTTTTAAATGCTTGACTTTGATGTTGACAATTGAACTGATACTTTGGACTGCTTCTGGTTATATGCTTTGGGGGGGATGGAGAGCTGATGCACTTGAGTGTTTTAGGGCACAATCCTATTGCACCATTGCACTGGCGGGCGCTAGACCAATGCAGGCTGCAGCATCGGCCCATGGATGCCATGGGAAGTGGCAGGTAAGCCGCCTGGCTGAGTTTGGCCAGCTTGGGCACTTTTCTGGGCAGGGGGAGGCAGGGAAGAGGCAGAATGAGGCAGGGGGAGGGCAGGAGAGAGAGCGGTCCCATGGAAGGCGCGGCCTTGGGAAGGGGAGGAGTCCTGATGCGACAATTATGCCTGATTCAAATTTAAATAGCAGGCACACGTCCGAGCAGCGCTATTGAGCTGTCTGTGGCTTACCGCAGGTAAAGGGAAGGTTCATGCCCTTGCCCCAGACTAAGCTGCTGTTGCCTCCTAACTTACATAGGAGACAGCGTAGGCTGGCTGGCTTGCCTGCTCCAGCCCAAGTTAGGATTGGGCTGCCTGCTGAATAGGGGTGCTACTGATTTGCCCCCTGTTTTAGTCTGTCTGTTAATATCAGGGTATAACATTAACCATGGTTTAACAAGGAAACCATAACAGGGTTTCCTCGTAACATTGAAAAGGAAACCTTGTTGAATAAAGAAAGGTTCTGTAATGTTAGATTGCAGAAAAAGGTCTTGAAGTAGCCAGACAGGATAAAAATGGGATGAAATCTATAGTAACTTAACTAACAGCGCAATCCTATACCCCCCTTTGCGCTGGCGCTGTGCTCTTGCGCCGGCCGAATGCTGGTGCAAACGTGCCGTAAAGCTTGTCTGTGGCAGCGCTGTGGCGCTGGACCAGCGCATGCAGCAGCGCTAATGCTTGGGCACTGCTGCAACCATCTGGCCGTGCGCCAGTCAAGCATCAGCGGCGCTCGGTTGGTGCAGGGCCTCCACAAGGGCATTCCAGAGGCATTCCGGGGGCGTAACTGGGCTGCACAGTGGGCGGAGATGGGGGTTGTGACGCAGGATGGCCATAGTGCCAAATCCTAAACTCCGTCCCCGGCCAGGGCTGCTCCTGGCTGGGCTGCTCCTGTCCACGTTTCTCTGCGCCTGCTATTTTGCCAGCACAGATCTGAGCAGGCCCATAGGGGCAACAGGGGCTTACGTGGGTGCACGGAGAAAACCTCCACTTGTCCTGCACATTGCTGCCGCCGCCCCCTAATGGGCTTTAGGTTATAACCCTTCTATGTTGGCCTTACTATGTCGGCCTTACTTAGAATTGCGCTGTAAGTTCTAGTCCTGAGAGCACTGGCCCCGATCTAATCTAACTTCCCCAGCACCAATGCAGCCATGCCAATGGTGTGTGCACTGCATTCTGGAGTGGGGAAGTGGTCATGGATGCCTCCTCAAGGTAAGCATCCTCAAGGTTCCCCATGGGTCTCCTCAGACCTCTGCCAGCTGCTTAGCTGGCATAAGTCCAGTGAGGGTGAGAGGGGGGAGGGAATGGGGATAGAATCCAGTGCATACCGGTACTTCTGGGAACCGCCCCTCCCTCCCAACTTCCGCCCTCCCTCCCCCAGAAACTCTTCTGTTCCTCCACTTCCCTGCTCTATTTCCTCAACTGCCTGCCCTCCTATGCTGGCTTACCTGTGCTTCTGCAGGTAGATGGAAGTGGCAGCAGGATGCTGGCAGCTGTTCCAAAATGGCCAATGGTGTGCATGCTGCCATTTGGCTATTTATGATCACAGAACTGTGTTCCATGGCTAGGCTTTGTCTGTTTAAATAAAAAGCAGACTCAAGCGGGGACAAATTTTCAGTTTATTAATCCATTTTCTGTGGACAAACTTTTTAAAAATGCTGCCATTAATGGCTGAAGTTGACTCATGGCTCATGCAAAAAAACTGCTGTTCCATGCGAGAACTAACTAAAAAAATGTTAGAACTTCTAAACTTAAAAATGTATCTAAGAGTCTATACTTAGAAGACTTCACGAAGTTATTGCAATGCTCCTACTTTTCTAAAAAAAAATACAACAAAGGTGTTCACAGTGTAACACAAATGCAGTCATTCAAGAGATTTTAATTAGGTTTTTTCTTTCAATTTTTCATGCACGAATTTTCCCAACTGGATGACCTTCATACTAATTATTTTGTTTTTATTTTTACGCTTATTGTATTTTAAAAAATTAAGCAAAAAAGGCAGCTGGCAGGAATCTTTGGTTACCGGGTATATTTTTAAACACATGCAACATGCCCATGGGGGAAAATCTATTACATGCGCAGCGGCCAAGTGCAGTGGCCCATGCCACAATTCAGTGGAGCGGCAGGCAAGGGTAAAGGGGCAACATGAGAAAGCCCTTTTTATGGGGATAATAATAGTACAATAATTGGAAATTTTAAAAATAAAAAGTAACACAATGATTATGTGCACAACTACGTCCTAAACCTCACCCGAGTGGTTTCTAGGTAGAAGGAACATATAAGGAAATTCTTACAAGAAGAAGATGGTACATAAGAGAAGGGAACTTGATCCATGGGGAGAGTCATGTGGTTACAAAAGGAAAACAAACATATGAACGAGTCTGTTCCTTTCCCTCGCCATACCTGCTCGACTCCACCATATACATCAGGCTAGGACAGAAGTTCTCAAACTGGGGTGTTGCGATGTCCCCTTAAGGGCTGGGCAAAGGGCAGAGGCAGCAACATGAGCTGGAGGATTGTGCTGCTGCCAGGGCGAAGGCTTCTTAAAGCCCATTTCTATACTGCTTCACCACCCAGGAGCTCAGCAGTCGCCAGTCGGCTACCGCTGCATCCCATGTAATGGCAGCCAGGCAACCTTGGGAGCCTCTGCAGGGAAAGGAGACATTCGTCCCCTTGATCATATTTTCACGATATGGGAGCGTCCAATTATCATGTGGGCTGCCCTTTCAGCAGTGACCCCTCAGCACATCTCAGTGGCTGAGAGCAACTGATGGTGGTGCTGAAAGAGTCCAAGAGCTGGATGAAGAGTTTCCAGAGACCGCATCTGGTTCATGGGTCTTATGTTTGATACCTATGTTTAAATTATGTTTAATAAAGCTTAAGGATGCCTAATACAGTCCTCTCTGAATTACACACTTGAAATTCTCCTGCGCCATGCACCACCTCCAACATCATGTGAGCGCATTGCATGTGGTTCCCCTGTTCTGTAAGTCCTAAGCCTGCACTTGTGCATTCCTTACCTTGATTTGATTTAGCATCTCACTAGTCTGTAGCAGCTGCATGAGGAGATCCATAAGGTCAGTGTTTTCCTCCATCATTGTCACAATCCTTTTGCTCCCTGACAACCACCTAAACTGATCTAGCACTGAATCAAGCACCACAGATTCATCACTCTGCAAAAGGGGACAAGTGGGGAGAGCCTACAGAATTTTTATTTGAATATTTCAATCCGTACTTAGTTGAATTCATGGATACAGGTCCTGCAGATATGGAGGGTCCATTGTGTTTGACTCTGAGGGCGCAATCCCCACTGGAGTTAGGCTAGCACAGTTAGGCCAGCAAAATTTGGTCAGCTCAAGGGACACTGTAAAGTATGTTTGGACCCATCTCGGAGTCAGAGAGGCCAGCACAGAGACGTGTGCCATCCGCCCTGACTTTGAAAGTGGTCCCAACACACTTTATGGTGGCCCTTGTGCCAAACTTTGCTGGCCTAACTGTGCAGGCCTAGCTCCAGGTTAGGATTGCGCCCTGAATCTATGTGAGCGGGAACATGGCAACATAGTTCTTGAATGTCAATTCAAGATGTTCTTGAACGGTCAATTTCAAAGCCTGTGTATTAACCATTTCACACGTTGAAAGAAGTAAGATTATCTTATGTATGTGGTACACAATGCAGCTTCTCCAGCCATTTCAGATGTGCTTCTCCTGAAAATGCTGACTCCCAATAAATAAATTTCATTATGTTGAATAATAAAGGATCACTATTATCTTTTGCAATAGGTGGTAAATAATGGACTTGCTCTATTGTTGGTATGTTGACCTGCTCCACTGAGACGACTATTCTCTAATACTATGAACGGATGAAGCATTCTGCCCCCCGCCCCCTGCAGACAGAAACCGTTGATTTTCTTTCATCCCTTCAACCGCTTTCTCTACCTACCAATTGCCTGTGTGAAAAAGGAACAGAACAGGGCTGTTTGCACAGTGAAACATAGTGGCAGGGTGACTAAAGCTGATGATTTTATGGGAGTCTTGCCATTTAAACGGCGTGTCTGTTATTTGCACAGTGCAATGAAAAATCAAACCAGCACAAAACTGGTACAAGATACTAGAAAATCAGATTGAAAAACTGAAATGAAAGCCTTGGGGGCAAAGTTCCATTTGCAGAGTGTTTGATAGGGGTCCGCTTTCATTTCTGGCAGGACAAATAGATTACATTTTTTACAATAGTTGGATGATGGAAACGACAGTGGGAAGTGCGGCAGACATGTGCTTTGGACTTTTCCCAGGTATGGAGAAAGAGATCAAATTAGAAGCCTCTCATAGCACAGTATGAGCCAGAACTCTACCTATTTATTTAAAAACTTTGTTTTTTCCCAAGCTCAAGACATCTCACAAGCATCATATGCTGTAACATAAAACTAAATGCTTGGAGGACTAGCTTTCCGCAGCTGAATCTGCCCACCAAAGGAGGTAATCTAGGGAGGCTCTGTTGCGAGTGCTGTTACCACTGAAAGTACAGTTGTTGGGGACTCGCAACAGGGCCTGTTCTGCTGTGGTGCCCAGCCTTTGAAACTCCCATCCACTTGAGAGGACTGCCTGTTTTGAAGGCATGTTAAGAACTGTTGGTCACTCTGTCACCAAATCATAAATTGATCTAGTTTTCTGCTTTGTGCATGTTTGGGTTGCCGCTTGCTTGTCTTCTTGCTTGCTTGGTTTTGCTATTTTGGTTGACTTGGAGTATTATTTTATTGTCCTTTACTGTTAGATCTATATTTGATTTATTATTATATTATAAGCTGCCTTGAGCCTTCCCACCAATGATGAAAGGCAGAATAATTTGTGATGAATGAATAAACAAACACGTCATTCAAGCAATTTTAAAATGGTAGAAAGAAAGAAAAAGAGAGCAATTGAACAAAAACATAGTCTCATCTGCCAATGGTGAAGGGCCACATTGCATATGACACAAAGGCCACAATCCTAACCTACTTTCCAGCACCAGGTAAGGGTAATGCAGCTTCGATGTAAGGGAACAAACATGCCTTTTCTTTGAGAAGGGCTCCACTGTAAGATGCAGCACATGCCCCATTGGCACAGCTATGTCAGTGCTGGAAATTTGATTAGGATTGGACCCTAAGCCACCATTAGTACTGATGAGCTTAACTTGTCTTTTAAAAGTAGAAGCTGAGTGTCAAGCACCCACTTTGAATAGATTGATGAAGGAGAGGTAGTGGTACTTTAATTCTGCTACCTATCATGGTAATGCATGATCACTGTGGGGTATTGTGGTCATCACCACTATGCTGATGTTACCAGTTCAGCTCACCCTGTAACTGCTATGTGCTGAGGAAGACAGTACATATAAGAGTTTTTTTTTTTCCTTTGGGAAATAGCACCCATGGTGTCCATTGAGTAAGATCATGACAAGAGGCAAAGTTAAATACCTCCTACTTCCAAATACCCTAAGTCTTGGCTGCTAGTTATTCTTAATGGTGCTGTTAGTCCGTCAGCATTAATGTTGGGCTGAACATGTATTTTGCTCAAAGGGACCAATGATATTGGTCCCACCCCCTCATCCAGCCAAGGCTTATTTATATATTGCTACATTGGCTTGTTCTTCCATCATCAATAATGAGGATGAAGCCATTGATCTTATTGTTTCCCAACCTCATATTCCCAGGTTATCATCAGTTGGTGATGCTGATTATATCACAGCAACACCGATGGGGAGGCACTGAGAATTATAGACCCCATATCCCTTTAGCAGGACCAGAGACCTGACACCACTTCCACTAGGGCACTGAAGTTGCCTTGCAAACCTTCACCCAGCCTCCACACAATGGACACAATGCCCATGGCTTGATACCAACTAGTAACATGAGGGCATGCAAGGTTGGCTCAGATGCCTGAATAGACATGTCAAGTGCAGTCTCCCCTTACTCAGAGCACAATCCTAACCTGGAGTGAGGCCAGCAGTTAGGCCAGCACAAGTTTGGCTGGCACAAGGGCCACCGTAAAGCATATTTGGACCACTCTCAGAGTCAGGGAGGATGGCACACGTCTGTGTACTCCAAGGATGCTCCAAACATACTGGTGTCCCTTGTGCTGGTCACACTTTGCTGGCCTAACTGTGCCAGCCTAATTCCAGGTTAGAATTGCGCTCTCAGTGATGTATCAACTGCCACTGCTCCTCCTCTTCCTCTCCAGATTTGAAAAGAGGGGAATGGAGTCAGAGGCATTCCTAGGTAGAACCAAGCAGTTAGATTGACTGGAGTCGGCATGTTGTGATTTTCTTGAAGCTTCCGGGGCACACAAATATGGCTGACTCAGATCTTTCCCGCCAATGAGGATTGCTGCGAATTCACCAATAAAAATCTTCCTGCACGTGTGTAAAAGTTAATATCAACTTTTTTAATCATGCCTGCGTGTTCTGCATACGGGTGTGCGAATCGCTTTACGAAAAATGGGATTTAATTTCCACGGAAAGGTTCATGTATTCACATTACATCGGTATGTAATATTTCCCCCCTCCTTTTTCCCCCCTTCCCGTTTACACGTTTTTCCCCCGCCTTCCATTTTCTACTGTAATATTTTTGAAATCTGAACATTAACAGAATTTGTTTTATGGGGGGGGGGTGAGTGTAGAAGTTTAAAAAAATACTCTTAATAGCCTAGAAGTAAAAAAAGAATTACTCTCATATTGACAACTACCTGTGTTATGAAGAGATTTTAATGTAATTTTCCTACATATTTATCTAATTTTCGCCCACCCTCCCCTTTTTTTCTTTCCTTCCCATTCACACTTTATTTTTGGTTGTGTAGATTTCAAAAAATAAGTCTGTCAAAACAGTGTAATCCGAGTTTAAATAGACAGCAAGTAGCATTTCATCCGGTGTGTTCAGTAATATAATTATGCGGAATAAAACCTTGTAAGTGCATATTAAATCATAATATAGTTACCAATGATGTTTCTACACGATCACACGTTTTTATTTTGGTAAGTTTTTATTTCAGGAGTAAATTATTAAGTGCTAAACATCATGCGAAAAGCAATCTGAAATGCTTGGAATAAAGATTGTTTGGGGCACACAAACATGGCCGCTATGCCTGCCCCCTGGCTTCACTCGATTCCTATCAATTCAACAGGGATGCCGACTCCAGTCAATCTAACATTCTTGGGTAGAACACTAATGTTTTTCAGGCTACCACCCCCTGCATGAAAGCATGGAGACCATTCTGGGGGAAATTTGGCAATCCTAATAGACATACAGCAGATGGAAAACATACCAACCTTTCCTTTTAAGACAGATGGGCATGAATATGGTAGGAAAATAAGTGATTTAAATGTAAAATTAGAAGGTTAGTCGGGAATGAAGAGGGAACTGAATGAGGCGTAGAAAACGTATATCCCCTTAGGCTACATGGTAAGAGATAAGAGGAGTTCTAGTGAAATCCTGCAGGTTAATTTAAATGAGAGTGCAGAAGTTTGCTGTTTCGTCTTAAATGTTTTGTGAAAAGTGTAATTCTAGATGGTAACAATTCTGGATAGCTTCATCGTTATGAAGGGAAGTTTGTAAAGGAAGGACAAAAGTTGATGGCAGTGCTTTTTAAAACATATAGCTCATGCACACCCAGGGTGAGCAGGAGTCCAGTGTATTGGTCAGTGACACATCTGTGTGATCCAGCAGCAAAAGGAAAATAGAGGTGATGGTAAAGGTGCACATAAATTTACTAAAAAGTGCTCAAAGAAGCCAAAACCAGGGTGGTGTGGGGTGAATTAGCCCAATCCCAATTAAATCCCCCCTCCCCGTGCTGCTGCAGTGGGTGAATTTGGCTGCTGGAGATCTCCTCAAGGTAAGACAATGTTTTTTCTCTTGCCCTGAGGTAAGCCCCAGCAGCTGCTATGGGTCAACTCAAAGCTGCACCAATGAGATTGCTGGTGCAAGTCCAGGTTGGTCCATGATAGTAGACTGGGCCTGGCAAGGGGGATAGGATACTGTGCATGCTGGTGCTGCTGATCCTGCTCCCCTCCTAGGGCTGATCTGCCCACCCTGCCCTATCCCACCCCACCTGCACTTCCCCCATGCCTATGCCAGTCTTATCTGTTCCAGCTGCTGTTCCACTGTGCTCTGGCACCAGCTGGAAGGCTCTGGCATCCCCACCGGCATGCACAGCCTTCACACCACCATAAAATACTTTGTGGTGCTTTGGCGACAGTGTGAAGGCCTGATGCACTCATGGACCACATGCTGGGCTAGCATGCCTCTCTGTCAGGGGAGAACTCTCTAGAAAGCACAGAACAAAAATAGCAGAAGCGGGGACATGGGGGTAGGGAGAAGGGATGTAGGTAGATAGATGGGTTTTCCTGAGGAGCCTGGGGGTAGGAAAGGATGGTTTGTGGCAGGGAAGGAAGAAAGTGGGGAGAAAGGCCGTTAGCGCTTTCAGCACTAATGGAGATTGCCCTGCCCCTCCTGAGGAGCCAGGCTGCAGCCGCTACTCCTAATTGGCCCATATGACCCAGGAGGGGGCGGGGCCGAGTGTGATGGGGCATGAGACTCCTGTGCTCCCTCATTCTGGTGGGCAACAGAGACCCCCTCCCTCTATCTAGTCTGAGACTAGCTGATCGCTCTATTGAGGGTCGGGTAGAAATTTTTTACTATCTTCCCGATTGGCATTGGATGGCAGTTTTTTTGCCTACCCCAGGCTGGGTTTTTATGGGACGGATTAGAAGAATTATACTGTCATTTAGCTTAAGCTGTTTGTTTTCATTGGTCACTTGGCATGAAGCATGAGGGGTACTTACGAGTAGGTAGGGCATGTCGGTGTACATCCAAGACGGCAAAGTTGAGGTGTGAGTCAGGACCGCTCAGATGATACCTAACCGGCTCGAAGAGGCTGAGCTGGCAAACACCTCGATTGGATGGGCAGGGCCGCAGAATTCATCCTGTGGGCCAGGCCATCCTGCTGCCTTGACCCTTCGGGAGTGACAATGAAAGGCTTAATCAGTGCATGGCACTGATGGTCGCCTGGAGTCAGATGTTTTCACCCAAAAGAGAAAAAGGAGACGTAGACAGCTAGGTCTGTTTCCCCATGTTCTGCCAAATTCCCTGCCAGGCCTCCCCAAGGGCCCTAATGCCCACACTAGGCTACCTAGTGTCCCCTCCAGAGCCACCTCAGAAATAGGCAAGAGGGAGGGGGTTCATTCACCCACTGGGCCTCCTCTCTTCCAGCAGCTTTGTTTGGAATCACCAGCTGGCCAGCCTCCTCCAGACTAGCCTCACCACTGGCTTAGCTCCAAACTACCTTAATTCTGGCACCAACTAACCCCACCACCAAACAATAGGCAGTCAGCTTGCCTAAGCCACAACTGCCTTCTCCACTTGGTGGGTCCAGGGGCGTGGCAGCCATACAACAGTTCCCAATGGTCCCAAAACAACCTTACCTTATCTAGTCCTTCAGCCAGTTCCTCAGTCCATCCTTCAGGCAGGCAGTCCAGCCAGCACTCAATCAGTCCAGCACCTACCTGGTGCCCTCCTCCAGCACCTATGCAAGGTGCCATCCTCCAGCACCTATCCAGCCCCTTTTCTTCAGCTCCTGCCTCCAGCTTTATACTGAGGCCAGCCAATCAATGGGCAGGCTTTAATTCATCAGCCACACCCATCTGCACCTGTGCTAACCTCCCTTCAGAGCCAGAGCCCTCATCAGCCTGCAGCTATGCTCCCCAGGCTTGCAAAGACCTTGGGGGTTAACCCTGTAATCCCTGGTTTATTTGGACAAGGAGCGATTGCTGATACCATTCCGTATCTCCTGGGGTATCTCCTGCCTTTTCCAATACTCCCCTATTGAGACCCCCCCCATGCTGGAGGGTGGGGCTTAATTACAGCATGGCCCCACTCTAACCCTGTTGCAAGTAGGTGTTGTATTATTTAAATAAAAGTGGCCCTATTTAAATCGCAGTCTGGTATATTATTTGGGGCGGGGTGCGTGGGTAATAGAAGAGATAGTTCAAATCATGGGAAAAGTCAGTAGCTGGATAGAGCGCTACAGGCAAGAGGTGAGCATGGAAATAGGCCATAAGAGCACGTCACCCACTTGCAGTGAAGAAACTAATTTCTCCCACTGAACATGATATGCCAAGGCCTCAACATGCTCTCTTGATATGCCAAGGCCTCTAGATGACTTGTCAAATGAATTTATTTGGGACAGAGGCTTGAGGCTCGTCTTGGCCTCCAAAAAGGGGGTTAGAAGGTAGAAAAAACTGACAGCCACATGATCACACAGCACTTGCAAACCAAGAAAACAAGCATTCATGCATTAATTTACCTGTAGGATTAGAGGCTTGGGGCCACCTGAGCCACTTCAGTTTCTTACTCCTGGGAATTGAAGGAGGGAATTCACTGTAATAAACTGGCTTTGAGCTGGGTCCTTGGTTTACTAATCAGGCAGGGAGGAAGAAAATGCTCAAACAACAATAAAAGGAAAATGGCTACCACTTCTTGATGAATCCGGGATCCCTTTGAGATGCTGAGGCATCACAAAAGCCTCTGGTATGCTTGATGGATGCAAACCAAAAAAATTGTGGAGGGGATCAGGAATTTTAAACCAAAAAGATTTTTGTCCCAGACTTTGAGTGTCTCCAAAGGAAGGAAACCCAGATCCTATTTTATCTGAGACACACACTGCTGGAGTGCAAGAAACAATGATGACTGTGTAACAGGCATCTGTTACTGAAAAGGAAACAAGAAACATTTAACTGTGATTCACAAGGAGACATCAGTGTTCATTAAGCAGCGAGCACACAAAAAAAGCTTCATATCACTTGTTTGCATTTTAAACCCATGGATTCTGTTTTGATTAGTCTGAACGGCAATTTAGGACTGGGGAAGGAATGTAATAGCAAGTGACACATGTGAGAAACGCACCATGACAGCAAAAGGAGGGTGTTAGGAATACATCTGCCCACATAGAATTGAAGTGCAGTCACTGAGACTCCAGAAATACTCATGAGAGTCTCGCTGTAGAAAAAGGACAGAACCAGATCTGCTTATTCTGAATGAGAACATCATTGGCATGAGCAGGCACTGCTGCTGAGGGTTGTAAAACACACACACAAAGCCTCAGCTATACCCAGCATCTTGTCTTGGATCAGTTGATGTTTGTGTATGAACATGGTCCAAGTGAGTGGGAATGCGACTGAGAATTGGGCAGCTTGATCAAGGCTGAAAAATTGGGGAAACGCCAAAGCAGCACTGTTATGCTCCAGGGACGTTGGCAGGTGCTGAACTCTTTTCTGCAGTGAAAGGTGATCACCTTGTCAAGGCAGGAATTTAGCTCCTTTATGAAATACAGTGGAAGCTAAAAATGACACAATGTTCAGTGGGTATGAATAGTAACAGACCTACATTTTGGGGGCCCTGGAACTTGCACTGTTATGAGGGCCAGTCACACTTGGCTGGGCACTGAGGGAGTAGGGGTAGGGATCCTGCCAGCACTCAGATACTGGGCCCAGCTGGTGGACATTTTCCCATCCAAGAGAGTTAAAAGAGGCCACAGCTATGAGAGTTAAAAGCAAACACTTGTTAAAAGAGGCCACCGGTTTAGACCAGGTTCTGGAGCATGCCGGCAGGGATATAAGGAGCCAACTGCATATAACTGAGATAGGGTCTGGTCAATAATTTGGTCCAAAAAGGCACATCTGGCTTTCTTTTGCAGGGGAGGGAATGGCAGCCTGGGTAGCTACTCCTGATTACAATTAGTGAAACCACAGAACCAAGCCTGAGGCAATGGTTGTATACTACCTCAGATCACATGGGCTCTCTGCACCTGATAAATTGTAATACCCTTCTTGGCCATCATTTGGGTGGTGCTGCAGCACAACAAAAATCAGAACCATACGTTTAACTGTTTGAGTGTTGTCCTGGTGGTGCAGGGAGTAAGGTGTGTCCCAAGGATTGATCTTGGGACCAGTGTTCTTCAGCTTGTTCATAAGTGACCTGGAGTTGGGCATAAGCAGTGAGGTGGCCAGGTTTTTGGTGCTGAACTCTATAGTGGATTGTGATGATTCCAGAAGGATTTCTCCAAACTGGGGAGATGGGTGTTAAAAAGACAATGTAAGTATACAGTGATGCACAAAGGGGCAAGAAATCAAAAACTTCACATATGGTGGGTTCTCAGCTGTCTGTGGTGGATCATGAGAGAGATCTTTGAGTGGTGGTGGACCACACAAGCATCGACTGAGTGTGCGGCAGCTGTGAAGAAGGCCAATTCCAAGTTTGGGATAAGTAAAAAGAGATTGAGAATAAAACAGCCGATTTTATTATGCATTGTACAAATTGATGGTGAGACCACATCTGGACTATTGTGTCTAATTCTGGTGGGCGCATCTCAAAACGGATATAGTGGAACTGGAAAAGGTGCAGCTTTGTCACTGCTGCTCACCTTGTACATGGTGGTTAGGATAGGTCAATGGTTATAAACGGCCTCATCACATTCTGCTTAGACACGGCCAAACTGAAGCATCCCAAGGAGGTAATTAGGAATGTTTCAGCATAAGGAGATTTTCTATGGAGCATTTCTGAGCTGCTCCCTGCAGTACTTTAAATACTAATCTCCCAGAGAAAAGTCAGCGATGCAACGGCTTTTGGAATTGTTGTAATAAAGCACTCGCCAGCTGTTCACCTCATTTGCATCACTCCAGGGTTTGCTCCTCCTTGGTTTGTTGATGCAATCTGAAGTTGATTTGGTCCTTCACAAGAGCAATGAGATACATATTTTCAAAAGCCCTGGGGCAAAGGGTGCAGTTTTCATTCTGAACTCAAAAGCTAAGCTTCCAAAGGATATGGGGTTAAATCCTTGATTGCTCACGCTTAAGACAGATGTTGGAGAATGCTCAATGCTCTGTGTAGTGTGGTCATATTGTATATGGAGTATTTTCTAGGGTGAACTCATGATAAGATCATGTTAATGCACATCTCCTAAACATCTCTCCCTCCACTCTCACTTAACTATCAGTGAATATAAGGATTGGCCATCGAGATAAAACTACTACTTGCATTATCTTGGTATCAAAGAGATCTAGATCTGGGGTCATACTTAACAAGATGTACAAGCCTCATTGTATTTTCATCTTTTTAAGAGCTCGTGCTGGGGGTGGGAGGAGGACAGCTGACCTGGATTGGAACTGGTGTGGTGGGTTGGAAGGATTTTCCTTACAGCTGTGCCATTGGCCACTATTTGGGCTCCCTGCTCATGAACTGATTAATAACCCAACCAGGTAACAGGTAACACAAACTGCACACCAACAGGGCATTAATATAACTTGAACCATATACAGCAGCACTCTCTGGCAGCGCTTAAGAAAGCTGGTGGCTTACACATTAGCGTATGTCTTTAGGCAAATTTCTCAGTTTGCTGCCTGCTGAAATGAAGCTTCTAATTATTGGCGAAGATCCTTAGGGAAAAAAATTTCATAGACAGCATTTGAGCTTTCCTGCTGTTCACGTAATAACTTTTGTTGTAGGAGAAGTCCCATGACTCTGCTCCTCGCTGCTCTCCTTTGACTACATCCCTGTTCAGGGGTGAACCTGTTGTTCTTGCGGAAAAGCTCTGAGAGTCTGTATCTTTGATATGCTAAAGCAGGGAGCTCCAAACTCCGGCCCATGGGCTGGATTCGGTGTGTCCGCAATCCTTCCTTGGCATGAGCAGCGCACCGGAGAAGCTGTGAAAGAGCCCTACTACAGCTCCCAAGGGTCTTTGCAGTAAGCCACTTCCCAGCAAGCTGCGCACCTGGCATTCTGCACATGGGCCGCTGGCAGCGAAGGCCCATGAGAGCTGTAGTAGGGGTCTTTTGCAGCATCCCTGGCAGAACATGAAGCACCGTTTGTGCCTGGGCCTCCAACTATTTGTGCCCACAATAGTGGTGTTCTCCATAGGATTGGGCTGTTAGCCATATCAGACTATATGAGAGGACCAACAGTGGTGAAAAAATGGGTGTGCATATTTGTATTTAAAAAAACTGATGTCCAAAGAGTACCTAGTGGCTAGCCTAGTGGCTACTAGCAAAGGCAACTAATAGTCTTCTCAGGGCCAGCTCCAGGAGCAGCAGGGCCCAATGCAGGGAATTCCTGTGGAGCCCCCACTCCCCACCCTCCCTGCGGGGCCCCCACTCACCAAGGAAAGCGCTTGTGGTGCCATGCATGGCACCTGGAAATAGTTGATGGTGACATAATTACATCACCGCCAACCAGGAGGCCCATTTTGGGCAGTGTGGCGGCAGGGAGAGGTGGGAGGGCCCAAGG
This sequence comes from Lerista edwardsae, assembly GCA_029204185.1. NCBI lineage: Eukaryota > Metazoa > Chordata > Lepidosauria > Squamata > Scincidae > Lerista > Lerista edwardsae. The sequence goes on from JAJKFI010000003.1 coordinate 24,938,876, forward strand.
TAAAGTTGCTCTTCTCACCCCACTGAATTGCAGTTCATTGACATCTCGGCTGCAGCAGCAAATGATATACCAGTTGTGCTGGTGCACACACACACATCCCAAAGTGTGGGGTCCAATGTGATGACATGGGCACATTGGCTTAAGGCCGGCCCTGACTTATAGCAAGTGCTTTGATGAGTTAAAATGTACATTTTTCAAAATAGACCATTTTGGCCTTTGAAGTAATGGCCCCAAAATTTGAATATAAGATTGGGGGAGTCACAATGGCAAATATAAAAGCCCCATCAGTAACTCAATTTTAGGCTCATTTTCTTTAAAACGAAACCAAAAACTGTCTAGCTTCGCTCACTCGTCTAGTGGTTTATACATTAATATAAAACTACCTAACACAAAAAGTCAGAAATCATTATTATTTGAAAAGGGAATTACTGTATCTCTGATAAGATTGATGGAAATCTCTAAGTAGTGTATTGTTCTGGAAAACAGTGATTAATGTTAAATCTTAGTTTGTCAGGTCTAGTGGGTTTTGGGCATTCTTTTGAAATATTTTAAAGATTTTTTTCTTTGCTTGATTGTTACAAATTGAAGGAGAAAAAATTAATAGTTTGGAAGCATCCTTTTTAAAGCAAAAAATGAATTATTTCAAAAGTCTCTCTCTCTCTCTCTCTCTCTCTCTCTCTCTCTCTCTCTCTCTCTCTCTCTCTCTCTCTCTCTCTCTCTGGCTTTTAGTTTGTAAATGCAAAACGAAAGCACTAGAGAGACTGAGGTGTAAAAAAATACAGAGGTTTTTTTGTTTAATGTAATAGTTCCTGTGCTTTATCAAGCTTTACATTTTTCATGATTCTCTGCTCTTTTCACTACTCCTTTGACTCCTATTCATCCTTTCCGCTAACTGTTGTGGCTGACTCTCAAACTTGGCAATGATTATTTCATGAGCAAATGTTCCCCTTCGATTCCAGCTTTTTGCTGGATTGTGCCATTGGTGGGCATTCACACAGACATTTTAAAAGGATATTACTTTTTTAAAAAATTATGTGTTACTATAGGACTAAACAGGGGCGCACAACACTCCGAGGGACACTTGTACACTGCTACATTCAATAATTCAATATCCTGTATATTGTATATTCACGCTGGGGGAAAAAAACACTTTTTGTTATCATTTTAACTCAGTGTTTTCTTTATAGTCATTCTCTGTTAATTTTCCTTTGAGTCCATCTGGTTTTATTCTTTCAACAGAGTACAATTCATGCACCGTCCCAGTTCTCTATTTTTCTTCTCTCCACATGCTTCTGTACTATGCCTCATTCACAAGGGCTAGCCCAAAACGTCTGGTGCCTAAGGCAATATGGGAAATGCCGCCTCTCTTATCTGGTGGTGTAGCCATTCCTGCCTTTGTCTCGTCTTTTCCTCCAACTGCCTGGATTTGAAAAGGAAGAACAGAAGAAGGAGGTAAAGAGAGTGGTGGGCTAGAGTGTTGGAGATAGTCTACCCCTTTCCTCTACTTCATTGTTCTGTTGCTACTCTGCAGTGTGTGCCATATCCTATCACCCTTCCCAAACCTGATCCACCAACATAGATCAACTTGGACTTGCACCAGAGATATCACTGGCTCAGGTCACCTTTGACTCATTGCACCAGCTAGAACATACCCTGGGGCAAGAGGACAATTGTCCCCTTTTCCCAAGGAGACCTCCAGCAGCCAAAATTCCTCTGTGGGATGAGGGAGCCAGCACTGGCACCGCTGCATTGCCACACAGGAATTTAGAAGGTGTTGGGCAGCCTATCACCGCCTGTCGTATCACAGCCTATTCCAGTGGTTCCCCAAACTGTGGGTTTTGGGTCCAGTGCCAGTGGGTTGCAAGCCAATTTCATGTGGATTGCGAAGCATCTAGAGCAGTTGTATTGAAAATATTGGAAGATGGGATGTTGGAAAGTGGGAGGCTTGTGTAGTTGCTTTGCTTGTGTTGTTGTTGTTCAGTCGCTAAGTCGTGTCCGACTCTTCGCCATAGACCACAGCACACCAGGCCTCCCTGTCCTCCACTAGCTTCCTGAGTTCACCCAATTTCATGTTCATTGCTTCGGTGACACTGTCTAACCATCTCATCCTCTGCCTCCCCCTTCTCCTTTTGCCTTCAATCTTTCCCAGCGTGAGGGTCTTTTCTAAAGAGTCCTCTCTTCTCATGAGGTGGCCAAAGTGAGCTTCAGCTTCAGGATTTGTCCTTCCAGGGAGCAATCAGGCTTGACTTCCTGTAGGATTGACCGATTGGATCTCCTTGCAGTCCAGGGGACTCTCAAGAGTCTTCTCCAACACCATAATTCAAAAGCATCTATTCTTTGGTGCTCTGCCTTTCTTATGGTCCAGCTCTCACAGCCATACATTGCTACTGGGAAAACCATATAATAGCTTTGACTATGCAAACCTTTGTTGGCAGGGTGATGTCTCGGCTCTTTATTAAGTTGTCCATCTTGGGTAACCCTACATGCAGAGGTGTCATCCTACCGGAATGGGGCAGAACCCCCTTCCATTAGTTCTGGGGAGAGCGGGAACGGAGCAGCAGTGCGCGGCAGACTCCGTGTGCTGTTTTTGCCCATCCGCCTGCTCCTGCGCCTGGATCGCTCTGTAAGAGAGCTCTTCTGGGCACAGGGAGGCGTTGCCGGGCACCGCAAGGGGGCAGGGAGCTACAGCTCACCTGTCCGTCCCTGTGGCGTTCCAGATCCTGGTGCCAGCAGCGTTCCGGTTGCTGGTGCCAGTGAATGATGTCACTGCCTACATGGCATAGTTCACAGCTTCATTGAGCTACTCAAGCCCCTTCGCCATGACAAGGCAGTGATCCATGAAAGGGTTTGTTTGTGTAAATAGTTGTAAATAGGCTTTTTTCTTTCTGAGTCACTTTGCTATTGGAAAATGGCTGAGCAATAACCCAACTTATTCCTGCGTTCTCAGGAAAGCCACAATGACGGAACTTCCAGCCATGACATCACTTAGGTGCCCTAACTGCGTGGGATCAGACCACTCCAAGGCAATGAAGGGTTAATATCCTGCGGCTTATAGACTATTGTAATAAGATATAAAGCCAGACATTTCTTTTAAGTTGATGGATACTGATATCCAGCAGAGTTCAAGATTTTCATTTTAGGCCAAGCTTTCAAAGGTTTTGTTAAGATTTCTTTTGGGTGTAAAAAAGCAATGAAGGGATTATCAAAAGTGGAGTATTTGTACTTGACAGGCTCACCTGGAGCCAGTAGGTTGTTCACTACTGTATTTTTTTTTTAAATGAATTAGTGATTCTAGGGCCTGCTTCATTTCAACAGCTTAGCCGCTCAGAAAGCGTTTTCTGCATTGAGACTAATGGCCATATTTTAACATTATTATTTAATGAGGATCATGTGCACTTGTTTGAAATAATCCTTTTCAAGGAAAGAAAATCAAGACAAAGTGACTGGGGCTGAAACTGTAACAATAATGTTATTTATTTTCAAATGTGATCACCGTTAAGAACAAATGGTCAGTACTAGTATCTCCATATTCCAGACTGGGGGTTTACTTAAAGCTAGTAGGTAAATTTAAGATGATATTTTATGTGAATCAAGGACCACACAGTTTCTGTTCTTTATTGAGAACACAATCCTAACTTGGAGTTAGGCCGGCACAAGTTAGGGCAGCAAAGTTTGGACAGCACAAAGGCCACTGTAAAGTGTGATTGGACCACTCCTGGAGTCAGAGAGGATGCTGCACGTCTGTGTGATGGCCTTTCTGACTCTGAGAGTGGTCCAAACATACTTTACAGTGTCCCTCGTGCCTGCCAAACTTTATTGGCCCAACTGGGCCAGCCTAACTCCAAGTTAGGATTGTGCTCGGAGAGCAATTGGATTCTGCTTTATCTTCAGTAAAAACAACCTCAAGAGTCAGGTGAACAAGTCAGAAATAAAACACCATCAAACACAAGGAAAGAATAAAATTAAAGCCAGCAGAATGAAGTAACTGAAGCAAAACCACATAAATACAACATCAACACAGTAGGAATTATGAGGTACAAAGGACAATTCAAACAGGAATTGCATCAAATCAATGCAAAGACCTTCTGGAAGAGACTAGTTTTGCCTGGACACCTGAAGGCAGTATTATCATACCAATGCCTGCCAGAAATCCCTGGGGTGGACGTTCCACAGGCCTGGGGTTATAAGTGAAAAATGGCAGTCCCTGCCCCTGCTTGACATCTACCAAGCTTTGTCAAAGGCAACTGGTACAGGACTTCTGACAATAATTGTAAACTACAAACTGGTTCCAAAAACTGGATGGAAAGCCTGGCTAAATCATCGACGCAATAAATGAATTATAAAAAGAATTGTAAAGGTGTTGCTGCTTGGGCCTGATTGACATGTTTGCTGTGGCGCTTAGAGAAACAGCTTGACCGAAAGAGGCACCAGTCTCTGTAGGACCTAATTCACAGAACAAATTGTCTGGGTGACTGTGTCCCTCAGGGCTGAGGGAGGCTATTGTGCGGAACAGAATTAACCTGGTGGATCTGTTAGTCAGGTGGGCCTCCCTACAGTGTACATAACAACGCTAAAGGCCACATTTTTCACCACTTTTTTGTTAATAAAGACTGCAGGGATCCCAGTTCTTTTTCATGTCACACACAAATTTCTGTCTGCTTATATTGAGACAGGGAATTTCCAGTCCAATTTCTCAACAGCAGCAGACGGAAAGCAAGTCGGCCACTCACCAATGTGTGGGTTGCTTGATTCGCTAATACAACTCAAGTGAAATAGCCAAGTACAACACATCAATCTATTTTCTTACTCTAGGACCTGCAGATCAAGTCTCCCAAAGTTAACATATAGGCTTAAAATTCATACTTTTTGGAACACGTGTGTGATGTGTGTACACAGAGAAAATCTGGCTCTGCACACCAATCAGGTACTTCCATGTAGTGGTGATCCTGGTCCCTGTTCTGCCCGGAGCTAGAATCAAAATGCCACCATCATCAGTTGCATCTGGGGGCATAAAATGCCGCTCTCTGCTAACCTCCCAGCAGAGGCCTTCTGAAAGCTGGAGAGTAAAAATGTTACTTCAGGTTTTTGATGAACCAGGGGTTACTCTTTAGGCTTTCTGAGGGCCAGATTGGCCGTGGGCGGCTTTCCTGGCCCTCCGAAGGCTTCTGGAAGGCCTAAAAGGCCCATCACTTCTGTTTTTTGCTGAAACCAAAGCTCTAGGCAGGTGGTAGGCATGCATTGATGTATGCTGATATATCCTACTCCAGAACCTTTCTGTCCTGGGAAGCAAATGATCCCTCTAGGTGAAAGACATCTCTGTTTGGGTTATTTGGCATTGTCTCTGCTACTCCCTGGTTGAAATGCTGGATGCCTGCCATGGACATGGGCTGCCAGCTTGGAGGAGCCACAGGCAATCCACTCTGCCAAATCTGCCTACAAACATTGTTTTGTTGCTGCTGCACTGGAATACCCATGCTATCCAAGCCTAGGTTGATTTACCCGGATAAAAGGAGTGTCATTAAGACCAGCCTGCAAGGTGCAGGCCATGTCTAGCATAGTGCCCGATGGCATTGATGGCTGAAGTTAATCAACCATCTATAGCAGTGATTCTTACCAGGTCCTGCCCCCACAGCCTCTTCTACGCAGCTCAGCTAAGTGTCGCCATCCTGATCTCATATTACAAAATATCACACAATCCAAGATGGCAACACCCAAATCCCGAGAGATTTTGTGAGTACCAAGATGGCAGCGCCCAAGAGAACCCGCAGGAGGGGCCATTGGGGACATGCTGTGGCACCCTATGAGTGCAGCATGATGGCATAAGGCATCACAACACACACTTTGGAAGCAGAGGCGTTTCTACAGGGATGGCAAAGCTCTAAGTGTTGCAAGAAGCCTTACCCTTCATGTAAATCCTTCCTCTCCCTTGCTGCTGTAGCCAGTAAGCAACGCCAAGATGTTGCTGTTCCCTGTGAGGATTGGCTAAAACGGTGCAGGAGAGGAGTGATTTCCACTGCAAGGTGAGGCTTCTTGCAAAACTTAGAGCTTTGCCATCCCTGTAGAAACGCCACTGTTTGGGAGACCCTGATCTAAGGGAATGGATGATAGAATCATGGTGACATCCTCCAAATTGGGAAAGTATTATATGTGACTTGCATATTACTGAATGTTAGAGACAATATGACATTGTTATAAGAATCTCTGTAATTATCTGGCTACAGTGTTTGAGAACGGAAGTCAAAGAATTAACTTTGCATGTGCTCATTCTTATGTTCTCATTTTGGGGGACTTTACACTGCAAATTGCTGAGCTGACAAAGGCTAAATGAAGGTAAACAGATGTAACTTTACAGTACTTTAAAATTGGCGAACATGAAGTACATAATGGAAAAATAATGAAGCAGGTGTTTATGGCGGAAAAGAATCTGTTTTCTAGCTGGATCTTGGAACCATGTTACATTAAACTTACCAATGTTTGTGCAGACAGAACAGCACTTAGTATGCATGGTCATTAGCAATTAATTGTAAGCTTCCTTGTTTTTAATGTTATTGATGACTGAAAGCATAAAAATAATGCTGAGAGATTATACAAGAGAATCATCTATTGCATCTAGCAATGGCCGCCCAGCTGCCTCCAGGAAGTCTTCTCCATTGTTTATTCTCAGCATCTTTATGCAGAAGTATACTGCCTCTGTTAATAAAACACTGCAAAAAAGCCAGTCTCAGCACCAGTTGTGCTGAGAGTTCCGTTCATGGAATCCTCGTGTATATATAAAAAAAAATCCATGGGTAATTAAACCTGCAGATTTCCCCCAGACCCCACCATTGGGACACCAGCCTAGCTATACTCTGCTGGTGTCTGAGGGGCTTTCTGAGGCCTACTGAGGCTGTGTGGTTTGCATGCAGCTTCGGCAGGGCTGAGAATGGGGATTCCCCCCTCACTTTCCATATATCATTGGAGCATAGCTCTACCATGTCCGGAGGGCAGGGCGGGGAAATATTCACTGGGGCTGAGAATGAGGGATTTTCCTCCCACCCCACCCAAACGTAACAGAGAACAGCTCCATAGTGTCCAGAGGGTGTTGGAAATTCCCCGTTCTCAGCCACACTGAGGCCACAGCTTCCAAACAGCTGAGAATGGGGAAAATTCCCCCACTCTGTCCTCCGGACATGATGGAGCTGTGCTCCAATGATGTCCAGAGAGTGGGGGAGGGGGAAATTCCCCATTCTCAGCCACACTGAAGCTGCATTTGCATGACAGAGCTGTCCAGAGGGTGTGGTGGTAGAATATCCCCTGTTCTCAGTCCCGCCAAGGCCACATATGTCTGTGAGGCTGCATAACCTCAGCTGGCCTCAGAAAAGCCTTTGAAGACAAAAACACAGCTTCCGTTACCTTCAAAGACTTCAGTTTGAACCTAATCTGGCTCAACATGGATCCAGGCAGTGATGTCATGTAGGGGGTACGCAGGGGTACACGAGTACCCGTTCCTAGGATTACGGCTGGCCCCGCCCATTCGCCCGCCCACTCGTCGACTCCATCGGCGCTCCGCTCCGCCCCCTGCAACGTTTGAATTTCCTGCACGCTTGAGTTGCCTGGCAGCAAGCGGAGCAGAGTGAAGGGAAGCGAGGGAGACCAACGGCAGCAGCGTGAGCAGGTAGGCTGCCTGGGGCTCCCTCTTCCGAGGAGGCGTGGCGGTTCCTGGGGGGGGGATTTTGGAATTTGTCTCCAAAAGATTTTGGAATTGCTGAAATGAGCTGGTAGCTTTTTAGAACTTGCCTTGCCTTCCCAAGCCAGGCCAGGCCTTGCCTTGCCTTGCCTTACCACTGAAAAATGAGCTGGTGGCTTTGTTAAACTGCTGTGCTGTTGCTCTGTAAGATTTTGGAATTGCTGAAATGAGCTGGTGGCTTTTTTAAACTTGCCTTGCCTTCCCAAGCCAGGCCAGGCCTGGCCTGGCCTTGCCTTGCCACTGAAAAATGAGCTGCTCAGGGGTTGCTCTCGAATACTTTTGGAACTGTTGGGTCATTTTAACATGATGCCAGGCCTCCTCAACATGCTCTGGGGGTGCTGTGGAATACTGTTGCAACTGTTGAGTCAGTTTAAAATCGTCTGAGGCCTCCAAAAGGGCTTTTTTCATGTCACTTCCTGCCACAACATCACTTCCGGCTTATGACGTCACTTCCGGTGGGCGGATCCCGACACGTGCCAATCAAAAGTGACTACCTGTTCTTAAATAATTTAGGTGACACCACTGGATCCAGGGTTATCCTGAAGGGAGGCAATGGGCACACTGTGCTGTAAACATATCCTTCAAAAATGGGGAAGCAGCCAGACTCACGTCTCAGGAGTGTTTGAGCGGTTTTGCAGGGCAGGAGCTCTGCAGTACAGGTGTGCATCACTTAATAAGGACAGGTTTCGGTTTCCAGTCATAATGTGATTAGGTCATTATGTGAACAGCCTATTCTTTCTGGTGTGAACAGATGCTGGTTGGCTGCAGCTACAGGCTATGGAGTGCATTCAGTGCCTTCTGAAAAGCAGTGCTGCAGGCAGACTACTGGAGACTCAATTGCCTTGTTCAGAACCTTTTATTCCCTGTTGTATATGTTCTTAGGGAACATTGCTAAGTGACACATGCCTGTATATATTTATTTTTATTTAATTGAAAAATTTATATTCCTCCTTTTCCATGCTGAAGCAAATGCCCAATGTGGCTTACAAAGCTACATAAGAAGTACAAAGTAGCAAAACAATATGTAGAAAACAACAAAAATAAAGTATACCTGAGCATGTATATAGTGGCTAGCAGTAAAAAGATACAACAGGCTCGCACAAGCATCTTAGTTTAGAAGGTACATTCTTGTGCACAGAGTCTGCACTTATGTGTGTGTGCTCGCGTGTGTGTGCATGAATGCAGAGCTATACAGAGAAATGGTACAGCTGAGTACAATTGAGACCAATTAATATGAATTTAGATTAGAGTAAGGAGTGCTTCATATTGAAGCCTTATGAAAAGGTAAAACTGAAGTGGGGAACTTTATAAGGATTTGGATTAAGAGCGACTGCACTCACAAGGCATTAACAAACCACACTGGGCATTCATTTTCATAGCAATTCTGAACTTCCTAAATGTATTTGGAATAGTACCCATTCTTCTGCATGTACAATGTATTATAAAACTTTATGATGTACAGCTTTTAGATGCTTGTGCAAAGAAAAAAACACCATTGCAGATAAAATAAAATGTGATGAGAACAGAAGCCACCTCTTTTAATTACCTTCTTTCTTGTCAATGTAAAAGGGAAAGGCTGGAGATAAAATGCCTGCTGGAAATTATGTATAAATATATACATAAATATATCTGTTGCCAATTGTGAGAGACGCACAATCAAGAGGCATTTCACTGGCAACATAAGGATGGTCTCCACAGACGTTCCCAATTTGACTTGTCTTGTTCGAGAACAAAAGTGCTGCATGGTGGGGCAATGTGGAAGGAACCAGATGGCGACAGGGTTGTTATGCCACCAAAGGAAGAGGAGTGAGTCCACTCAATATTTTTGGGTTGCAACTAGCTTAGGAGATGTCCTTAGCTCAGACCATTGGTGTCAGGAGATGGCTTAGACGATTGGTCTGTCTAGTTGTCTTTGCCAATTGACAAAGTTCTACCTGGACTGGACATGTCATAATTTGAACCTGGGATCTCCCATACAGCTAGTGTCTACCAGTAGTTACAGTTCCTACTCCAGGAAGTCACATAGGCAAGGCAGCAGCAGTGGTGGACCCTCTTTACCATGAAGGATTTATAAAGAGCCTACCTAAAATAGAAGCTAGTGTGATCATTAGTAAAACCTTGCCCAGGAGCAAGTTCTAAAGAGGATGCTCCATAGAGAAGGCCTGTATTCTTACTATCCTCAGTTTTGCTTTCACCAACAATGACTTCTGGAAGACTTAACTGGCTAGAATTGATATAGCGGCAATGGCACATTATAATTGCACGTGCGATATGGTGACAATTGCACGTTACAATTGCACGATTGTATGGTACAAGTCTGTGTTTTGTTTTGTTAAGTCTACTCTGCAATGGCCCTCCTTGGACCTGCAACAGTGAAAATCACTGACTCAAGTCTGAGGAGAGAAATGCCCGTTAGCGCCATGGCGCGCTAACGGGGGTTGCCCCGCCCC
>JAJKFI010000003.1:24949061-24981002 GCA_029204185.1 Lerista edwardsae
TTCACATCCAGCACGGTTGTCTGTCTTTATTGGGGTGCGAGGGTAAAGGGAGAGAGAAGGCTGCAGAAAAGGGAATATGTGCCATTGCTGGTGGATCCTCCCCATCCCATTCCTCCACCTCCCTGCCCTGCCACTGTCTTAACCGTTTCAGGTGGTTGGGAGTACTGCCACCTCATGCAGTGGCACTTTCAAAATGGCTGCCAATGGAACACTGCATGCTGTCAGCCATTTTGCAACAGCAAAACCCACTGCCACAAAAGGCTGTGTGCAACAGCCCAATCTTCAATAGGATTGGGCTGTTGGTCTCTTTAAATGCACTCATTCCTTACAGCAATAGTGATGCCTATGTGGAGGGGGGGGGAAAGATTTCAATTGAAAGGAAAGAAATATGAAGATGAAAAGTAACGTAGAGAAAGGTCGCCAAAAACCCAGAGCGAAATAGAGACCTATTTAAATGATATTTTATGATGGGAGGACTGGCAAGAATGTAACTAGTTAGAGGACAGAATGAAGATGATATATTATGACAGCAAAGCTATCTGACTTATGAACAGAAACAATCCTTCTAGACAAAGTTCTACTGTACAGGATGGAAGTTAATAACCAGAAGCCTGATCCAGTAACTCTTTTAAAAAGTCGAGAGCTGAAAGGTCAATGTGGTAATTAAAAAGCAAAAGAGAACGATATTAGTGCCTTTCAGAAGCAGAGCCAACGTTAGAAGTCAACAGTTGCCCCCACTGTTCGTACCACAAGACACACTGCATTTGGAAATATATCCTGATATCAGAAGTGTAACTAGACAAAAAAGCGCCTGGGGCAAGGAAGTATATGTGGCGCCCCTGGGCGAAGGGAGAGGCCTCCATGCAACCCAGAAGAGGCAGCAGGCACTTCCAAAAACAGCCTGGTGAGCTCTCCAAATTCTATGGTTTTGCTGTGCAACAGTAGAGGAAGCTATTTAGGGCTTTTTTCTTTACTTTTAAACATTTTTAAAGTGGGTCCGCAGGAAAAATTGCACCCCCCTTGGTGTAGCGCCCTGGGGCGGCTGCCCCTCAGGCTCCACCCTTTACACCTCTGCCTGACATTGCTCTCCTGAGGAAGGCTACTTCCTTTAACAAGTTCCATGTGCTTCCCTATTTGCTATATGGCTGAGATTGGCTGTCTGATTCCATGAACTCAGAGGCATAATTATAGTGCCACGAGGGGAGGTGGGCGCAGCAGGTGCTCGGCGGGGTGCAGTGGGGGGGGGAAGTCGAACACTTTTTGGTCCTTCCTTCCTTCCTTGTGTCTGGAGTGATTCCGGACACTGGGGGTGTGTGGCAGGGTAGTGCAGGGGGTGGGATGGCAGCGCTAGGGACACAATGTCAAAGAGGTACAGGCACATAAATGGCCTAGCTCTGTCTGGTGAGCCATTCTACCACTATATGATCACATGAAGAGTGGAATATCTACATCATCCCTCACTGTCCAATACAAATGCTGCTGTAAAGTAGTATTTAAAACGCTGTGTTATGGGTGGTTTGAATGTTCCTCCTTTCCATCTGATTACACAAGGTAATGTGCCAAGTGTGGAGATTCTGTGATTTGGCAGAACTGAACGTATCAGATGCATCTTCTGAAATAGCATTCTGTAGTTATGTACCATGATAGGAACACCTGAATGTGCTATGCCACTGCCCTCAGTTACATACCACAAAACACCGTTAGGTTTATGCTATGTACAGTAAGGACATTGTTCTATGATTTCAAAAAAAAAAATAGTGTACAAATGTAACTGCTGTAATCTCAGACTATAAAGTAGTTACAATAGTACAGCATCTGACAACCTCAAGCCTTCAGACATGGACCATTAAGTAGACTTTAGTGTCTATTTAGCGATATATAAACAGGAATCATAGTTGCTCATGAGCAATGAAATAAGAGGACATTTTTCATAAGATTTTTTTTTAGGGCAGTTTCATGTTTGGATTTGCATTTGTTCTAGAAAACACTAAGCAAACTTGAGAGTTTTTAAAAGATTACGAAAGCAGTTCTAGGCATATCTACTCGGAAGAAACTCCCATTGAATTCAAGCCCCAGGTGCACATAGAGTTGCACCAGTAGTGCAACACTTGATCACCTTAGGTTTATGAGACTTAGGGTGCAATCCTAAACTGCGCTGGAATGGCGAGGCTGGTGAGCCTGTGCCATATCCAGTGCACCTTAGGCATGCTGGGGAGCTACCCCAGGGCAAGTGCATGTTCATGCCCCTGCCCCAGGGAAGGCTCCAGCCTCCCCATAGGCTTTCTCAGACCTACACCTGCTGTATAGCAGGTGCAGCTCCAAGGAAGCCACACAGCCCACATCAGAGCTTTGGATGCAGCCTACCAGCTGCATCCCAGCTCCCTTCCCTGGGCCAGCACCCACTTTCGGCACCCCACACCCCACCCAGTTCCTGAGCCTGAGAAGGGGGTGGAGACAGAAGCAGACTCTGCCACCATATCCTATGCTCCCTCCCAAAGACGGAGACCCAACATGGGTCTCCTCGGTTCTGGTCCCACTCAGAGGTGGGCGCAGATTTAAGTAGACCCATTGGGGCTGCCATAGGTTGACATAGGGTAAAGAACTGTTTGTCCCCGAGGAGACTTGTGGCAGCTTCCCTGGCCCCATAGGACACAACAGTAACCATTTTGGCACTTCTGTAGCCCTGGGTGCTAGGGAAGCATAGGATTGGGCTGATGTACCCTGATGCCTTTATTCTGGTTATATTTGTTGGATTTTTACACCGCTTTTCTAAAAACTCAAAGCAGTATTATTAGGCTGTAATCCTATATACCTTTTCCAGGGAGTAAGTCCAGTTGAAATAAATGGAACTTACTTCTGATTAGGTATGCCTAGGATTGTGCTGTAGATTAAAGTGTGTCATAAATGTACAGCCATAAGAGTGCTATCCTAACCTGGAATTAGGCCAGCACACTTAGGCAGGCAAAGTTTGGCTGACGCAAGGGACACCGTAAAGTATATTTGGACCACTCTCGGAGTCAGAGAGGCCAGCACTCAGATGTGTGCCACCCTTCCTAACCCTGAGAGTGGTCCAAATGTGCTTTATGGTGGCCTTGTGTTGTATTGGCCAAGCTTTGCTGTTCTAATTGTGCCGGCCTAATTCCAGATTAGGATTGCGCTCTGAATAATTCAATAGTTGACAGCACAGGCAATTACTCAGGGTAAGGCAGAAGTTATTTTCAATATAAAATAATACCTGTTGAATATGATATGGGGGAAGATACAGATTTTGGGCTCAGCAGTGGATGTATCGCTCAAGTAATACATACAGAAATTTACAATAGGAAAAACTGATATTCTGTACATTCTAAGAAAGCATCATATGTGAAACAAAAACCATGGAAGAGAACAATACTGATGATCTTTTGCTTTTAAAATATACTGCTAATAACCAAAAAAAGGACATACGTATTAGCATCTCACTTGAATGTGGGATAGTTGTTGCATGAAAAAAGTCTTCTAACTGTTTGGCACAGTGCTCAGTTTCTGCTTAGATGAGTATAGGGACTCATTTACATTGTTATCCCTAGAAGAACTGTGTTTTTTGTTTTTTTGTTTGTCAGGTCTGGATTGTGATGCAGTGGTGCAGAACAAAGCATATCCACTAATGGAATAATAAAAGGGCTTCACCCTCTCCATTTTGGCTAACAAACCTCATTGTGGAATGTTCAGAGTCTGAATAGCTGGCAGACGAAAGAACCATTAATAGGCAGAGTGATTTCGCAACCCCCCCACCAACAAATACGCACAAATGTTTGGCAGCAAAAGAGCTAATTCCTTACCCTTTGCTACATCTGTGCTTTGAAAATGGTAACATGAATTGAAGTGGCTGTTGAAATGCCTACACGAGTCTGAAAATATTTCCAGCTGTGGGTCTACTTTGACAAAAGCAACTTTTAGCTTATGTGCTCGATCCCATTGTTCAGTTCCCTTTAGGTAATTAAACTCAATTTTAGATAGCATTAGAGCTAAATTATGTTGGTAATTATAGTACAATGATAAAACCCCAGGCTATTGATCCTAGTGATATTTGTACTTATCTTTTATTCAGTGCACTGTTTGAAAATGATTTATTACTGCCTTAGGCCGTAGTTAGTGGAACGAAAGCTCTGAATTTAGAATATCTATTAATACCCATTGCGGATCCAAAAAGGCTCTGTCTTCTGTCTTTGCCCTGTAATCGCAGCTACAGATGTGATTGAATGGAGTAGAAAAGACTCTTTAACTTCACTTCTGAACAAGTAACCAAGGTGTCCCTGTATTCCTTTTAGGTGCCATCTGCGCAATACCAAAATGAAGGGCTCCAGATGGCAAAAATAGAAAGCCATTGAGAATGGTCAGCAATGTTCAGTCGTGGTCCCACCATTAAGAGGGGGGGCAAATGCCCCAGGAGCGGTGGAGTGGGAGGAGGGCAGCAATGAGGCAGATTGCATCTCCGAGAGGCGAGTGGTATTTGGCCCACCTGCCCTCCCTTGCCTCTGTATGGCTCTCTTATCTTGCCCATGTATGGCATAGCGTGGGGGCATGGCAGAGCAGTGTGAGGGGCAGGGAGCCTTTGGAGGGGGCAGAGCTCCTCCATCTCTGCTCCTGGGCGGCCCATTGCCTGGGTCCGCACATCAGAATGTTTTCTTATTTCCCACTGGTTAGATCTGATGTTTGGGTGGTGAGACTGAGATGAGCAACTTTCTGTGCAATGCAAAGTGCTGAGTGGTTCTGTATGCATAAGCTACATAATGGCCAGGAATGCTATATATGTGTATCCCATCAGTAGGCCTGAGAAATTCCCTAGTGTCGAAGAAATGGAGTGTCACTCTTATAGGCATAATTAATGTATTTCTGAATTTATATACCATCTTTCTCATCAACAAATTTATTATTAGATTATTAAATTACTCAAGGTGATTTACGTAGGCGGGCTAACCCTAGACCTGATAAGGGTCTTTACAATATTGTTCTAGTCATATGTAGAGCCTTTCAGTTTCCAGATGTTTCTCTTCCATGGTGTAGTCATCTCTCTGGCTGCACAGCACATGCCCTCAAGCTTATGCAGACAGCTACAAATCACGCCAGACAAGGTTCTCAAGTTATCGCCGACTGAGATTCTCAGCATTCCATTCCACCCTCTCTATATGACATGCTAGCAACTCCTCTCTCGCACAGAGGGGTCATGTAAATTTGACGGCCAGTCTCCCATCCATGCATGAATTGAGCTGCTCCTGTTTAGCATCAGGCAGGCAACCTCCAGACCACACCTCCTACAATTTAATAATATAAAGTATTATATATTTAGGATCCTATACCTCACATGGTTTTTCCTTTAGTCAAGGGGGTGACATAAGGTCACTCTGGAACAGTGGTAGCTCCTATGGTGAACTAATGTCCTAAGCCTTCTGCTCACCTCACTGGCTTGAATGTGTTCTTCCTGGCTCCCAGGAACCCAGGTTCAGAATTCAGCCTACTCTTGCTTGGCACATGAGTGCAATACAGAGTAGAGCATGAATGCCTGCATGCGTACATGTTTGTGTATAAAAAGAACCAAAACTAAATAGTTGTAAAAGCAACCATTGTGATCCTGGATCCTTTACCCCAAGCAGTCATTTCTGAAGCCTCTGGAGGAAAACATGTTTAAAAGTATGTCCACTTCTGCTCTAGAGCACTAAGCCAGGGGCCAAGCAATATGGGGGAAAGCAGGCAGGAATATAGGTGGACTGTGTTGTAGCAGAATCAGTGAGGGCCTTCTGTCTGAATTGGCTACCAACTTCACTTCCACTTCCAGTATCCAAGACAGTGTCCCACAGGTAGTGCAAAAATCAATCAATCCATCAATCATTGGAGATATGGTTGGCATATTATCATACAGTTGGCAAGCCCTTCTTTCTTGTGGAATTCCTGACCAGTTGAAATCAAGAGCATCCCATCCCTGCATGTTTGGCTGTTGGAAGGATGTAAAAACTTATTTTTGTCTTAATAACCCTTCCATTTAATTTCCTTATCTGAGATGACTCTTGATGGCTGCGTTGCCTGCTTTTAGCTTTTAGTTGCTATGGCAATTGATTGCTCCATTGTTTTCATATTTTACTTTGTATTGATTTATTATATTTCTGTCTTGAGGTCTGTCTTCTATGTTAGCTAAGAATGGCAGGATAATCTTTTTTTGTAATAAAATAAATAAAATATGTTATACTATTCCTGGATAGTTCAAGACATTTTCTATAGGTAAGTGCCTATGCCTACCTGTAGCACAAAGGAAGATATTATAAAATGCATATTATTGAACCTTTGTTGGTTGCCCAATTCTATCCTCTCACAGTCCATAGCATGCAGCACCACCAACAGAGTGCAAATTGCATACTATTATGTGGGCTGGGAGAGGCACCTACGAAAATATTTTGTACTTACCTCCCAGTAGGCTTTCTGGTTGCCAATGGGTATTCTCAAACCCATGCCAGCTATTTGGCTGGTGTACATCCAAGGAGAGGCAAGGAGCATGTTGAGCTGGGGAAATGGACAAAAAGGAGAATAGCATCCCAATGTGCACTGCTGGGATCTCCCCAATCCTGCCCTCAAAATGCCCCCTGCCCAACCTGCTCCTCCCTCTCACCCCACCACCACCACGGCATCCATTTCCATGCACACAGGGCCATTTACACTAGCAGCTTCAAAGTGCATAGCAGTGGCACACCTTTTATGAAGCCACAGAAGCACTTACAGTGGTCTATCTGGAATTCCATTGCCTTACATAGCCCATAGCATTGTGCTGTAAGGCTCAGAAATTCTCCTATATTTTACTGAAATTTCTCCCATCCACTGAAACTTTTTGGGGAGTGAGAGAAGATCTGAATAGTCGTTCAATATTCTGACTAGTTTCTTCAGAGTCATAGATATTTTAGTGCTTTCTGAATATCATTGCTAGTTTTCTTTACGCCACCTCCCTCCCTTATTTTAGGCAATTGAAATCCCAGGAAACGACCACTTCATTATAGGAACTTCAGTGGTGCGGTATATTTTCATTAAGTTTAAGACCACAGAAGCATTCTGTTACCACAGTAGCCAGTTAATGAACAGAGTTATTGGTAAGCAAGCATACGTTTTATAGATATTTGCTCAGCTTTGGGGCTTAACTTCAGAGTGAATTGATGACATACTTTTTTGTGACAAGACAGTGAATATATTTTATTGGTTCTTCTGACAGCTATGCTGGATATGAGCAAAATTAAAGATCTCTCTAGGAGCTTTAATGAAGTCTGATGGGACCATTGCATTACCAACACACTTCCTAAGGCTAGCCTTTGGCTTCCATCTATCTAGATTTGGAACACGTTTGGTTAGCTTCCTTATTCTCTTCTGGATGCAATAAAAATACTGTATAACATAAGGAGGACATCCAGTGTTGGGAGAGTTAGGACAGACAACTGAAAATATTTTGTTTCTAGTACATAGTGGAACTAGAAAAGGTGCAGAAGAAAGGGACCAGAATAGTTACTGGGCTGGACCACCTCCCTTATGAGGAAAGGCTACCGCATTTGGGACTCTTCCATCTAGAAAAAAGGCACCTGAGGGAGGACATGATTAATACATTCAAAATTATGCAAGGGATGAACAGAGTGGACAGAGGGATGTTCTTTTCCCTCCTTCACAAAACCAGAATCAGGGGACATCCACTAAAATTGAGCATTGGGAGAGTTAGAACGAATAAAGGGAAATATTTGTTTTACCCAGCAGGTAATTAATCTGAGGAACACGTTGCCACAGGAGGGGGTGATGGTGACTGGCCTGGATGCCTTTAAGAGGTAACTGGACAGATTTTTAGAAGAAAAGTCCATCACAGGTTACAAGCCATGATGGGTATGTGCAACCTCCTGCTTATAGAAGTAGACTATCGCAGAATGCCAGGTGTAAGGGAATGGCAACAGGAGGCAAATATCTTGTTGTCCTGTGTGCTCTCTGAGACATCTGTCCTGTGTGTTCTCTGAGACATCTAGTCCAGGAAGCTGGACTAGATGGGCCAGTGGCACACCCAGCCCATCCTCTGCCCAGAGGCTGGGCTGATGCTCTGCACCCCTAGCATCGACTCTCCACCCCCCCCCCACCCATTGACACACCATCCTGGCACACCAGGCTCCATTTTGGAGCTGTACGGGGCCAAAGGGGGCCGGGGGGGGCTGAAACCGCATGCCTCTTCGAGCAGTGAGGTGCCTCTTTGCAGGCTTCCAGTGGGGTTCTAAGGAGAGCCCTACTAGATTGGATCAACTGGTCCAGCTGCATCAAACTACATTCTAAGTATATTAGCATTCTCAATATGTAGCTAATTCTTAAGCACTCTCCACTGATGCAACACATGCTACGCTGGTGTCCAACTGGCAAAGGATTGAGCTCTGATAGTGGGGGTCCAGGGTTACATACAGAGGTCTTTCTCAGTCCTAGCTGGAGATGCCATGAAGTGAACCTGTCACCTTGTCCAGGCCAAGTATGCCCACTGCCACTGAACTTTAGCTCATTATCCCAAGCACAAAAGGATACTGTGATGAGGAAAACCTGTATTCAGCATCTGGGTGCAAGCGCCTGTCAAAAGCCTGAATGGGTCGTGAGTTGTGCAATTACAAAACAACTAGGGCAGGAGGCATGGGTGGCATCTGAGGTCAGCCAAGTCAATCGACACCTAACAGAAGTCTCATCCAATCTTGTGATGCTTCCACACTGGTAGCAGCAATGGCACCACCAATATCAGTGGGCAGGTGGGGATGCCATGGGACCCATGTGCAGTTCTTTGCCCCAGGCCCCCTAGTACTGATATTTACAGGAGAAAAGTCCTACTGCACTTGTGATGGCAGGCAATATTGCTGGCTTTTGGTTATCAACCCTAACATCAACCAACCCCTTTTTACACACAGCCTGGGATAATCCTACATCATAACAATAGATGGACGAGCTGGAATCTGCATACTTTTCAAATATATGATTCTGGTCCTTCTTCACATAAGCATCCAGCTACAGGCGTATTGCTTTGCAGGGCAAAATAGCCAACAAGTGTTTGTTCTGAAATGAAAAGAGAGCCCAGGCCATTTGCCTGCAGGCACAATTGGATTTGCTGCAGTTTTTCTGAAAAGGACCTGGAGCATAGTTTAGAAAAAAGTGCCTTAGGGAGAAGAGTGTTTTGAATGTTGTTGTTGTTGTGTGTGTCTATGTGCGTGTGTGTGTTTGCCTCGCTATCTCTACAGTGGTTTACTCTCTTTCAAGTAAAAATCTTTTTTCAGAGGATTGAAACATGTTACTCCTCCGTAGCCAGCTCAGCAGAGGCCTACTCATACTGCCAATGGGATTAATACATAAATTTGTTCAAGAACAATGCAGATAGATTTACTTCCCACCTTTCCCTTCTTAGGTGTTATTCCACTCAACTCTTAAATTCCTCCATTATGAGAGACCTGAGGAATTGTGAAATGGTTGGTGTGTTTGGTGGAATGGTTCCATGAAGCCTCAGGACTATAGAGGCATCTTCCCATTCTCAGGCCTAGTTTTCAGTGAGGTGATTAACGTGTTGCTAATGTGCCATTTGATCATGCAGGTAGCCCTGACATCACTGAATGCTCCTCCAGAGAAATAGGAGACTTATTTCAGTGGTAAAGCACCATGTGGATGGACCCATGTTTGATCGTTGGCATCTCTGGGCAGAATGAGGAAACCAGTAGACAAGGTTGTACATCTTGTCTACAAAGCACAGGTGGAGATGTTCAAAGACACATTCCATGTAGTGGCTGGCTGCTGTTTTATAACTATCATTTATGGAGCTCTGTCTCATTTCCTTCCAATCTTCTGTTATTCCTGCTTTAGTCGGGAAGGATGATAAGACTAGAATCACAGTTTTGCCGTTTAACTATGGCAACACCACTCATATTTCCTAATACTCAGGCTTATGTTTGAATGCCAGGCCTATTTTTCCATTCCACGTTCAGCAAAGATGGATACAAAAAGGTAGCAGAGGTAAAATGATGGGAAGTGGATCCATATGAATTATGGATATTTAGAATATGATATTATCAAGTTATTGGTGTGCGTCCCCTGTAATTTATGCACATGATCTTAGATAAAGCAGAGGTGTATCCCACACACTAATTTCTAGAAAGCATTTGGGTTTTTAAAAAAATATTTTATAGGCATATGTCACATAATGCAGCTCATATAACACCTGGGTGCAGAGGCAGATCTAAGGAGGGGCAAATCTGTAAGTTTTGCAAGAAGCCCTACCTTGCAGTGGAAAACACTCCTCTCCTGCACTGTTCTAGCCAATCCTCACAGGGAACAGCAACATCTTGGCGTTGCTTACTGGCTACAGCAGCAAGGGAGAGAAGGGATTTACATGACAGGGTAAGGCTTCTTGCAAAACTTACAGATTTGCCCCCCCTTAGATCCAACTCTGCCTGGGTGATTACATAAAGTATCGGCCCTTTTATTGTTTTTTCACCTCATTAAGCATTTACAACTACAGCTAATGGGAGAAAATAGTCAATAGCTCCCGGACAATTTGAAATGGACTCAGATTGTGGGCCCAATCCCATCCACGTTTCCAGTGATGATGTAGCCACTATGCAGCCCTGAGGTAACAAACATTCTCTTACCTTGCCTGTCTTTCCACTAAAGGATTCAGTGCATGCCCCATTGGCACAGCTACACCGGCAACGGAAATTTGGATAGGATTTGGCCCTAAGTTTCAATGCTTGACTTAAAATATATATTCCTAGACTTGCAAAATATAATTTACACTTCTAATGAAATCTATATAGCATGTTGAGGCCGCAACCTTATGTATACGAACCTGGCAGTAAGTCCCATTAATGTTTCTTGGATGTTTCTTTTGTTTTGCTTTTAATATGGCAGCCTGAGGGCAGGGGAAGGGGGACTGGAAATGGAAGCAGTACCATAAGGGAGGGTTGAGGGGGAAGCTGTAGGAATGTGTGTCCCCCCACTGTATTTCTGCTCCTGCTTATGCATTCTCTGTGCTATTTTAAAGAGACAAAGGCTGCAATCCTATACACATTTGCTTGGGAGTAAGCCCCATTGAACACAGTGGGACTTGCTTCACAGCAAACATGCAAAGGATTGTACTGAAAGTAGGATTGTACGATTGGCTTTCAACCGAAACATTTTTTCCTCTTACAGATAGTGGGCCTTTGCCCTCACTGTGGTTCCACTCCCAACCGTGTCCCTCAGGCACTATCGTTCCAATTACTTTTGCACCTCCACGGGCCAATTTAAGAAAAACAACACTTGCACATTATGCATGTTGCTGTTGATTTGGCCCTGAGCACAGCTGTGACAAAGCTTTTGCCAATAACAGAACTGTAACATTTCATCCCCATTACAAATTGTACTGCATTTTTTACCTTCACTGAATTTCATGAAATAAATTAGGAATGTTGAATTAGGTCCCTTATTGTATCTGAGGTTAGCTCTCCAAACTTCAGACACTCTTTTGTATGTCATTGTATCTCAGAATGACGCAGCAAGATTTGGTCACCAACACGTTCTTTCTTTACTCTTAGGGTCCTGTATAGCCGTGCCCTCCCTTCTCTTTCCTTCTTTCCCTCCATTTCCTCTTCTTGCTCTCTCTTCTTCCAGTCCTACAGGCCTCAAGGGACAAAGTTCTGAGAAACACATTGGAAAGGGGATACAGCTATAATGATACCGCAGGCTCTTTTCAAGGGACAGAGAGGTGAGGCAAGAACACCCATCAGGCAGTTCTGTAGACTTAAAACGATTTATGAGTTTTCTTATGGAATTAATTGCTCATTTTTCAATCCACCATTCTAAAAGTGAGGGATACAATTTATTAAAGTGCAATATGAAATCATGTGCACTTTATTAAAGTGCAATATGAAAGTATAAACAACAAAAACAGGCAAAGTGACAAATCCCCTAACCAGTACTACAGATGTAAAGATAGCATTATGTTCTAGGTTCTTTGTCTTCATTTTTTAAAATTGATTTTGAATCTTAGTTATAGATGTTCTTGCCTCCCTCTGCTCCTGTTTCACTTTTGCAAGATTTTAATGCTGATCATCTCTTGATTCTGGGAGATGTCACAATTTCTTTGCTCAGCAGTTTTGGTCATGTTCTTTCCCTTCACTAGCTCATTTTGGTTGTATTTGATTATTTTGCACATTCCTCAAAATTTGTCTAATACTTTCCAGTCTCCAATCATTACGTATTAATAATTTTCACTCTTCTTGTTTCCCGTTTCTTGTTCCATTTTATTACAAAGCCATTTAGGAATCTTCAGATCCTGTATTCAGTTTACTTCCTCCTTTCCACCATTATCAACCTCTGCTGATTTCCCGGCTTGTCGTCCTCTACCCCTGAGTACAATAGTATGAGCATCAAAGAAATTGCCAACCACAAGGTGCTTACCAAGCAGCAAAGCCTCTGGGTCTGACTCTGCAATCTTTGCTCAAAGGTTTGCAGAGACCTTTCAGGCTGCAGAGACGTCTGAGTCCCCTTTAACGAAACAGCTAACCTCAGAATTCACATCAATCTCTATTCTTAACCGCATACCTGAACCAAACATGATGTGATCTATACTGCTAAAAATGAATAATAATGATAATGATGATGATAATAATAATAAATTAATTAGGCATGATCAAGTGGCTAGTTTGATCCATTGGAATTTATGTAGAAAATATAATTTTGAAGTATCAAAAAACTACTATGCATCAAGTAGAAAAAGTTGTTGAAAATGCAGAGGTAAACAATTTATGGGATTTTAGAATTCAAACTGATTGGCATTTAGAACACAACACAACAGATATAACAGTGGTTGAAAAGAAAAAAAGTATGGCTTATAGACATCGCCATACCTGGTGATAGCTGAATTGAAGACAAATAACTTGAAAAAAATCATAAAATATAGGGACTTGACAATTGAAATTGGGAGATTATGGCAAAAACGATCCAAAGTAGTACCAATTGTCATTGGGGCACTTGGATCTATTTCGAAAAATCTACAAAAACATCTAGAAACTCTGAAGATCAATGATATAAGAACATCTGACCTACAAAAAACTACGTTGTTGGGAACATCATTCATCTTACGCAGATACTTGGACAATTCTTGGTTAGAATTGTCAGACTCTTGGCTACAGCTTGAATTGCCAACAAAAGACCAGTCTGTGATATTTGTGATCTTTTTATCATTTTGACTGTGAATAAGTTAATGGATGATGATGATGATAAATAAATAAATAAATAAATAAATAAATAAATAAATAAATAAATAAATAAATAATACCTTCCCTACCCAAATAATCTAGAATAGGTAAAAAAAAACCCACCAAGACCAATAAGGTGGAAAGCAAAGAACTTACTGCTTGGCTCCAGGGGCAACCTCCTAAACTCAGATGGTTAAAAGAGCAGGTGTGAAAGGACTGCTACCAAACTGAGAGCAACAATCAATCAATCAATCAATCAACAGGTACTTATATACCGCTTTTCAACACAAAGTTCACAAAGCGGTTTACAGGCAATAGTAATAATAAAGTTAAATGGCTCCCTGTCCCAAAAGGGCTCACAATCTAAAAAAAGGCAGACCACCAGCAACAGCCACTAGAAAGACTGCGCAGGGGTGAAGAGGGACAGTTACTCTCCCCCTGCTAAATATAAGAGGAACACCACTGGAAAAAGTGCCTCTTGTCCAGTTAGCAGGGGTCAAGAGTGTGTGAGTCCCAGTGGCCCAGTAAGCACTACCCCATTTATGTTGGAAAAAGCTTCAATAAATGAATCCAAGACTACAGCTGTAGATACTTAAAGTCAATGGACAAACTGTGCAGTACCTGCAATTAATCTTAGCTTGGGCTGTTTTGGTAAGGTTTGTGATATATGTGTGTTATGGCCATTTTCAGTTTTCCGGGATGTTCTGTAAACGATTGTTTGAATAACTCAGATTGTTCAATAGGACTTACGGCGCAATCCTAACTTGGAGTTAGGTTCACACAGTTAAGCCAGCAATGTTTGGCTAGCACAAGGGGCACTGTAAAGTGTGCTTGGGCCACTCTAGGAGTCAGAGAGTCCAGCACACAGACGTGCACCATCCTCCCTGACTCTGAGAGTGGTCAAAACATGCTTTACAGTGTCCCGTGTGCCGGCCAAATCTTGCTGGCCTAACTGTGCCAGCCTAACTCCAGGTTAGGATTGCATTTCTAGTCAATGTATGGAATACCTAAATGGCAAGAATGGGTACTTGAGTCATTGCAACTTGAGTCACGAAAATACTGTTTTTGTGTGACTTGTGTTAACTTGAGTCACTGACTTGGATGTCACTGACTTGGACCCAATTTGAGTCTTGGGGCCCGTGACTCAGAAAAGAGTCATGACTTGAATTTGACTCTAATCATGACACTCTTCAGTGTGTATGTGCATGTGCGTGCTTGCTTACTTTTTTTCCTGTTGCTTCCATGTCGCCCCAAAAGTCTTTGTGGGCAATCTGGAAGCCATCCTTTGACAGCAGTAGTAGATGTGGTGGGAGGAACGTATGTGGTTCCTGGAGGCTGGACTGGGGGGTTGAGAGGAGGAAAAAGGTTTAAGGGTTTTGTTTTGGGTTTTTTAACTCAAGGACTTGACTCATTTCTTGAGATGACTCGGGACTCAAGTCAAAATGACTCAAAATTTCTGCGAGTCGAGCTGCAATTGGTGCATGCTGACTCGTAAGACGAGTCACAGAGTTACTGACTCGTGACTTGAGCTCAGTGACTGGAGCACATCACAGCTAATTGGAGAAACTCTGAATAAAAGTGAACTTCATAGGACATCCTGAAACTTCACATTATTGTAACACAGGTATTCTTGTGATATAGTCATGCAAAATGAGCATTTTGATTCAATAAGGTTTGATAAAGATGGAAGCACATTTCTCTAAGGAGTTTTTGACACCCTGCTTATAAGTGACAATTCAGGTTTCACTGTATTTATAGAGGGCTTAATGTTATGTGGTGGATTGACCTTTTGTATAACAAGAGGCAATAAAACTGATGGTCCTGATCTGAGAAGTTTAATGTGTGTATCATTTTTATTTCACATGAAGATATTGTTTTATGTGTAAGTCAAAAAAGAAATGTTTAAAAAGTGATATATTTTTACTGTGTGTGTGTGTGTGTGTGTGTGTGTGTGTGCATTTTCTCTCTCTTTAATAATAGATTGGGTTACCACAGTAAATTAACTCAAGTACTTTCATTCATTAATTTTAATTAATGCTTGTGAGGTAATATTTAAACATATCATCTGATGAACCTTGAAATGTGGGTATTGCACAGTTTAACAATTGACGTTAATTGCCTACATCTGTAGGCACAGATTCATTCATTCTAACCCAACATTAGTGATAGGCAAGGTATATGTCACATGTATATTCCATATTGTTAACATGTTGTTATTCTTGAGAATCTCTGTTCGTATAGTTAGTGTTGGCAGTGCTGATCTTCTATAGAGATGAAGTGGCCCAGCTGGATTAGGTTGTGAGCCCCAAATGTTTGGTGGTATCAAAGGTGATCATGCTGAACAAGCTTTAGGAAATCTGTGCAGATTACACATGGTCTAGTTTTCCGATATGTCTACTAGGTACTAAAGGAGAAGGTGAGGCAAAGGCAGTGTAGGGGAGTATGTCTAAGGCTGTCTATACAGCCTGTAGAAACTGGTGGCTAAGAAGTTCAGAATGGTGCAGCCATTTTCAACCAGTATACCATGGCACATTGGTGTGCCACAAAAGGTCTGCAGGTGTGCCATGGGAATTTCGGTGAGGATCATTTATTAGTAGGGCCATTGAGGGATGTGAGCCACCCAATTTTCAGAAAAACTGATGGTGTGCCTTGAAAATGTTTAGTGCCTTGTCAGTGTGCTGTGAGATGGAGAAGGTTGAAAATTGCTGGATTGGACCCACTTCATAGGGGTCAGGAAATATTATTTAAATGATACACAGTGATGGTGTCAGGTGTTGGCCAGCTCAGTCACTGGCTGGTAGTGCATGATCATCAAAAGGCCACCAAGCTGGGCCGACCCTTGAATCTTCAGCAATACCTGGCAGCAGGGAAACCCAATGAAACATTGGGGTGGATGGATTGGCACCATTAGAGGCCTTTGTCCTCTGGCCCCAGCAACCTGCAGCAAAAATACCCCTAATAATACCCCTGCGACAATACCCCTAATAATACCTCAGAATGCCAGAGGCAGGGGAGTGGCAATGAGAAACAAGTATCTTATTCTCTTGTGTGTTCCCTGAGGCATCTGGTGGGCCACTGTGAGATACAGAAGCTGGACTAGATAGGCCTTTGGCCTCATTCAGCTTGGCTCTTCTTATGTAATATGCCAATGATACATTTGATAAGTTGATTATTCACATGTTGAGATGGATTGTTTGTAAGTGCTGTTACTATGTGTGATTTGCACAGCATTTCACTTCAGGAATCTATCTCAAGTCATCTGTAATAACTTTTTCATGCTGTATATTTTGTATGGCATGTCATTGAATCAGTCTGATTGTGATTGTGTACCAGTTCTGTGGGATGGCACTATTTTTTTTCCAAAGTACAGTAGATTGCAAATACTAAAAGATAAAAGTGTATGCTGTCTGGGCCTATCCATTTCTTTGTGATTGTCACCACCACCACACATCTACTTAGATTTTTCAGAAATTGCAACTATTCACATCAGCAACCAGATCTATAACATATATCTGAGGTCTGAGTCTTCCTCCTACTGGAAATGTATTCTCAAGGTGATGAACAACAAAACAAGAACCCTTCAGATTAATACAATTCAAAAATCAAAATGGGGGTCTCCAAAATGTATTACTCCGTAATCCTAGGTGTGGATTACTCTATATCTTGTTTACTTAAAAGTAAGCCCCTCTGGGCTTACAATAGGTTTGGTTGGCAGTCCAAATAGGGTCTCAGACTTAAAGAAAGACTTTAAGTCCAACCTTTTACTGTCTCTGTCCCCATAGAAAAAGGATAACACTTCATATGTCTAATAAGTGGACTTTAGTCTACAAAACCTTGTGCTGAAATCAATTTTTTAGGCTTTAAAGTGCTACAAATCTCTTCGTCATCTTCAAACAGTTAAACATTAAAGACAAGCAAGTTAAACTAGCAGCAAGCATTTAAACGATCCATCTTAGGGCAACCTTGCACAGAAAAAAGAATGGGTCTTCACCTGTCAGTGGATGAAAGTTAAATATGTCTCTTGGCAAATTTTTTCAGCCAACCGATTTCTCTAGGAAGGTGTTACCATACAGTCCTTCTCCTTATTCAATAAGATTTTTGTGTAGTGTAAGATCTGCAACGCAGTTGTGTTCTCCATGCACTAATATGTCAGATGATGTGAGTCTCATATGGGGTTCTCTAGATCATGCTTATAGTCCATCGGGAAACAATAAAATGTACTAATTGTTTTGGTCACCATTTTTTGTTTCTATAGTCTGTCTTATTCTGTGAACAACTGAGGGGGGGCGGTAAGAAGGTATCTTGCAACCTCATTGTAGATTCACCTGACAAGATTTTCTTTTTCTTTTTTTTTCAAACATGCCAGAAAATTGCTTTTAGAACTCTTCAATTTTTTGAAAAAAAACAACAGAGGGGATAGAGGCTTGGATGCGGCCTAACAGCTTCATCCCAGCTCCGCTGGGTCTGAACACTGGCATAGCTGTCCCCTCTGGCCCTGGGGGCTGTGACTTTAGACATCACCTCTCCCCCCACCCCCACCCCCAGACATGCCTGACTGAGAAGCTATTGTGGTGACATAATGTGTCAGCCCGTGGAGTGGCTTGCAACTACTCCGAGAGCCGACAAAAGGGTAGAAGGTACTGTGCTGCAGTGGTAAAGAGGCCTTTTGATACCCTCAAGGCATGGTACCAGGGGCCCTGTACCTCCTCAGCACCCCATTAGCTATGCCTCTGGGTCTGAAGTTGGAATGGAATGAATTATTTCCTGCCCAGTTCGGTTGCTGTAGCCCAAATGTTTCTTCACAGATTACACAATGAAATGGTTTCTCCCCTGGGTGGATTCTGCTTTGGTGTTACTGTCCCCAAATAACAACAACGAGAAGTGAATGAAAATGTATGAAGCTGCCTACTCATATGCAACTGATATGAGGATGTGAATCCATATTTTGCTGTATTTATTTAAATTTAGTTTAGCTGAAAACTGGAAAGAGGGACTTGTACTGCAGGAGCTCAAGTCAAAAGATCAATAGAGTCGGCATTTCAATTTACAGTTTTCTTTCCAGCTACAGAAATCCCTCATCACAAAGGGAAGCTGTACAGTATTTTCTTGTACATTAAAAGAGGCACTTAAATATACACCACTCCAGCTTTGGGCAAATTGTTTAGACTCACTTTTCCAATCCACATGACTAAGCTTCTAAAGCTACATTTAATTTTGTTACAAAAGCAACAACTAGCCTGTTGGTTTTCCCTTTCCAACTCAAGGCACAGTTCAACCGACTCTTGACATGGTAAACAAAATTGCATTGCATCCATGAAGCCTAAGGCTGAATGGATTTTTTTTCTTTTTGGAAAAAATAGGAAAAAAAATAATTGAATCACTCCATTGCATTCAGATTATGAATACCTTCTGCTCTTGACGGCAGATCCCCATGGCTGACGTTTTCATAGCTTTATGTCCTTTACTTACAAGTGGAGACATTTTCATCGCTTACATAAGGGCTGCAAAGGAATGTCAAGTGCCATGAAGCAGATTCACAAGTTTTCTGTATGTACGATGCAGTTGGACACGCATAGACCGGGGGTGTCAAACAAAAGGCTCAGGGGCCGGATGCGTTCTAGGCAAGCTCTTTATCCAGCCCTTCAGCACTTCCAGCACCACCATCAGCTGCTCACAGAAGCTGAGCTGTCACTGCTGAAAGGGCAGCTGGCATATTTGGGCCATATCTTGAAAATATGATCAAGATTTTGTATTTTCTCTTCTATTTGCAGCTAATGAGTTCCTAAGTAAGAAAAAGTGCTCATTTCTGGTCATGACCTGATTAATGGCATCACTTCCTGCTTAATGACATCACTTCTGGTTCTCAACAGACATAATAAATGCTAATCGGCCTGGGGTATGAAATGAGTTTGTTACCCCGGCATAGACCTACTCCATGCAATTAGTCTATCCTACTTTTTTAGCTAGTGTAAGGATCACGTATGAGGGGCCGACACATGGACTTTTGTCAACCAGCCAAGACAATGTAATGGCAGATCCCATTCTCTGCCCTGCCTATCACCTCAGATGAGTATGCGAGTGCTAGCAAGTCCACCCGTGTCTGCCTGCCTTCAGTGTGTGCTTAATCTGGGCCCATCTATGGTTGACTGCACAAGCCCACATTTGAGCAGACGTATGTTCAAATGGACTTTGAGGAAAAATCCACTTGGGATATGGTTAAACACACCCCTACCAGGCAAATCTGATCCCTTCTGTGATTCCCAAAGGACTTCAGCTAACTCTTATTCTCTTCCTATCTTATAACAGATAGCATCCAATGTAGTTATCTCCCTGCAGTTTTTACAAGGCTGGCAGATGTTGGGTCGGACAAATCCATCACATGGTCAATATTTTTTTCCATTTATTTTCTTTAATTCAAGGCATGAGGAAGACACACATCTAAACATGTGTAAGTGCTAGGTGCCTGCCTGTAAAACAAAGGGCCAGACCACTAATGTGGCAATTTTACAGGACTTACTACAAGATGCCACAGATGCAAAAGCCAGGAAGGCCACATTTTTCATTTGAATCATGTGATTATCCATTCCTTTATATAACCCATGGAATTCAGTGCTCCAAATTTGACTCAACAAATTTGACTGTTCCTTAAATTCAAATGGAGTTTTCACACCTCCTCAATGAAAATGGCTTCCAAATCCAACTGGAGCAGCATATTTGGTGCATTGTGAATACAGCTACCTCCTAGGACTCCTGAGTTGGGGAGAGGGGTTACAGCTCAATCCTAACCTGTGCTGGAATAGGCAGGCCAACTGGCCTGCGACGTATCCAGCACAGGTTAGGAGGTGGTTGGAGCACAACTCGGATTAAGGGGACATCAATCCCCTCATTTTCTCATGTGCTAGCCCCTATGGGGCTACTTGGATCTGTGCCAGCAAATTCGCTGGCAGAAATCCAAGCAGCTGAGTGTAATGCCAGACTGTCTGGAAAGAGGATTTGGCCTATGGTGCTGAGGCTGGTCTCATCCACTCCCAGGCTGGTCTGCCCACAAGTCTGCCTGCCCCATCTTTCCCCACCTCGAAATGCCCCTCACAATGCTTCCCAGCCCTCACTACTCCCCAAGTTGACCTGCCTTGGTCAGGGCAAACTCCACCCGCTCCGGAGTTGGCTTCAGAGTGGGGAGGCTGGTGTGTGTCTGGCCTAGCCGACTTGTGCTAGCCTAGCCAACTTAAATTGAGGTGCATATGTGCTTTATGGCATATTCTTGGCACTCTTAAGTCAGCACAAGGGACTTGTGCCAGCCCTTCTCCATTTCAAGATGGAGCATTGGCGTAGCTAGGGGGTGCAGGCCACATCAGGTGATGCTCATGGGGTGTGTGACATCACAACAGACCAAAATTGCTAAAATCACAGCTTTAAGGAATAATACCATGTTCTGCCAAATTCCCTGCTGGGCTTCCTCAAGGGCCCCAATGCCCACACTAGGCTAACTAGTTTCCCCTCCAGAGCAGCTCAGAGATAGGCTAGAGGGAGGAGGTTCATTCACCCCCTGGGCCTTCTCTCTCCCAGCAGCTTTGCTTGGAATCACCAGCTGGCCAGCCTCCTCCAGACTGCTCTCATCACCGGCTTAGCTCCATATACCCTCACTTGGTACCACAAAACCCCACCACCAAACAATAGGCAGTCAGCTTGCCTAAGCCACAACTGCCTCCTCCACTTGGTGGCTCCAGGTGCATGGCAGCCATACAACAGTTTCCAATGGTTTTCCCACAACAACCTTACCTTCCTTTATCCAGTCCTTCCTTTATCCAGTCCAACGGTCCATCCGTCCGTCAGTCAGTCCGGCTCCTACACCTACCCGGTGCCAACCACCCTTCCTTTACCCAGTCCTTTAATTATCCATCCATCCAGCACCTACCCAGGTGCTAACTTACTGCAGCTCCTGCCTGCAACTTTATACTGAGGCCAGCCAATCGGTGTCTGTTCCTGGGCAAGCTCTACTATCAGCCACACCCATCTGCACCTGTGCTAACCTCCCTTCATAGCCAGAGCCCTCATCTGTCTGCAGCTGTGTTCCTGCTGCCAGAGTTCTGGGATTAACTCTGTACTTCTTGGTTTATTTGAACAAGGGGCCACTGCTTACCATTCCCTATCTCCTCGGGGTAGCTCCTGTCTTTTCCAATACATACTACGTTATATACCATTCAATGCGGAATTTCACAAGGAACTCAATGGAAAAAATCAGAGTGTAATATCTTTATTCTTTCAAACGTTGTGGTCAAAAAACAAAAAAAGGTGAAAATACAACTGTCTTCTATAACTTTGTGTATGATGGCTACATTGAACCTCCAGTTGCAAGCGCAATATGTTGTTCATGTTGTATCCCCCATGCTCTTATAGTAGTTTTAATGCATTGAACTTAGAGCAGAGTCTGCAATATCTTCGCTAAGCATTATTCCTAATTTCAGAATTGATAGAGCTACACCCTTGAATGCTACAGCCAGGAGGCTCTTATTTTAACAGAGATCAGGTTTTGGGGTTTGTTTGTTGTTGTTTTGGAGTGGGAGTGAAAGGCAAAATGTAAAATAAATCCATCATTGGCTAAGAAATGTGCTCTTCACAAGCCCAATCTGAAGACCTCATCTTCTGATAAGTAGAACTAGTGGGCTATTTTCAACATTGCAACCGCCTCTGTTTGTAGAGAATCAGAATTTCATCTTAGGCAATACAAAAGCCTTCTCTGAGCCTATGATGGAGAGCTCCTTACAGCTTTATAAATCAGTAACAGCGCACTGAGTCAGGCAGCTCCCCCATCCCTTTTTCCATGTACCTCGCAAAGCAGGGCAGAGGAAGCGGGTGCATCAATCTTCAAAATGTACAAAAATGTACAATTCCCATCGCTTACTCATCCACGGTCTCTAAACTTTCTATTCAGTATATGAAAGACAGTGCACTTGAAAGGAAAATTGTTCAGGAAAGTAATACATTCCTTACTCATCTCTGGAAAGGCTGGCACTTCCAGTCAAAGACAAAGCATTTGGGCACTTTAATAGGTTAAATGCAATTGGCCACCTACACTTTGAGCATTTTTTTTCCTGAGTCAAGCGTTCTATTGTTTTTGCTTTATGGAGATTGCTTGAATGCAGACTATCATACCAAAGTTTCTCCATAACATAGTGTGTGTGCATTTTTTCCTGTTTGTCATTTATAAATGCATGGAGTTTACATTTCACATCGGCTCATATTGCAGGTTTCCTAGGAGAAGCAAGCAAATACACCCCCCCCGTACCTGAGATCATCAGATGCAGGGAAAGATCTACCATGGCTGTGCTGCGTATGGACTTTCTTTGTATTGGGTCCATAGGTCTACCTAGCTGAATACTTTCTACATTGACTCCTCAGAATTTCAGAGAGATCTTTCCAAGACGACCTCAAGGTGCCAGAGATTCCACCTGGAATTTTCTGCATGGAAAGCAGGTACTCTACACTTAACTTGCCAAATTTTCAAGATGACAATAAGGGACACACAGGTATCAGGATACTGCTTTCTATCACACCACTCCATGGTTACCAGAAATAAAATAAAAATGATGCAGTTAGGCATGGCGAGGCAGCAGCAAGCAGCAGCAGCAGCAGAATTTTAGAATGGGATTTTTCAAGTCCCGTTCAACATTGATACAGGACACAATTTTTAAATCTTACATATGGGAAGTCCCTTATAATAAGGGACACCTGGCAAGTCTAGCTACACTTCTCCACAATTCGTCACCTTGAGCCCTTGTTAGATGTCTCACTATCTGAAAGCCAGTCAGGTGGAGGGACAAGGGACGTTTGTGACCTCTCATTGTCACATGAGTCCTGCCTGTGTATTCGAATGCTTCTTCCTTCCTTATTGCCTCAGATGCAAGCAGATCATGCCTGTGGAGAAAATCATAAAGCCATTCCAGATTACATGAGCCAACTAGGGTTTTGATAGACCAGAACATATTCTTCACATGATCAACATTTAGAATGGAGCCAAGAAGTTCCATTCTGCCTTCCCTACCAATCGTTGGTTTCCATCCATGGCAACTTTATGTATTTCCAAAATACATATTTTTTTGATTCTGAAGCAAAGTGACCTATTCAATCGTGGATACTATTAGAACATTTTAGGAAAAAAAAACTCTTTCCCACCATCAGTGTTAATGTGTTCCAGCGATTAGAGATCTGGTTGAGGTTCACCTGGAAATGATCTTAAAATGATCCAAGCTTTTCGCCAAAAAAATTGGAAAAAAAGTTTAGAAAAGAAATTATCATTTATACTGATTGATTATCATTTGGAGACTCAACATCATCATTTGGAGCTAGCCTTTGCTAATTCTTCCATCACTCATGCACCCTACTGAACAACCTATGCTCAGGAACAAAGTTAAAGGAGGTTGAAGTATAGCTCCTAATGTATAAGCTTTTTCACCTTTCTTACAGTTTGAACTGAAATGAAAACATTTCACTTAGCATAATTTAAGCTCACTGTTCTTTCTGAGAAATGGAGGAGAAGAAAAATGGAGGAGCACCACTGCTGCTGGGGTAAATAAAGGGTGTGATTGTGGGGAATGGAAGGCTGTTGAGGAGGGATGATGAGCTCGAATCAAGATTGATCAAGTTCTGGTTCAGAAACCAAGACTTCGGGTCTTCTTTTATTTGGCAGGCAAACAGAATTTAGAACTTCCAAAATTCACTGCTGAACTGAAACCTAGAGGATATCGGTGACCCCTCTGCTAGTGACGTGAATGTTCATGAGGAACTGCACAGATTTATAGCAGTGGTAAAAATGTGACTTTAGCTTGGTAGTTCAAAGTGACAAAGTCTAATTCCTGCATATTGCCTCTGCTGGTGGGACAAGTATTCCAAAGCCCAAGATGGCTGCCAGCCAACCACTCTGCGGCTGGTGCGCTCCGTTGTATTTTGTTTTTATTTGTAACTAACCTTACTTAATTGAAATTCTACAAATCAAACAACGTCCCCTTCTGATAAGGTCTCCTTATCAAGGACCTGCCGGTTTTTTCTGTCTCTGCGAGCCATTGACAAAGGATTGTTTTGGATTGTTTGGATTGTTTGGAATCCTCCTTTTGCTAACTGGACTACTGATTACCAACACAAGCCAATGGGGAGGAAAAAGAAAAGACAAAGAGTACTTTCGGGTAGCAACTCGCAGACCAAGACATCTAAACAACCTCGCCTGGATGACCCTGCTTTCTGGGGAGAGGATACTACTGTTTCCCCCCGGAAAATGGAAACAAGAAATACAGTCTTCCCTGACTACCACTCTACGGAGAAGGAAGGTATGTCGGAATATGATAACTCCTTGCTGGCTTTATTAGGAGAACACTGTATCATGTCTGGGAAAACAGTATTGGCCATCTTCCAAGAAATTTCACTTCTAACTTCACAAATCCAGGAGCTGCAGATGTCAGTTAACAAGTGTCTGCTAGATTTAACACATTTCCAAAAGCCAGGGCCAGCAAGGAACAAGCTACCTACCCCTGTACCCGAACATTCTTCAGCTTCACCAGCTTCTACTATAATTACAGGACGTGGGGGAGGAGATCCTATTCACATAACCTCCTCCCGGCGCCTGTTAGTGAAGCGAATTACGCTAGAGATAACAAACAGCTTTCTGAATACTGGAAGATGGGCTAATAGATATAAAATATTGGACTCTCTTGCCAGGCTGCTTAGACTGGAAAGGAGGCAGGTTGATTTGAATTTCTTTGAAAGACTACCTAGTCCCCCTTTTAAAACTAGATTGATGCTGGAATTCGTTACCCCCACAATCCCTTTTATGCTTTTCAAAATGAAAAAATTCCTGGGCTCCCTTGGCATCACGACCAGGAGAATTTTTACGGACACAGCCCGTGTGCCCCCGTGGTTTGTGAAACAGAGTCTTCCTCCCCATGCTGTTCTTAGTCGGCTACCGAGGGAAGAATTGGCTGGCTCTCTGCCATTGTCTCAACCTCCTGAAAAACCTCCGACAAGTCCCTCCACCAACTGGCCGGAAAATATGCTTAGTCAGGTGGATCCTGAGTGTTCTTCTAATGCTGATGCAATAGCACTTGGTAAAGCAACTCATGATTTGGAAAAAGTCTTGTCTAATATGAGACCAATTATAGATCTGCACCCTAGTGTCCCTCCTCTAGAGTTGATCGAGGCTGCAACAACTTATGTCGAGAATGAACCCACAGCTCACCATTCATCGTCCATAGTACAAGAAGAAGCAGCCCATAAGACTTTGTCTGTGACCTGTGGTCCTTCCATTGTTACCCGGAAGAACTCAGTTGAAAGGCTGACTGGTCCATCCAGTACAGAACTGTCTTCATGTTTTGATGTGACTGGTCCATCTATGGAGCCCATAGACCGTGCTCAACCCGACAAGACTCTGGATCAAATGTCATCTGATTTTTCAGTAAGGTTGACCAGACCAACTAATGGATGCATCTCATATGACCCTTGCT
Organism: Lerista edwardsae; assembly: GCA_029204185.1. Lineage (NCBI taxonomy): Eukaryota > Metazoa > Chordata > Lepidosauria > Squamata > Scincidae > Lerista > Lerista edwardsae. The sequence goes on from JAJKFI010000003.1 coordinate 24,974,797, forward strand.
TAACCATTTCCCTTACAGATGACCCTGATTGACGATCAATGATGTCTGGCGATTCCAAGTTTTTTGCCTGTTCTGAGCTTCCCCATGTCTAATTATATTTTTTTTTCTTGATTCTTGTAATAGGGTTAATTGTGTCTATTTATTTATATATTTTTTTATTTGAACGGAGAGCCTGTTCTTGTAGTTTATTTTTTTTTCTTCCTTTCTTTAATTAACTGTCCCTCTTGGAAATTCTTGTTCCAGCATATTGTTTCTTCCCTTTATTGGACTGTTTTAAACTATTCACATGGTTTTTTTTTTCTTTTTCTTTTTCTTTTCTTGTCAGTATATTGATTCCCTTTGTATATCCCCTCACCTATTTAATAGTTTTTCACCTTCTTTATCTACCCGTGCCGTGCTATGTAATGCTAGTATGTTGTGTCTATATGCCAATAAAGGTTTAAGTAAGTAAGTAAGTAAGTAAGTAAGCCTCTGCTGGTGATGAGCTGCATTTTAAATCATGTATAAATTACAGCAATACTTTGTTTGGCAATGAATCCATCACAGACAAGCCAGGTGATAATGTCACCTATCAATGAGTCTTTTCACTGTCTTCCTTTTATTTTCTACCAAGATCATTAATACCCTGATGTTGTACAGAAGGTCAAAATGAAATACATGTATTCCTCATCACAACTTCTTGGAACGAATGGATTTACTAACAATCTGTCATCTTTTGTGACCTGATTCATAATTCATCTCTGAAACTCAAAGAAGAGAGAACTAAATGTTTTACAGTGTGAAACCTGATAAATACAATCGTTTCTCTACAGATAGTGTAATTACTCTCCTTTTATTCCCTTTAAATGGGTTTTTATAACAGCAGGTGGCTTTTCTAGCTAACACTATACACCATTTCCTTTCAAAGGAAATGGTTCATTTTCCCCCACATTCTTCCATTATCCCATGATCAGAATGTGTACACTGTTGCGCTGGCTAAACATTTCGGATATATTTTTGCACAACTTCTAATCACATAACAGCCATGTCGGCTCCTGGATGATTTCCAAAACACTGCTGATATTATTTTAATGACCTTTTTATTAATCTGTAATAGGGTTATGAAAAAAGATCAACATTTGCATGTGTGCTGTAGTTATATAATGAGAACAAGGCTTGAGGAGAAAATCATAATAAAAATGTTCATTGTTTTATTCTTTTAAAAATGCAAATTGATTTTAGATCTTGGGAACATGATAGATATACAAAGAGGGGGAGAGAAGGCAGAAAAACAAACAGAAAAACTGTGATTTGCCATTCAAATCTGACTCATGTAGAGTGTGAGGTTTCAGACCTGTCATTTGGCAGAAGAAGTCTCCAGAGGAAATTATGTTCAGATTCCAGGTCAATCAAACATACATTTCCATTGTCATTTCAGATATTGATTTATTTTGCTGTGTATGCTGTTTTATGAACTACTTTTTGTTGAAAAGCAGTATACAAATATCATCATCATCATCATCATCATCATCCAAACTACATGAAACACAGTCGTTGATTGGACCTAAATATCAGATATTGTATGATGTTTCCTAGAGTGCTGTTTTTTCCAGATCTGATGGTGTTATTTCAGTAAGCTGTAGCTGTTTAAAATGATTCACAAAACTCTGAAATTGTTCCAAGTTGTCCAATGACAATGGGAACCACTTTGGTGTGTTTTGTCCATAGCTGTGTAATTTCAATGGCCAGGCTTGGTACTTTGTAACTTTTTTCTTGTTCTTTTTAATCGATACTGACATCTCAGGGAATTCCTATATCAATTTTCCAGGCATTTTGATTTCCTATTATTGTTATATCAGGTGTGTTATGTTTGAGGTGTCAGTCCGTTTGAATTTTGAAGTCCCATGATATCTTGATTTGCTCATTCTCCAACATTTTCGTGACCTGATGTTCCCAAATGTTTTCGACATTGGAAAACTGTCTTTTTTACATAATGACCAGTGGATCAATTTTGTAATTCTGTTGTGTCTGACTTTGTAATCTGTCTGAGCAATTTTATTACATTCACATATCAGACAAGACAATCCCATCTTTCTCTTTGCAAAGTCCACACTTAAGATTTTTACTGACTCTCTTGATTTTAGCCTTCATAATATTTGTTTGTAGCGCCTGTTCTTGTGCTGCAAAAATAACAACTTGATCCATAGACCTCAATCTTTGAGAATTTTGACAAAATTAAAGTGGAAGTATTACATGCATACACAATAAAAAACTAATTGTCTGCAATCCAGTATGTGACTACTAAGAAGTAACTACCATTGTGTTCAGTAGGGCTTACTCCCAGGAAACTATGTATAGAATTGCAGCCTTATGGGACCAATCCTATCAGCATGATACCTTGAGGATCTTGCAATCCATCAGCTTACCATATGGGTTACTGGTGCTGCTGTGCTTAGAAGATGCGGCTGCCATCACCACAAGGCTCAGAAGACCACATATGGGCCAAGGCAGCCCATAGAACCTAAGTTGTCATCAATAAATTGGTAGCAGGGGAATATTGATGTGGATTGGGCCAGGGATTGGGCCAGGTAAACGATTGGAGAAGGTGGATCACAGTGGCACTAGCGAATTCAACTGGCCCAAGAGCGGCTTTGGGTGTGTAGAGGGCAATCGAGAAGGTGTTGGGCGGGCTGGTAGGCAGGGTGGCCCAGAGAGGGGGACAGAAATGGGATGCAGCCAGTAGGCCGCATCCGGTTCTCCATCCCCAGGCCAAATGGTCTTGATTAAGGCTGCTTGGCCTCCTCAGCTCTGGGCCTTGATTTATTTAGCAAGCACAGATCCGAGGAAATGATAGGGGAGGCTGGAGCCTCCCCTGGGGCAAGGATATGAATGTGCCCCCAGTGCACAAAAACTGCACTGGATATAGCGCTGGCCCGCAGGCCTAGCTATCCCAGCTCATTTTAGGATTGCTGGATACTGAGTTGCATCTGCCCAACACCAAGGTTAGATTGTTCTCCAAGTCCTATTGAAATTAACGGAACCTAGGTTAGTCCTGACGAGCTTTGTTTCATTGTCTTCAAATGTGCATAAGCATGACTAACTTTTTCTGGAGCCAACCATTTTATTATTTGGAATCCCAGCCAAATACACCATCATCAGAAATCCTAATGTGTACGCATACTCCCAAGCCTTAAATACTATTCCAGCATAAGTTGGAGCGATAATCCGTTTCTTATATTAGCTCCCCTGATAGTATGCTTTCTCATTAAAGCTGCACATCATTCATTCACTCACTCATGCATATTAACAGTTTTTGTACAATGTGAAAACACTTTGCAAAAAATCAGGCCATTTTTAAGCAGAGTTTTTAATTTAAGTATAATAGACACTAGTGGCTAGTTTAGAATTTTATGGTCTGCAAATACACGTTTCCCCCTCAACTATTTACTGGATAATTTCCCAACAGACTGATGATGATAATGAGGTATATGGGAGTGAGTGCTGTTAGAGTTTCCACACACACAAAAATGTATTGACTCATATGATGCCTTGGCTGCTGCGTGGTCTAGAACGATCATTCCACTGAAGGAGAAATACTTCATGGCCTTTCTGATGCCCTCTCTGATACCTGAGGTCCACTCACAAAATGTTAGTCTGAGGGATGGGCAGGGACTCTTGGCCATCACCATGTGATCATTTATGCCACCACTGATGATTATTAAGCTAGGCACAATCCTAAATTACACTGGAATGGCGAGGCTGGCGGGCCTGTGCCATATCCAGTGCAGTTTAGTGCACTGAAGAGCCTCCCCAGGGCCAGTGGTGTCATTCAAATGATTTAGGAACAGGAACTCACTTTTGATTGGCACTTGTCAGGAACCCGGAACCAGCCATGGAGCCCATTAGGATCCGGAACGCCCGTTCTGGTCCATTCCCCCTGAATGACATCACTGCCCAGGGCCCTTGCACCCTTGCCCCAGGGGAGGCTCCAGCCTCTGCATAGGTTTCCTTGGATCTGGGCCTGCTAAATAGCAGGTGCAGAGCGAAGGAGGCCACATGGCCCAAATTGGAGCCCACACGTCCTGGGGACGGAGACTTGGATGTGGCCTACTGGAGGCTTAGATGTGGCCCATCCTGCATCTCCACCCCCCCTCCCCAGGCCAGCACACCCATCGGCCTGTTCATCCCGCTGCCCAGAAACGCCGTCCTCCCAGAAACGGTGGGGCAGCTGAGTTCAGCTGGCGCAAGGGCGGCACAGTGCATCCTTGTGCCAGTGCCCTTGGGCCAACGCTACTGCTAGCATTGGCCCAAGGTCACTAGCACCAATGAGGCGGTGCTGGTCAGCAATCCTAAACTCTTGCATCCTAATCCTAATGCTAATCCAAACATTGGTGCTAATGACGTCGGGCTGACACTCGCACTTAGCATTGGCCCAACATCTATGGTAGGATTGTGCCTGTATCGTGTATTCTTCAATTTAGGCTGATCTCCACAACCATTGGTTGGCTTTCCAATATCACTATGGAATAAAATTATCTTCTATTCCTCCTTGCATTCTTATGCCTTTGAGGAGGAGCTGTAGGTCAGTGATGGAGAAGAAGCGCACAGAACATCCCAGGTTTTTCACTGGTGTTGGGAAAAACCCGAGTCTGGGACTCTAAAGCAGTGGCATTCCTACGGGACAGGAGAGAGAAAACACTGTGTAGCCCCATTCCTTCACGTTCAGAGCAGTTCCCAGCTTGGAGACCTGGCTTGGAGGCTTTGTTTTCTGAGCTGCAAATAGCTATGAAAGCAAAGGGGAGGGACCACTTTACCCAGGAGCTCAGGCTCCTGCGAAACTTAGCATTTTGCCCCTCCTCTAGGAATGCCATTGCCCTTTTAGTTATATTCAAATTTCTGATACTATCAAAAAGAGTTAAAACAAGACACTCTGTTCTCATCTTTCAATCTTAATCTCTATTATAAAAACCACACTTTAAAATTAGAACAGCCTATTTCAGGAGAAGGCACATAAATAAAAATATAACAAGACATAAGCCATCACTTTTTAACCGCCATAAATCTTAATATCATTTTTTTCCTGAAATCATATCTTAATATAAGCTTGCATTATCACGTACTTAAAAAAAAAGTCTTAAGATAGTATATGATGGGGAAAAAAATTATATAATCTAAGCTTTACTTTCCAGCTCCCTCTGTGTTTTGTTTTTTTCTATTATTATATTTTATATATTAGATTCTTCCCTTTTAACTTGTTATATTAGCTTTTTTTTTACTATAAACTAGAGACAGGCAATTATATCTATAATTAATTTTTAATTTTTGAATTATTTGTGAAATTTTTGAAATTACAGAAGATCTGAATTAATAATAGAAATAGATAAAGTTTTATGAAATTATACTGATTAGGTCCTTCCAGATGGAATTAATTATAGATGGATTTATTGATTGTGTATACTGAGATGATCTCTCGTACTGCCTCAAATTTTCCTGTTGTTCAATCCTTTGTCTATTCTACCTAGCCCATGTAACTGACTATCCCTTACCTATATCTTTATTGTTATAAACCAATAAAAATTATCTTCAAAAAAAAAAAAAAAAAAGGAATGCCATTGCCCTAAAGAGCTGTTAGGGGTTAATGAGAACAAAACTGAGCTAGATTGATGAATGGAGGAAGATGACTTCCAATGCATTATGCATGAATTTCTAATGTGTTAACTATTATTTGAGAGCATCATCTCTCACTTCTCCAGCAGGCATTCCAATGGACACATATTGAGATTTGCAGTATTATATGGAAAGCACTCTCATTGCCATATCTTGGTCCCAAACCAGATTGGTAAGGCTGTGCCTGGAGCTGGAGCAATGGCAGCAGCAATGGTGGTGTCACTCCCCTAGAGTAATGTTCACGGAAACTCCATCATGCACCAGCAACTATTTCTTCTTATGCTCAGTTATTGGAAGAATATCAGAAATTTCAGCAAGACAGGGAGCAGAATGTGTTCACTGATCACGTGCACAAAAATCCATACTTTCTCTGAGCACTTTAAACGGTGAAGAAGAAGAAGAAATCTGTCTAGCTAATGGGCTAACAGTCATGTTAATAAAAACTGTGATACAATTGGTCTGTGGTGCAAAGCTAAAGCTTAGTGTTTAAATTCGCAATGACCCTTTTCTTAAACACACACACACACACACACACACACACACACACACACACACACACA
>JAJKFI010000003.1:24981012-25021257 GCA_029204185.1 Lerista edwardsae
ACACACACACACACACACACACACACACACACACACACACACACACACCATTTTCTAGACTACATGGTTATTTTTTCCCACAAAGAAAATTAAATCATTTACAGAAATTGTCCTCTATTGCCTCCTCCATATGGTACCTCTACCCTTCGGGGCCTAATTGATGGTTTTGATTGCCTGTAATAGAAGAAGAGACCTATAGATGCCTTTGATATTTTGTTTGTTAACTAGCAATAGAAACCATTTGTGTGCCTGAGGCTGTGGATCACAGGCATTAAGCCAAGTCTAGTGATGTTGTGTAGATCTGGGGGCTACAGGGAACACCGAGACCTGACTACCCACTATTTCATTTACTACAATGTGTGGATGAAAGTCCTCCAAGCATCAAAGCAATGGGCGTGTCAATGGGTCATCCTGGTCATCCAGGTTTGTGCTGGGCAACAGTGGATGCTAAAACACTGATGGAAAAATGAAACTTTACAGCTTGCCTTTATAGCTGCCTCTCTTGTCCAAGCGAAGACAGATTTTATTTTTATTTGGCTATTCCAATTTCCTTCACCCCAGATGATCCTCATTCTTCAGTCAAGTCATTAACTCTTCAAACAGAATTCTTAGCGATGACCATCCTTTCCTCTTATGTAATTTAATATTTCCTAATCAGAAAAGAAGTAACCCAGAAAACAAATTATGGTATATTTGCAGAAGGTTCATTAACGTCTTGACATTTTTATGATTTTCTTGAAATAGGCTTCCGTTCCTATATAAAACCTCAGGCAGAAGAAACTGGACTTTTTTATTGCTGCCCATTAGATGGCATGAAATTAAAGGGGTAAATCATATTATAACACAATTCACAGACTGTTTCTACATTGTGTTGCAACAAAAAAAAAAATGCCCTGAGTGCAGTGTCTGGATAAGGCTACTGTACTTCTTCCTTTAAATCGTAGTAGGTTACACACGTAATAGAATTAAACTGGCAAGGGAGTTGTTTTGGCCCACCAACCTGTTAAAGAGAAACATTAGTCATCTGAGCAATTATATCTCACTTATGCAGGTGAAATAGCCAACCTACTGTATTTTCCTTTCCCAATCATAGCCACTAGTAGACATTTAAACCTGGAACTGATAGGGTACTGCCTCCCGTGGTGTTATGCACATGTGGCATCATTCTTGTGTGTTTGTGGGTCACGGAGGGGTTGATCACAGTATGCAGCAGCATACAGGAGCCTCCTGGCTCCCAGGGCCGGGCAATATGGTGATGCAGAAATGTCACCCACTGTCATCGTGTGCTGGACACATCCCAGCTTCCAGAATGGCTCCATTTGTGAGCCAAGGGATGGTAGATGGGCCCAATTCATGGTGCTCCCTGCTTCCAGAGAGGAGAGCTGTGTGCATGCCCCACAACAAGCCTGGAAACACCTGGAGCACTGTGGAAGGGGACTATATTCCACCGGTCACCACTGGCTCCGCAGCAACCCCCTGTGGCACTGATGCCAAGGCCCAGGGTCCAACTGGCAACCCACTTTTCTGCTACTGATGATATATTCACAGTGGCTAAGCATACCTGCCCTGTCTTTTTCTATTCAAAACCCTTTATATCAATGCTGTTGTTATTATGACCTTCTGTTCCGCCAAATCCCATTCTTAGCCTGTCCAACTGTCCTTCCTTCAATCCTTCCAACAGGCAGGCAGTCCAGGCAGGCAGGCAGCCCATCCAGCATTCTATCCCAGGTACCATCCTCCAGTACCTATACAGCTTCTCCCTTCCAGCACCAACCCAGGTGCCTTCCTAGGACCTTCCCAGGTCCCATCCCAGACCTTCCCAGCTCCCTTTCTCCAGCTCCCATCCCAGCTTTATACCTAGGCAAATATACTGAGGCCAATCAGTGGGCAGGCTTTAATTCATCAGCCACGCCCATCTGCACCTACCTGTGCGAGGCTTGCAAATATCTTCTGGGATTAACCCTATAATCTCTGGTTTATCTGGGGCAAGGGGCCTTTGCTGATACCACTCCCTATCCTCGGGGTGGCTCCTGCCTTTTCCAATACACCCTCTATTTTACATAATTCGTGGAGAAGGGAACGAGGAGAGCTGAAAATGAACCATGTTGTGAGTTGGTGATCTTGGAGTTGGGCAAGGCTACCTCAGATTGAGAGAAGGACAGTGAGAGAGAACGCATGGAGAGGTAGGAGTGACAACTCATGCCTGTAGGCAAGAGTCAATTGGAATTTAAGCTGGGCAGGAGTAGAGGTGTAAGAGTGCATTGGAAACCAAAGAATGTGACTTCTGTTTTGTTGGATTTAGAAGTCAAAAGGCAGCACCTGGAAAGAAAGAAATAAAGCAAAGACTTTATTTCAATTTAAATCAATCACTTTGCTCCTACTCACCTCCTCCCCTTCCCCATGTGGTGTGTTACACTGTTTGTTTTTCTTCTCAGGCTGAATTACATCTCGGTTCAGGACAGGACTGTAATCTTGCAGAATGTAAAAGAAAAAAAGTAGATATGACTTCCTTCTACTATGTTTTCTTTCCTAGTTTACCTTGCTCACAACAAATGCATGAAGTTCTAACTGAAGTGGCAGGACTGAGAAAGTGTCTGGAACATAGACTGCAATGTACCCAACTTTGAAAATCGGGCCAAGTGGAAGTGGTGCCCCAAGTCTCCTGAAACAGGATGCCAGCAATGTCCCTCTGCCCACCACTGCCTCTGCTGCCCCCTTTTCCATGCCCTTCTCATTCATTCATTCATTCATTCATTCATTCATTCATTCATTCGTCTTTTAATACGGCTCTTGCTCCAAGGAGCTCAGGGTGGTGTACATAGTTCCTTCCCTCCTTTTGGCTGCACAACAATCCTGTAAGGTAGGTGAGGCTGATTGTGATTGGCCCAGGGTCACCCAGGAAGCTTCGTGGCTGTGGAAATTTGAACTTCGAAGGTCTAAGTTCCCTTCCTGAACCCCTGCATCTTCTGGGCTCCCTTCTTTGGCCACTGATCCCTAATGCAGAAGCGTGAACACCTCCTGTATTCACATTCAGAAAGAAAAAGGATCAAGTGGTGGCTGCTGTGTAAAGATGGCATGGGCTAGATAATCTGAGATGCTTGAACCCTCCGTCCTCATTTCCACACTTCTTCTGCTCCATTCCTTATCAAATACAGCAGGTATGTAGGGAAGCCAGCCACAAACTGATGCCAAATCAGGTGGTGGCTAAAGAGGAGGAAATCAGCATGTTAGGTCAAGTGCCTGGTGAGGACAGGCAGCCAACAGCCTTTTGGGGCTAATATTATTGTTCAGTATAAGGCTTCTTCATTTGATCAAGCAAAAGATTCACTGAAATAGCAGATCATTATTGGAAACCTTTAAAAACAAAACTTCCAATTCTATCAGCTATTATCAGCCAGCTGTCAGGGAGAACACATTGTGCATACAAGCAATGTCTTCAGATTGGTCTTTCTGAAAAAAAGGACAACATTGACGAATGTGTCCTTTACCCTCCAACTTGATGAGTTCATGGACATGACTGACACCTCATTGCTATGTGTCATCATCAGCATAGTTGTTAAAGATTTCCAGGTGAAAGACAATCTGCTAAAAAGTATGCCCCTATAGACCAAGGCAGATGGGGAGGACATATATCACAGCTTTTGAGCAATTTATAGAGGAAATCAAGTTGGCAATTTACAAACTTGACTCTAGCACCACAGATGATAGATCATAGAGCGAGTTTCTTGTGCAGAGGTCAAGACAACTTACCAGGAATCACTGCTTAATTACTGCTTTTTGAAGCAGTCTTTGTGCAGTAACATATTGAACAAGATTAATTGGAGAGATACCAGCCGCCCATGAGGTGGACTGAAGAAGTTACCTCAGACAATAAATTGGTGGGTGTGTTACTGCCTATGTCCGTCTTCTCCATCAAGTGTCGTAAGTGCCCTCTTCTTCCTCCATCACTGTAGCTTCACTTTGTGCATTTTAAATGAAGGGAGGGGGGAACAAATGCTTGAGAAGAAGTTGGAAATGAAGAAAAATGAAAGAGAAGAATGTGGTGAGTTACAGAAACTCCCAAGAGATGCTCTAGTCCAGTGTTTTTCACACTGTGGGTCAGGACCCACTAGGTGGATCACAAGCCAATTTTAGGTGGGTTGCATAACACCTAGTGCAGCCATCATTGAAAATATGGGAAGGTCGGACACAGGAAAGGGGGCTGGCTGTATGGTTATTTTGCTTGAGTCTAGGTTGTAAATAGGCTTTTTTCTTCTTTTTTATTCACTTTATTAGAAATGGCTGAGAAGTAACCCAACTTGTTGCTGCATTTGTGTCATAAAGGCTCTAGTGTCATAATGACGGCACTTCCTGCTATGACATCACTTCTGGTGGACCCCAGACTGATTGTCAATCCAAAAGGTGGGTCCTAGTGCTAAAAACTTACCATGGCAGTGCAGAATGGAGGACATTCAGCAGGCCACTGTCACCAACATGTGGCCTTCAGCCATTTGCCCTGGTATCCACAGCATACAGCAAGGCTGGCTCTAACAGTGGCGGGGACCAATGTGGGGCCCCCAACCCTCCCCATGGGGCCCCCACTCACCAAGAAGAGAGCTGTTCGTGCCACATGCAAAGCATGGCATGTGGAAGTAGTTGATGGTGATATCATCACATTACCGCCAACTGCTTCCAGGTGGCCCATTTTGGGCTGTTCAGAGGCAGAGGCAGGTGGGAGAGACCAAGGTAAAGCTGCTCTGCTCACCCCACTGACTTACAGCCCATACAGATCCCAGCTGCAGCCATAGGCAATATGCTCACCCTGCTAGTACGGGGGCCCCTGAAGCGCGAGGCCCGATGTGACGACATTGGTCACATTGGCTTAAAGCCGGCCCTGGCATACAGAATGACCAAACATTCACACCAGCATTCTAAGACTTTTGTTGAATCAGGATCATGAGATCCATCAAGCCCTATATAGGCTTTGCCGTAGCAGAAAAGAAGGTGGATGGTAATAGTGGCAACGGGCAGGCAGGAGAAGTAGAGATGGGAGGCAGGAAATCAGGAATGCATGCGGGATTTGTCTCTCATTTCAGGGGCCCAAAAGGCTTGGGGTGCCAATGGATAGATATTTCCATGAAAAAAGTTATTCTTATCCAAGTAAACAGTGGGTACTAGTCAGTGGTCACGACTAGGAGTTCCAACATGGAAAATCTTGCTCTGCACAGATATAGGGAATTAATTTTTGCAAAGAATTCAGGACTTCCTATCCAAATGTAGCAAGTGTTTTCAACATCAAAATGAGAAAGATGCTCAACTTACTTAGGATGAATGCTTGCCTCACCTGGCTTGACTCAAGTATATCACTGCCACAATAAGTGACCTGAACATGAGGCTGCAAGGTAAAGATAAAACGGTAGTTGAAACAATCCATTCTGCCGTGCATGCCAAAAATACATTTAAGCCCCTGCCTTCCCACTCCAAAGCAAAGAATTGAAGGATGTTCCAAATGTGGCACATGCATTGGCAAAGCAGAACAGAAAAAAAATCTCCCAAATGAGGAACAATACTCTGGACAGCTGGAAAAAAAAAACATTGCTAAATTTGGAAGATATTTCCAACATTTTGCAATGCTCAGATCAGTTGTCATTTTCATGGAGGGTCCCCTCTGGTAACATTGATGTAGAAATTGCATGCTTGGTTCTGGAATTACTGAACACAAGGCTAGAATTTTCTGAAATCTACTTTAGGTCTTCTCGAATCAGTGCAATGAAAAAATAGCAGGGCTTTGGAAACCATTTTCTGTATTTAACATATTTGGATGTTGTGAATGAATCTGTCTTTTCCGCTATGAATATAAGCAAGGCAAAGGATCATTCTATTCTCGTACATTCTATTCCTACAACTTAAAAAAAAGCCCTCTGAACTTACCTGAGAACTGAGCCTGTTTGTGATGCAGCTCTGACTCATGTAAATCCCCCAAAGCAGCAAAAACCCAACACTGCGTTCTGCAGCTGATTACCTGTTGCATAGCCTAGTCCCTGACCCTTCAAAATATGCCAAAATTTTAATTTCAGTGGTGGTGGGAGCACTCAATGCTCAAAGTGACAGAGTTGTAGAAATCCAGACTAGGAGGCGGATCTTACCTGGGAGTAAGCCCCATTGACTATAGTGGGACTTACCCCTGAGTAGACTCACATAGGATTGTGCTCTTAGTTTCCGGTGTAGGTCCATTGGTGGTCAGACAGCTTACAAAGATGTAAGTAAAAAAAATATTTTTGCTTACCTCTCCCGGCCTGTCTGGTTTCCAGACATGATAAAACTCAGCTCTGTTGGCACTGATACATTGCGTAGGCTGGTGGCGAATCTGATTAGGGCATAACAGTATAGCTGAGAAAACATGATTTCTATTCAGAGACTGAATACAAGTTTTGATAAGAGGCCTTTTTTCCCCAATTGTTTTGGCCGTCCTCTGCTGTTGATAGTTGCAGATGAGCCATGCTCCTTGATTTTAGATTGTCAAAATATAACTTTGTCAGGCCACATTACTTTATCCGTAAAATCATGCAAAAATACTTCTGTGATATTGACGGTCTTACAGCAAATTGACTGGTAGGATGATAATAAAGTGAAGCGGTGAATTAATAATGGATGTGTGGGATCCTGATCTGTTTGTCTGGATAACAGTTATTTCAAAGTCATATTTTGTTTATCTTTTGACTGTTTGGATGAAACCCTTGCATATTCAGCAACTACAGTGTTGTATCAGAATGCTTTTAAATAGATGTATCATTATGTAGCTAGCCATCCCCATAGAAACTAATTACCAGTTAACAGAAGAAGCCAGTTGAGCAATAATGCTGCTATCCAAGTAGCTGAAAAGGGAAGGAGAATCTCCCAAGGTAGAACAGATTAGAATTTTAATATGTATGCTATTTTGCAATGTTCAGGAATTCTAATGCTGGGATATGTGATAGCTGTGGGTTGTTTGTTGAACTGATTTTTGAAGGAATTTATTGGATGAATTTATTGGATGTTATTGTATTATAAAATATTAAAATTATGTAGTTTGTTATTGATTTATTCATATTGTATTTATTGTGTTCAATAACATAGCAAAGTGTGTCTGATTTCTGCTAGTTGCTTGGAGCACCTGTTGGAAAGGACAGGGTTAAAGGTAACAATAGCAAATGATGATTACAGCTTATCAACACCAAGCCCTATAAGGGAGTTTAAGGACTCCCTTAAACGTGGAAATTGTGCTGCCATCCCCAAGCCTTTGAGGTTGACAGTACAAACCATAGGCAAGGGGTTCCCAGCCAGCATCTCCAAGCCAAGAAGTCTCTAGGGACCTATTCTGGTTCCTTTTTTGGCCTCTCCACTTCCTCAGAATGCACCCTACTCTCCAGCCATAATGCCCAACCTACACTTACCTGCCACATGGGGTGAGGTTAGCCTACAGCTTGGCTTCTCAAATTCCACTGGTGCCAAATTACAAACCAAACCCTTCTGCAAGATGACAAAAATATCCACTCCAGAATTAGACAAGTCAATGGTCAAAACACTATTTACAGTCCACAGTACGCCAGGTAAACATCCCCTCTCCCTCACCACCACAGCCATACCAGGTGATCAGAGAAACGCAATGGAGGAGACTGTCACTATTTGAGCACAGAGGGCTGACTGTGCACAATGTTTGGGTGAGTTATAACTCAAGTCCTTAGAGCAGCATTTATCAAACTTTATCAGGCCAGGACCTGATTTCTGGTGGGTTCTGCAGAGCCTTCAATGAAAATACAGGTGATGGAAAGATCAGACAACTCATTGCCTCAAGCCCTGAGGCTGTTCAAAAATCAGATATCTGCTAACTGCAAAGAGTTGAGCTCCTGCAGTTTGCAAGATGTCAGCTAATTGCCCTGTAAACAGAAGAGCTCCGGCAGTTTGCAAGCTTGTGTAAATATAGGGAGATAAATTCGCATCTTTTTTTTCTGGTATTTTTTTTTCCCCAGGTCCGTCAATGATGACGCAGATGAAGTGCAGATGAAGGCTGGGTCACATAACTAAGAGCCCAATTCTATGCATGTCTACTCAGATGTAAGTTCCATTATAGTCAGTGGGGCTTTCTCCCATGTATGTGTTCTAATTCCCTCAAGCCTTGAGTCTATTTATTAGAGCTGATTCATTACGAGAAATGGAGCGAGGTTTATTTTTTGCAAATAAATAAAAAAATATTACTTGTAAATAAATATATTATTTATTTCTCAACTAGCTTTTTAAAAGTCTCTTAAAGCTAGGTGGATACCAATAGTGTGTCATTTTAAAAAGTGGGTCCTGGTTCTAAAAAGTTTGGGAACCACTGCACTTAGAACTATAAACCCTCCCCCCATCCCTATTAATCTTGCTCCTAGATTATCCACCTCCCATGGATACTGAGCTCCCCTCCAAATCCGATGCTGGTAGGGAGTCATAGAGAGAACCCTGTTAACAAAAAAAGTGTAGGTAACAGTTGATTGGAAAATGGCAGCTCTCCACGTTTTGCAAGTCAACTATTCCTGTTAAAAAATGTCTCAGTTGGGGATATTTGTAACTCTGTACACATCCTGTTTCCCCATCCATTTATTTAGAAAGTAATCTATTTAAAATGTCTTTGCTTAGTAGTAACTCATGCCCTTGACACAAAATTAAACCTTGACATGTGGCTCTGATGCCAGGCATTTCAAGTAGAAGCTTAGAATTATCTCCCTTACTTCACAGCAGGTGAGTTATACCTACTGATCCGGAATGCTGATTTTTGTCAAAACTGTATGCACACGAGGTTGAGTCAACTATTTAACAGTGCCCTTAATTTCTCTGCATTACGATTACGGCATGCTGTTTCAAACTGTTGTTATTTAATTAACTCATAAATGAACACAACTAAATTGCTCCAACCTGCAAAATTTATGTGTGTAACTTTACACATTGACGGCAAATCCAGCAAAGTGAATGCCCTCCCTCGTTGTATAAAATGTGTGCCCAAGATTTTGCAGGTTCAAGGGCTTAACATTAATGCTCATTCTGTTCAATTACTGCGAGAATAATTGCACAGATGGCATGTTTCCATATTATTGACTGTATGTATGGAAACTGAAGTGTGAAAACATGAGTATAAGGAACAAGAACAAACAGATCAACATTATTGCTAAAAAATAGTACTGTCAGTAGTCAAATACTATGCAAATAAATATGCATTTAACATAATTTGTGTCAAAGTTCTAGAATTGTTATAATTAGAGGATTACTATTCAGGAACATTTACTGTATATGCTACTTTCCAACTCAAAATTTCACAAAGCAGTTTACAAAGCTCAACCAGTAAATATATGGCTCCCTGTCCCCAAAGGACACACAGGGTGCAATCCTAACCAACTTTCCAGCACTGGGGTAAGAGCAATGCAGCTCCAAGGTAAGGGAACAAACATTCCCTTATATTACCTTGAGGAGAACTCCGTGACTACTACTCCACTGCAGAATGCAGAACATGCCCCATTGGCACAGCTATGCCAGTGCAGGAACGTTGGTTAGGATTGTGCCCCAGTCTACCGATGTTGAACAACTGAGAAGGGCATGTATCTCAACACTTGTAAAGCTGTTTGGAGTTTCAGCACCACTTTCACCCAGCCTCTGTTAGATTATGCTTCTTGGAGCCCATTTAGACCTAGAGAACTGAGGTTTAAGCGAGTTTTATTGGGAATGGCTTTGACTAAGGGAGGGTATTTCTATTATGGCAGCAATAGAACCCATCAGGTCAAGCCAGTTTCAAAGAGTCTCAGAGAGCCAGGGAACATGTGGTTCAGTTGCATAGGGCAGTTTGATCCATCATCTATGCGATGCTTGGTTGCTTTGGCAGAGTATCTCACTTGAGGGGCAATTTAGTGTGAGCCTCATTCTCTATACCAAGATAGGAGCCCATTAACCCAGTACCCATTTAGTCAATGGTCAGGTGGAATCTGACGGACAATGCCTGGTATCACAATAAATTTGGGAGTAATTCCTTCAGAATCAAGGTGGCTACTGCAGCATCATAGGTAGGCTTGTGAGACTGTTAGCAAAAGGACTGAGGGTGTAATCCTAATCTGAAGTTAGTCCTGTGCTTGCTCCCTGGCCAGGAAGTCCAACATGGGCATCCTCAGATCTGCACCTGCTCCAACAGGCGCAGATCCAAGTAGACCCATTGGAGGTGTTGACATGGGGTAAAGAGTCAAACACTCCCTTACCCTGTGGAAGCCCCAGTGACTGTCTCAGTGTCCACAAGACACCATTGGTCCATCTAACCCAGTATTGTCTACACTGACTGGCAGAAACTCTTGAGAGTCTCAACCCTACCTGCCAATGGCAGGGATTGAACCCTTAGATTTTCTGCATGCAAAACAAGTGCTCTGAGCTACAGCCCTTCCCTGAATCCTTATACCTGTCCAGGATATACAACCCCTTGCCAAGGATTTCAATGGTCTCCTTAAAACGCCCTTGGTGGTCATAGAATTTTTCTTCAATATTCCAACCAAGAAGGAACCTCCCAAACTTACTTACTGTGTTGCTTTAGGTGAATTCTGTTGGATGTTTGAACTAAGATCAACTCTTTGCGTGAAGCAATTCAGTATCTCTTCAACATTTGCATGTTCCCTTGAGTATTTGCAGAGAGAGACGGAACAACTTGGAACATGGCTTCTGCATCTCAATTTTCCAGCACGCTTCACCAGATCTACTTGTTGTGATTCTCTGGATTCTTTCTAACAAGGCAACTTTTTGTATTATTAATGCAAGGGTCTGCTATCCAGACAACTTGGGGAATATCAAAATTGTCAACAATAGGTAAGTTGGGAGGGTTGGATTCCGAAGGAGGAAATATGCTCTACAGGAAGTAACATAAAGTTGGATTGTCTGGTATATAGAAGTCCCAGAAACTAAAATACAAACTTGCTGCTATCCTAGTTCCTTCTTTGGCATTGTAATCAACACATGTGGTTCACAGTTTCCTTTCTCTCATGCACACAGCTTAGCATTGTCAAAACCAAAATGCTGAGCATTTGTTCTCCTATTAGCAAGATTCTTTTTGTGCTGCTAAAGCTGCTTTGCAATTAGAGTTAGTGCTAGGATAGCAGAGGTTACAGTGTAATAGATTTGGCAAAATGACACCCAGGACGTGCATATCGATCAAACACCCTTCTGCTCCTGAGACATACACCCCCCATTCTGGGCATATTGATGGATTGAATTCTTTGTGGGAGGCACTCTTCTTAGAGGTAGTTGTTGGTTATGGCTTGTAGACTGAATTGCTATTTGTTCACATTAAATTAGCACTTGTTTTGCATAGAAAATGTATTATTGCCGTTTTCACACTATCCAGACTTGGATACCTGAGCATTCCAATGTGTGATCTGAAATTCATGCTGAGTTTTTCTGCAGGTTCCAAGGGAATCTCCACAAAAGTTTCGACCGGCAATTTGAACATACAACAACCAACCAGCCAGCTAAGAACATCCATCAAATTGATCCCCAAAGCCTGGTTGAACACACACAGATGAGGTAGGGGCTGTACAGGCATCCTCCATCAGGGGGTCACACTGGTTGCCTGCCACAATAAGAGAAGACCCTCAATGCTTTGGGCCCCGCGGCTTCCTCAGACCTGTGCCTGTGATTTCGCAGGCGCAGATCCAACGAGCACATCGGGGAGGCTCCTGAGGCCTCCCAAGCTGCACTGGATACAGTGCAGGCCCACCGGCCTGCCTGCTCCAGCACAGTTTAGGATTGGGCTGTGATTTTCAGTTGTCCTAGTGTCAACTATTTTTAGTTTTATTTTACTCTATTCCTTTGAGAAAGTTCTGAAGCAGTGTTATTCAAACTGTGGGTCGGGACCCACTTGGTGGGTTGCGACCTGATGTCAGGTGGGTGGCGGAAAGCTGGAAGCAGCCATCTTGGAAACGGCAGACCTTACTCTTGTTACATTCCTTTTGTGACTGTTAGCAGTTTGAATTTTCAAGTGAGGGTTTTTTTTTAAAAAAAATTTTGTTTTCAGTTCAGGGCTTTCACATCATATTTTGTCCCAATCCTGCTTTCTGTCAGGGATGTTTCATGGTTGTGCAATTGCTGCAGTCCAAGAATGCCAATTTGCATTTCAGGAGTATCGTTTTATTATGTCACAATGACAGCACTTCCTACTTGATGATGTCACTTCCGGCTACGATATTGCTTCCAGGTTAATGCCATCACGTCCGGTGGGTCCTGACACCAGTGCCATTCTAAAAAATGGGTCCTAGTCTTAAAAGTTTGAATACCACTGCTCTAAAGAGTTAGGGTGAAACTTTGGGATACTATCTGGACTTCTTGAATGTGATCTTAGAACCCAAAAATGAATTTCTCAGTCGCAGAGCTGGAGCAGGCTCTGACTGCACGTGGGGCGGGGTGGAAACGAATGATGTCACTGCCCTCTGCACAGCCTCGCCATGCCCCTGCTACCAGAATTGTCCCATTTTGGAGTATAACGGAGGTAAGGGCGTGTGGTCCCAGCTCTGCACTGCTTCCCTCTGCGGCACGCCCAATGCCCTCACCAGCATCCATGGCAGGCGCTACACCACACCCTATGGGCGCAATGCCTCTGCTCAATAACATGTTTACTTCATAGTCAAGAATCTCCCAGGAGGTGACTTGTTTACAGCTTTTAATCCACTGACCAAGCAAGGTGTGGCTGCTCATGGAATTTCCCAAAAGGAAAGGAAAGGCTTCTCCCATCCGGCCAAGGGGCTGAAGAACCAAAGTTTGGCCTCTTCCCTGTGGGACCTAATGGTTCCTCATTCTCAATCCAAGCCAAATGCCATGAGATTGGCATGGCATGCACTCAGCCCCACATACACAGGTATATGAACGCATGTCAGGCAACAGTAGTAAGCCTCCTTTTGCAAATAGGGAATTCATACCTGAAAATAGAAAACAATGTTATGAGAAGCAGCTGTTACTTCACACGCCCCGCCAATGTTACCATATGGTGAATTCTCTGTAGGGAATTGTATCTAGGGCGAAAATGTTTCAAGGGATGCTCACATCCCACAGATCTTATGCTGTCCACCTTCCAGCACAATCCTATTTGTGTCAGCTTGGAAATAAGTATCGTTGAGTTCAATGGAACTTGCTCTGAGGGTAGTATGTATAGCAGGGACAGGCAGTGTGGGATTTGTGAGCTGCTGCTGGCTTGCAGGGTGGTTACCAGTAGTTCACGGCCCTTTTTGGCTCAGAGCAGCCACAGCCACCACTGCCAAGGAGCCAGAAAGGATGAGGCAAGACCAGTGATGTCATTCAGGGGGAACAGACCAGAACGGGCGTTCTGGATCCTAACGGGCTCCGTGGCTGGTTCCAGGTGCCAATCCAATCAAGACAAGTGCCAATCAAAAGTGAGTTCCTGTTCCTAAATCATTTGAATGACACCACTGGGCAAGACACAGAACTGCCTAGCCCCACACTTTCCAGCTGGAGCCCTGGAGCCCGCGAGCTCCTGCCTGGAGTGTGCTGTCGAGAGGTAGCTGCTTGTAGTGGGACTGGTGACTATGGCCAGATAGGGCAGTGGGAGAAGCGGCTTCTCCATGATGGGGAGAAGCAGAGCAGACAAAGTGTAGAGGGAAAGAAAGTGAAGCTGACTCCCTCTCCTCCCAGGGGCGTCATGGGTGGGGGACCTTCGTAGAAGTTCTGACATCAGGTCATGACCCACCTGACCCACAATTTGAGAAACACTGGTGTAGAAAATACTAAACTCAGGGGGCCAACGTCTGACCAGCTCCTATGCTGCCAAGCTTGGTGGATCCTTGATGTGTCATTATTCATCTGGGTGATGGCAGTGCCAATGATTGCTAACTGTTGTGACCCAAACCCAAATACAGCCTCACAGTGCAATCCTAGTACGCCCGTCACATCAACGCTACATCATAGCCGATTGGCACCCCTGCACTGGTGCTTGAGTGATGGGACCGGCGCGCCATGCAGTGCTGGACCTGTTGCGCCCGCGCCAAGCCTCCCTCGCATCAGCCGAAGCCAGCCAGCGTGAGGGAGGATCCGTGTCCATCTGTTTAGCAGACGCAGATCCAAGTAGCGCACTGGGGAGGCTGGAGCCTCCCCAACGGTAAGGGCGCAAAGGGGCCCTTGCCGTTGGGAGGCTCCAGCCTGTCAGCCTTGCCAATCCAGCGCAGTACACGATTGCACTCTCAGTGTGTCCTGAAAAAAATTTATTTCACAAATACATGCAAAAGTGACAAAGTCACAATTCTGGGAACCACTGCACTGTGCAAAGCATTTATTTACACTGAAGACCTTTAAGATGGAAATTTCCAACTTAACAAGTTGCTAATGAAGTGCATTCAGCCATGCAACACTGGAAAGCAGAACAAATTACATCAAGGTGATATTTAGTCAATGAAGCCTAACATGCTAAAATGCAAGTTTTTTGCACTGCGATCAGAGCAGGGCTGGGCTGAAACGACCTCCTTTCATGCTCACTTTTGTGACTTTTGAAAGGCACCTCCTGTCTTTAGCCGTTATTGATACGTGTAAACACATGTTGTTTCGATGTTTGTTCTTCGTGCCATTTCCTTTTCTTTTCGCTTGTTTTCCGTCTCCCACCACATCTGCCCACAATGCCATTAAATCCACTGTGACAACATACATGATTTTGGTCGATAACATCATGACACTGCATTGGACATGATGATGCTTAGAAACAAAAGCACATGAGCTGATAGGCTTAATGGCTGTTCGGGCAAGTGACTCCGAAAACTGCCTGTCAAGCAAAGGGAAATGCTAGGAATCGTGAGACACAGATTCTGCCAAAAGAACAAAAGTATGCCAAACATCTTTGAAATAATATTGATGTCTGGCGAGGTAAATAGTTTTTCAGTCATCTGTTTGGCTGTTTGTGGAATGTGCTAAGTGACGTGAATACAGAAAATAGATTATATTTAGCAGAAACAGAGTAAGAGAACGTTCTACATCCATCAATCTATATGTTAGAGAACTGAATTTGGTGCAAATGAATTTTTCAGCAGAACTATAAAAAAACTGATCTCAGAGATGTGGTTTTTCTAAGTAATTCTGTTGCATGAACATTTAACAAATCCTTTTGACATAGCCCATGATGGTGTGTTAAAGTTCCTTCATTTGGCCATCTTTTGCATGAAGTCTGCTCATAATACATAGTGCTTTATGTATTTCTTGGTTTTTGTTACTGTTTCCTTGCTGCCCTTTACTCCATTAATTTTGTGAAGTCCACTGATAGCTGTTTAGTTAGACACTGCTTTTAATTACCATGACATGAATGATACAACATTATGTAAAAATCACATAAAGATGGCTGCATGTATTGTAATTATATAAAATCATCACAGAGCCAAGAGCCATGGATAATGTGCTCACTGCCCTAAATATTTTGGAAAACAAAACACAACAAAACAGTCTAGCTGTCCTCAGCTAGATGCCACTCTATAAAACTGTTGAATAGGAATGGGCAGTCTTATGGACTGATACCAGATCATAGCCCACACATCAAGTAGTACAACAAAGGAATACTGTTTGATCCCCTGGGTGACAGCACAGTTCAAGACCAAGAATGCCACTCCTGCCCTGATGATCTTGAGATGTTCGTTTTCTGGTCCCATCCCCACACAGTGTCAGGTAGTAAGACTGGCAGAATTCGTGCCTTGACTGGCTACAGGGCAGGCTACAGGACAGGGAACCACTGGGGGCAGGGCAACGCAAGGCTCTGCTCCCAGTGGTTCAAATTCATGCAGCCACATTCACAGCCTCCTCCACCCTGGGAGGATAGTCTGAGAGTTGCTGCTTTGGGAGCAGAGAAGGAATGTTTGGCTCCTTTCCCTGATAGGTGGGGTGGTGATGGACTGTCCTCGGACTGGTAGGTCACCACTGGCAGGTATAATGCAGGAGAGGGAATAGGATTAGGGCTTTGTTGTACACCCTAAGGTAAGCAAGACTCAGTTGCAGACCCAGCCGAGAGCCGCCCAGGGACAGAGGAGGAAGAGGTCCACTCCTCTGCTGTTTCTCTGCTGTGTGTGCTGCTCTGCTCCGCCCCCACACCATGCAAGGCTCCATTTTGGAGCTGCAAAATGGCAGGGGAGGGTGGCAGTGCCAAAAGTGCTTGCCTTTCGAGAGCTGAACTGCCTCGTCACCGCCCTCCTCCTGCCCCAGCTCCTACCCCTCCTGCTCTTGGGGCTCTTGCCCCCTCCCACAAAGTGATAGGATTGCGACTGGCAAGCCTCAGCACAATCCTATGCTGCACTGGAGCAGGCAGGCCGGCGGGCCTGCACTGTATCCAACACAGCATTGGAATGTTCAGGAACCTTCCAGGCACAAGGGCACGTTCGTGCCCTTACACCATGGGAGGCTTCTGCCTCCCAATGGCTTCCTTGGATCTGTGCCTGCAGTGAAATCTGTGCCACATCACACTGGTTGAATACTACTGTACTGATCTACGCTCCATCCCAATCTGAAATAAATGGAAATAAAATATTGACTATCTAACAAGGGGGTGCCAGGGCAATGATGTGTCCTTAATAGCAGTTCAGGCACGTGATATTTTGAGAAATGACCATCCTCTTATATCCATCTTCTTAGAGATTCATATATAAGTCGAAATTCAGTCATTTGCATTGGAAGCCAATTGACATTGCTATTATTAATTCTGAA
The DNA here is from genome assembly GCA_029204185.1 of Lerista edwardsae. NCBI lineage: Eukaryota > Metazoa > Chordata > Lepidosauria > Squamata > Scincidae > Lerista > Lerista edwardsae. The sequence goes on from JAJKFI010000003.1 coordinate 24,997,711, forward strand.
TGTTATCCTTCTAGGAAGGCTTTATAATAAGCATGTCCCCTGATCCAGCTGATAAGCACTTACTGTTTGCTTCATTTGCAGTCAGAATTCCTGGAAGTTATAGGTTGTAGAATAGTATTAACAACAGAAAGCAAGCAATGGCTATACCCCCAGATTTATGTGGCTCCAAGACAGGTGTTCTGTAATAGACCCCTGTCCTACTGGTGGACCCCCATTCCTTGTACTCCCTCTTCCACCTCCACTGTTGTCCTGCTTTCCATAAGAGTGAGCTGCTTTGGAGCTCCCTCCTCATCTCCCTTTGTGGTGGTACCATCACTTTTGCAAGACAGAAGCTCAGAGAAGACTAGTGAGCCCCACACTAGCCTGCTGAATTAAGTCAGATCACTGCAAAAGAATGAATTGGTTGCTGCTCCTCATCCTTCTCCTCATTGCCTGTGACAGGACCATCATTCCTAGTGCGGTATGTGTCGCTACCCTTTCCTCTTCTATTATTTGGAATGCTGGACAGTCCTGTAACACACAACTTCTAAGTGGTAACATATCAGAAGTCAGAGTGGCCTTCATCAGTGGCGTCCCTACAGGAGGGGGGGTGGAGCTCTACATTTTGCAAGGAGCCTTTCCCTCCCGTGTAAATCGCTCTTCTCTCTTGCCACTGTAGCAAGTAAGCAACGCCAAGACGTTGCTTTTCCCCTGAGGACTGGCTAAAATGGCACAGGAAAGGAGCGATTTCCATGGCAAAGTAAGGCTCCTTGCAAAACTTAGAGCTCCACCCCCCGTAGGTATGCCACTGGCCTTCATTCTAAGATATGTGGGTTGCAGTGTGAGCAAAGACGACCCCTTCAGCAAAGCAAAGGAAGGGCAGAACATGGAAAGGTCAAACCTATTTCTCCTTCCCACCAATAGCACGCCCCACTTTTTAGAAAGTCCCTGTCACTGGGCAGTTTCTGGGATTCCATTTTTGGTGAGCACTTTACTGGCGCATGGGGCCCAGTGCCATCCTAACCATGCCAATGCTGTGGATTTACAGCTAGACTACCTAAGTCCAGGCTGAGCTATATAAATATTGTGGCACTTTAAGAGAATGACTGCTATCAAATAAATAAACATGAAATATTCTTCTGAGAGCAAATGCTCAAAAGAGTACTATCTGATGACAAAGTTGAACACTCACATCGGAAATGTTCTGTTCTCCAGGCACTGTCTTTCCTTGCAGTTGATCATATTGATGTAGGAGGACCACACACACACACACACACACACACCCCAGTGATTCTCTCAGAAACCACCAAGCTTCTACCCTGGCTCCCCAGCCAAGCTGAAACCACCAAGCTTCTATCCTGGTTGCAGGCCCACAGCCCACAGCCACGCTGCAACTGCCACACTCCTTTCACCTAACAATGCAAGCCTAAACCATTGAAGAACGACAGAACACCTTGTAGTGTAGCACAGTAACCAGAGTAGAACAATAGAGGTCCTGGCAACAGTAGAAGCAGCGACTCTTGGTGAGAAAACACTTTCTGGCTCAAGTCAAACTGTTGCCCCACTGTGGTTATTTTGGCCTATAGGTAATGTTTGTAATGCTATGCTCATGATGATAAGATAGAGATGTAACCAGATGCACATAATGCAGGACCTGGAAAGGTGAAGGGGTAAGACCAGGATGTGATGGAAACAGGTATGAACCCCATCAAGGAAAGGCAGTGCGAAGGGGCCATGCTAATCTTCTCTGTATCATTCCAATTTTAGTATATGCGCTGCCGAAGCGAGGTCACAGAGGTGATCCTCGAGAGATAACAAGCCATTAAAAATTGGCACCAAGGGACATTCAGATGTGTCTCCCTTGCCTCAAGGTCTTGTAATGCAAATCTGATGTCTGACAAAAAGAGCATAGTGTGGACCATTTAATCTGCCCAGGAGCTAAAATACCTGGAAAGTTCTTTGGGCTAAGCCAAAAGAATTTCTCACCAAAGTTTATTATTTAAATGCAAACTCCCTTCTGGCCACTTTAGCACTTTATCAAGGTAATTGGCAAGTACTTATCACATTGATAGCTGTCATCAACCGCTTGTGGCTAAATCTGTCTGGCCTAAGGGTCTCCTTTCTGCTTTTGTAATGTGCCAACCCTATTGTAATCTTGTCTTATGCTTCCTCATCCCCCTCTCTGATCCTTGGTTGGGGTCACACAGGAGAGGGGAGCAGGAGCATCAAAGGGGAGGAGGAGCAGCAGCAGAGGGGAGGGGAAACAGCAGCAGAGAAAAGACCACCAATCAGATGTCTCACATCACCAAAATTTGCCAATAGCAAATTGCCAATGTTCCAATTCCATATTTGCATGTTCAACTGTATAACTGTCCAAGCCAAAATGTACACATTGCACAAGTTCTGTGTTCTCTTTGGAGGCATTGGAACGTGTGTCCGTTTTGCTGATGTCCTACACATGAGTAAAATGTACTTCTCTTTCTGCAACATCAGTGTCCAGCTGGCAATTCTTTTTCTTTCGTTGACGTTAAAACTTTGGGTAAGCTATAGCAGGATCCCGCTAAGGGGGCTCGGGGAGACAAGAGGGGGTTTGCGGACTCCGCTTTAGCAAGAAAGGGGAACGCATGCCGGAAAAACGAACCACTCAATCTTGGGAGTCCGGTCTCACCTTAAAGAAACAGAGACCTAGAGAAATCGCCTATCCAGGCTTGATTTCCTCCCACAACAATATCATATACGAGGAAGTGTCACAGGGAACATGAAGATCTGTTCTGCAAACCCCATCATTAGGTGCTTTGGTCATTACCTGGATAACTGCTATTGGCTGCTGTGCCATGTCCCAGAATGCCTTGCAGGACTGGTGAAAGCCGGAAGAAGGCACTTAGCTGCTTGAAAGCACAGCAGAAATTGCACAAAGTGCTGGTTTAGCTAGCTCATGGAGAGAAAGGAACTAGCAGTTAGTTCAGCAGGACCACCGTAGTACATGAAGTTGATAGTTCACTGGATCATCACTCTGCCGCACATATATCTGTATTGACATTTGATGCATTTGTCTGCTAACACTTCACGGATTACAGTCACTTACTGCTGCATCTTTTTTTCCCTGCCATGCTGCATTAAGGGAGAATCCTAACCTGGAGTTAGGCTGGCACAGTTAGGCCAGTAAAGTTTGGCCGGTACAAGGACCACCACAGAGCCAGGGAGGATGGTGCATGTCTGTGTGCTGGCCTCTGACTCCAAGAGTGGTCCAAACATACTTTATGGGGCCCCTTGGGCCAGCCAAACTTTGCTGGTTTAACTATGCCAGCCTAACTCCAAGTTAGATTGCACCCCAAACTATATTATTTTGCCGTTCTGTAGTTTCATTTCTTCCAACTAATGATGTGATTAAAAAAGGGAGACAACAAATGTGAGGTTAACTTTCGCTTGCAGAAGACAAGGTAAACTTTCCAATAAAAATATCAGGCATTGCTCACATCCTCTTTACTGAAATTATAGAGACCAAGACAATCCATTTTTTTTTCCAAATGGTATTATTTTCCTGGCAGGTTTTTATTATAGAAAATAGTCTGCTTGCTAACTTCTACTGGCTTGTTTGACTAAAGAAGGTTCACAGCTGAATTCCATGGACGGGTTTTACCACCTTCCTTTGAGTTGTGTACTAATCTGTGCTGAGAATTGTGAAACAGAAGAATTAAGCAGAAATAACATATGCAAACACTGAATATAAATCAGCAAACAGTAGATAATAAAGATTAAATCCAGATAACTCAGGGATGAAAAAATCTTCTTTGTGCTCATTAATATATTGCACTGTGTATTGTAATTCCCATTTGTCTTCCTACTTGCACAGGAAAAAACCTGACAGCTTAAAAAGACCATATTTGATAACATGGAAGAAAATTAGATGGCTAATTCTATGCTGAATGACAGGCACTGCAGACATTGGACCCTGCAGAATTCATATACACAGTATGCATATAGTATGCAGACCTGAGTAGATTGTCTTCCATTTTGCTTCAACCTAATTTCAGCCTTTCTGTGTGCCTAATCCTATCCAATTTTCCAGTGCCAATGCAGCCGCAGTGCAGCACTGAGGTAATGGAACAAATATTCCATCCTCCATGATGGCTTCCCCCATTGCAGGACACAATGCATGCCCTGTTGGCATGGTGGCATCAGTGTTGGGAAGTTGGATAGGATTGGGCCACAAAAGTGATACAGATGATTGGGCAAGTGGAGGTGAAGCAGACACCTACTACGATGAGATGAAGCAGGCATCTCCCAAGGCAATGGTATCCCGATGAATAAAGGTATGTGTAAGGAAGTATGCATGGGTGAAGGCTTTTCTTCTGGTACCCAGGAAGCAACAGGTTAATGGTCCAGGTTTGCCAAGTCTGTGTTTCTTGATAGGACAAAGATAAATGCCCCAGTTCAGTTAATAGAGCTAATGAATAGTAAAGCACTATGGAGTAAATAGAAAGTGTAGGCTCTCCATAGACTAGCATTCTTCAACCTTGGGGTCATGATCCCGATGGGGCCGCAAAGCCTCAGTTGTGGGGTCACAGTAACTTATAGGAATGAAAAAGATTGAAGACCAGTACACTAGAGCACCACCAGGTAAAGGTGGGAGGCATCTGGTGGACCCCATTCAAGTACCAGGAGATTGTGTCCCAGTTCTACTCAGGTTCTTAGCAATTGTGCTAAAATAGCTTTCACTGGTAGTAATGTTTTTGCTGTCTCTAGTAAGAATATTTGGTTACAGTGAACAGAACTGAGAAGGCGTTATGGGGTGGGTAGCAAAGGGGGCCAGATAGGGTCGTGGGAGGGAAGTGGGATTGACAATGGGTTCCCAGTATCATAATTCATTTATTTTTTTCATTCATTGGGGTCGTGGCACAATAAGGTTGAATACTGTTGCCATATAGACAATTGGGGAACACTTTGAAAAATAGCCTCCATTCGACATATTGCATGCCTACTGCCTTAATTAGGTCCGCACTGTATTATTTGGCATGTGCTAAATTCCTCTCTTCCTTGATAGCCAAGTTTGGCTTTCCTTCAGCATTTCCGGATTTGAAATCTGCTAGACCTGTTAATTAGCATCCTTAGCGACAAGATTTCTAATTGTCATTTGCCCTTCATTCATGCTCACACATCCATGGCATTTGATCTCTGAGTCTCCCTAGGCATAAGCTGATAATTTTCCTTGTGGCTGATTCCTCACAGCCTCCTCACATCCTGAATTTCTACCATGTTTGAGGGGAGGGGTGATTCAGCCGTCCGTTGCTCTTTGCCTCATCCGACCATTGCACAGAGCGCATCGAAAATACATAAAGTGCATAATATGCTTGAGTCAGGATATTTGGAAAACTGTCTTCCAGTTTGTTTGTGGTTCTGCCCTTTATAAATTATTGAGTCGTTTGTCACATGTAAGTGCAAAATAATTTATACAGTGACATTTCTGAAGGAGTACAAAAGGAGCTCTGTCACTTATACCTGCGTACATTATTACACTGAATATGAGCAATTTAGCAGGATGGATATGGATGACTCATGTGTGGTGCTGGAAAGGAGAACATTCAGTTCGTAAACACTCAATGCCAAGGGAAAAGGTCAATAGAACCGTAAGGCGCTCTGATTAATCTGCACATCATTTGTACCCAGTCATATCTTGCAACCCATTAGCGCTCAGTGCTTTCCGGAGAGAAAGGCATCTAGCCACTCAAGGGAAGAACTCCACAGTGCTATATGGAGCACCAGATGGAGAAGGTTGTGCTACACATGTTGTTGCTGATGAACTTCTATAGAGTGGCTGTTGCCCATCTAGAGTAAACTAGATGAACTAGAGTGACTGTGGACGACCAGAGAAATCTGGGGGATAGATTGCCATTTCACAGTGAAATGCATTTTTTCCTAGAGTTTGGGAACACATTTCCCCCCCCCAAAAAAAAACATCTCCATTGTATAGGAAAAATGAATATCAAAGTTTGGCTGGCACAAGGGCCACCATGAAGTGTGTTTGGATCACTCTCAGAGTCAAAGATGATGGTGCACATCTGTGTGCTGGCCCCTCCGACTCCGAGAGTGGTCCAAACATACTTTACGGTGGCCCTTGTGCCAGCCAAACTTTGCTGGCCTAACTGTGCTGGCATAACTCCAGGTTAGGATTGCACTCTAAAATTGGCAGAGGCCGCATAACACAGAATGACTGGTCATATGATGAAGACGGGGACTAATAGTTAAGGCTGCAATGGGTGTGCTCAGTGTTCCAACACGCAGTACATAAAGGTGTGAGCCAACTTTAGGTTTCCAAGGAGCTTTTTTTTTTTTTCCAGAGCTTTGGGAGGTAATAGCACAAAATGGTGGTATGCACAGTCATTTACATATTGGGTTTTTTAAAAAACATACATACAAAACTCATAGCCCAATTCTATTGGGCCTCTGAGCCACTGGAACTGCACTCCACCAGCCCAGGCTGTCACTGTAAAGCACTTTGCAACAGCGCACAAAGTAGGCCGAAGCCTTTCCACTGGTGCCAGTACAAGCTGCAGCATGCACTGGAGCAGGTAAGTGCTCTTCCGAGCAACTCAGGGGCAGGGGAAGGGTGGGAAAGGGTGGCATTGGGGCAGGGGAACAGTGGATTGGGCCCAGGAGGGGACTGGATCAGTGGCAGTGGCACATTTGTATCCTATATCCCCCTTCCCAGGCCCAATCCACTGACACAGGTCAACAAGGACTTGCCCACGATTTAGGAGTTTTCCCATGATTCCTCAGAGCAAGGGGACACATACCCCCTTTCCTCATAGAGACCTCCAACACACAACATTCCCCCACAGGATGCAGTGCAAGCCACGCTGGCTCCATTGAATCGGTGCAGGGGTACTTGGATAGGACTGGGCTGTCAACAGTGTTTCAAAGAAGACAACACTGGGGGTTAAAACTGGTACCCAGGAACTCGAGAAGGCAGAAGATGATGATGATGAAGAAGAAGAAGAAACAACACTGGATGAATCCATTGGCATGATAGCAACCCTGGAGTGACCTTCTTCCCAGCCCTTGTAGTAAGCTGATGTGTCAGAGCACAAGTTACATTAAATGCTCCTCTCGGATGTGCTTTGTTGTTGTGAAGCTACGATTTTGTTCATGGAGAAGCATTTAAAAAACATGACACCCCTCTTCAGCATGAAATGGTACAGGCCAGAAATGTGTCGGTCGGTTGACACTTTCAAAAGAGTAGCCAAAGAAACATGCATAATTTAAAAGGAATGGTGGAAAGAATGAAGGTGAGCTGAGCTGGTTCCCAGTACAAAGCTATTTTTGAAACAGCCCTCCTGTTTAATTTGCCTTGACCTTCCTGATACAAAGCAAAGACATTTCTCAGCCAGCCTGGTTTCCTTCCACTGATTTTTCTCTCTCTACTGAACTAGTCTGTAATTAGAAACACCTGAACCCGAAATGACATAAGTCAGGTAACTGTTTCGGGATTTAACATGAGACAGGTTTTCAAGCCTGTCTGGGAATACTATCTTTCAGGCTCATCTTAGTATTAAAGAGCAATTATTTTATGCCCTGAATGCTTCTGACAATACGGGGGGAAAAGTACAGAGAAAGTCATCTAGTAAAATATCAAAATTCTTAACTTTACAAGTGTCAATTCTCTGTCAAATCTTCCACTATATAAAACTGCAATGAGTCAAGTCGCTAACGAGCTTTATTTGCAATTGCCAAATCTGTTAATCTCTTATTTTGTGTCACTTGCCCCCCCCATTGCCATATCCTCTACAAAAACTATACAACAAAATCAACTTTTAATATCCCCAATAAGTTTGCAGTTCCTTATGCACATACCTGGCAGTACATTGCACTGAATTCTATGCCACTTTCTTTTGAGCAGAGGCATAACTAGGGCAGAGCCTAAGGGGACATGCCCCAGGTGCTGTCCTAGGGGGTGCAAATATTTTGCTCCTCCTCCGTGACTTTGGGTTCTTTGGAGAAGGAGGCAGCTCTGGCGTCTGCTGCTGCTTTGCAATGTGGCTGCTACTACCATTCCTTCTCCTGTAGAGGCTCCCATTTGAAGGGGGTGCCCCCTTCAAGGGGAGCTTCCTCAGCAGAAAGAACAGGGAGCGACCACTGCCAGTGCTTCTCTGGAAGAACCTGGAAGTGATGGCATGATGTTACAATGTGATGATGTGATGTTGCGACATCGCTGCCCCAGGCGTTAAGACTGTTAAGGCATGCACATGATCAATCAATCAATCAATCAATCAATCAATCAATCGGTACTTATATACCGCTTTTCAACACGAAGTTCACAAAGCGGTTTACAGGCAAATAGTAATAATAAAGTTAAATGGCTCCCTGTCCAAAAAAGGGCTCACAATCTAAAAAAAGGCAGACCGCCAGCAACAGCCACTAGAAAGACTGCGCAGGGGTGAAGAGGGACAGTTACTCTCCCCCTGCTAAATATAAGAGGAACACCACTGGAAAAAGTGCCTCTTGTCCAGGACATGATTGTGCTATAAGAGGGTTTTCTTCTGTCAAAAATTATTTATGTTGTAAGATTATATCTCATTTGTAGCCCAATCCTAAAGTTGCTCTGAGCTGACACAAGTCCATTCCATGAAGCATGTCCGTGCCGTAAAGCACACTCACAATTACTTGGAAGGAAGCTAAGCCAGGCGAGGCCAAGCCAACACAGGGTCAGTTTCTGAGCCAAGCCAACACGGGGTCAGTTTCTGCTGGCTTGGGCAGGCTGGCACAGGAAGTGGCAGAGAGTGGCAGAGAGTGGAACAGAGAAGGTTCTGGGCAGGGGAAGGCAGAGGAAGGCAGTCCAGTGGGTGGATCAGGCCTGGTGGGACTGGTACTACCCTGTGTAGTGCCCCAGCCTGCTCAATAGGGCTATTTGGATTTGCGCCAGCTATTTAGCTGGCACAGAACTAAGAAGCCCCATGTAGGACTTACAGGTGCGGGACAGAGGTTAGGATGTGGAGGCCAGCTCTGCCATTCCCACCCTCTCTTGGGATTGAATCTCCCCCACCCCGAATCACCTAGTCTACCCTACCACCACCCTCCCCTGCCCTTCTGCTGCCCAGTGCAACACGCACCTGCTTGGGCAGCCATGAGGCAGGATATAGCACCTGTGGGAGGGTGCAGGCCTTCTTGCTGCCACCACTTACTCTACAGGTGTTGAAAGGTGCTTTACAGTGTACTGTATAGTACACCCAGTGCCAGTGCTGTGACCAAAGCACTGGTCCTGCCCACTCATGGGGTTGGAATCTTCATGAACAAGGCTGTGATGGGTGATGTTTGTTAATGGTTAGACTCCAGAAACATGAGGTCAGTCCAACAACTCCATTTTATACAAATTTCTTTCTCTGGTAATATGAGACAAATGTTTCCATTTTAAAACATGTCATTCCCAGGTAATTGTTTTTCGGTGCATAAATAAGGCACTTAACAGCAGTGCCTTTCATTCTGATGACGGGCTGTAATGAAACCAAGCTATTAGCAGATCTTCTATCATGCCTACACTATTATAAAAAGGGGGGAGATCTCATTTGTAATTGGCTCCCTTTTGACAGGCGTGGATTCCATATCTACCTATATTTTTCCCTGCCCCCACAAATGAGACCATATTTGCTTTCTCTTATCTGTCTCTAGTCAAACTGCTTTGACAGCTACAGGATATTGGGCTGATTCAAGCCAGAGACATTGATATGGTGGTTGTATAACAGGGAAATATAATGATGCAGCAAATATGCGCCCAAAGCTTGTGCCGCAAGAAGCTGTCAAGGAAAAACCATTTCCAGGAAAACAAAAGAAATATTCTTTTGTATAAAAAGGAACAATGCATTTCAGAAAAAGTGCACATATCTTCGGAAAGTATGATTCCTAAGATTCCAGCTGTTTCCCTCCTGCAACTTTCCTGTGGATTGTCATTGCATTGTGACTACCAAAAACATCAAAGTGCAATCTCCTCTGTACATTTCCACTATTTAAAACCTCCTGTACAGTTCCAAAGCATCATCACTGTGTTATAATTTTTTTTTTCACGGAAATACATCCTTTGAAAAGTGAGAGACATCTCCTGTACAGATTGCAATTAGTTCAAATAACAACAGGAAATAAGGTAATGTAAAGGGCTTCCAAATATTATCCGTCATGTTGCTGGCTTCCTGCAGGCTCAATGCAGTCGGACTCCATATTGATGAAAACTTTTTAAAGAACAACCACAGCTGGACCTCACACAAAAGGAATAGAAACAAATTAGCCCAAAGCAACCATCGATCTGTCCCAGGATCCTTTTAACAATAACGAGGAAATTGATCAGAGAAAATGTATAGAGAATTTTGAGTCATTTTTTCTTTCTGGACTATTCTAGGGGAAATACAAGAGCTGATTGGGGGTGGTGGGTTTTCCCAACAGATAGCGTATTATGGGCAGTCCTAACCTGGGCTGGAAGCAGCAGGCCAACTGGCCTGCACCATATCCAGCCCTGGTTAGGAGGTGGCTGTGGCGCAACTTGGAGAAAAGGGACATATGTCTGTCCCTTTACCATGAGTAATGCTTCAGACCCCCCAATAGGGCTACTTGGATCTGTGCCAGCAAAATTGTGAAACCGCTGGCAAAATTGCAGGCAAAATTGCTGTCGCAGATCCAAACAGGCTGGTGTCAGGTTGGCCTGCTCAGGAGGGGGATTAGGATATGGACTACCTGCCAGAAGCCAGTCCCATTCCCTTCCTCCCTTCAATCTGCTCTCCCTCTGCTTCCCCCTCCCTCCACAATACGCTGCACCAGCTAAACCTGGCAGGCACTAATATTTGGGATTGTGCAGAGGCTGGATTTGGCCTCTGAGGGCTGGTGCATGTCCTTGTGCAGCCACAGCTGACTCCTGTTGGCACAAACGTACTCCTAAGAGCACCTTAGGATTACACTTTAAATGAAGACAATATTTGCTGACTACTCCTTAAAATTTGAGCCAAAATCCAGCTCCGCTCATTTCTATGAGATCAATCAATCACTAATCAATCACTAATATTTATATACCGCTTTTCAACATAAAGTTCACAAAGCGGTTTACAGGCAAATAACAGCATTAAAGTTAAATGGCTCCCTGTCCCAAAAGGGCTCACAGTCTAAAGGAATGGAGAACACCACCAGCAACAGCCACGAGAAAGACACTGTGCTAGGGTGAAAAGGGACAATTGCTCTCCCCCTACTAAATATAAGAGGACACCACTTGAAAAAGTGCCTCTTGCCCAGTTAGCAGGGGATCTATTTTTGAATCTTTTTGTTGAAAAGCAGTATCTACTACTACTACTAGTCATATTATCATCATCATCTTAAGACCACCAGGTCTTGGTGTATTACTCCCACAGTTGAAAGTTCTGAATATTGAAAGTTCTGAATTGTTGAATAACAACAATGAAGACATGAAAATGACACCATTCTATGTGGTGCTACCTTCCTGCTGTTGATTTTACTCTACTACAATATCTCTGGCTCAGCAGTTTGAGTAGATTTACCGTTTTTTGCAACCCAAAGCGTGTTTTGTAGGGGGAATTTTTGTGTTGGAAGTTCAAACTAGCTTCAGCCCCATTACCTTTAGTCTGTCATATTCACCATGCGAAACTGGATAAGCCCTATAATCTTGTAACAGCTGAAATGTCCAAATTGCTTCAAATACATATGCAACTGAAATGCATTTCAGTAATCTAAACTATATGTTGCCAAGGCATGAATAACTGCGTCCAGACTATTTCTGTTCAGGAGGTGGTCACAGTTGGCACACCATCTGAAGCTGGTTATAAGTGTTTCATGCCGCATATACCACTTGAGCATTTCAAATACAGGCTGGATCCAACAGCATCTCTAAGCTGAGAAATAGCAAAGACTGGAGTGATAACAGGCTAGTAGCCTAATTCAATTAAGGGCTGGGTTCTTCTGTTGATACAAAACTGGTGGCCAAACCATGGCTATAGCGAAACATTCCAGAAATGCTAATTACAGAAATGTTCATCAAAGTTTTTGAGGTATGTTGGAACAGTAACTGATCCAACAATTTTTTTTTAATGTGGCATTCCCTTGGCCCATTAGTGTGCAAATAACTGACAGTACCCATTGTGAAACTGAAAAAAAGGCAGAGGTTTCCCTCTCTGGAAAACAAATGGCCCAATTCTATTCTCTGTCATGCTATACAGTAGTATGCAGCTACTCCAATAGAACATGTGTTGCATGCTATGGGGGAAGGGGTCAGACGACCAGCAAGATGTAAATAAAATATCTTTTACTTGATCATCTGATCAAGTAAATGGGCCTCCTGATCACCAATGGGTCTCCTCCGACCCACACCAGTTATTTTTCTGTTGTAAGTCTAAGGACAGGAAGGAGGCGAGTCTGGGCTGGAAGAGAGGATTAAATCATCCATGTGCTGCCCTAGCCATGACCTTACCTGGACCAGTGGGAGGTTCTGGCACACATTGGAGTTCTAGCCATTTCTACTAGTGGCTGTATCATGTGCAATAGTGGTCTATCATTGGCAGAGTCACTTAAGACAGTGGATTGTAATATCTGCTGTTATGGCCCATAGGATTGGGCTGTAAGCTGGACAGCTTTGCCATACTTGCTGAGAAGAAGATTCTCCGGCAGCTGTTGGATCATTGCAGAAATTGCAAGATCATCTTGCCTTAGCTTCAACCTTACTAATTTTAAGCTTATTCAAATATTAGCCAAACTACCTAAACACTTTTAAGACAATAGCTACTGTAGCATATGCCTTCTTCTGTATAACAGCTTCCATGGTTCAGTAAATTTGCATTGTGAATTGGAGTAGAAAGCATTAATGTACTATTTCAAATCCCTTGCAAACCTACATAAAAATATTGATCAACCACTGTTTCTGACTTGGATGTGACCTCAAAAAGTTTTTTGGAATCAATACATGAAAATTCTGAAATCCAAGTTATTTGCACACAAATGAAGTGCTATGTTAAGCTGAAGTGGCAGAAATGAAAATGTGCATGTATGTAGACAATGAAAATGAGTATGTAGACATAGTGATGAAAGGAATGAAAAGATGCTCTAGAATGCTATTGAATAACAATTCATTTTAATATATAAAGATTGTTTTCTTGCTATACATAGCATATTTCAAATGTTCTCAACCCTATTCCATGCTATACAATATCACTGTTTTCAAACCAGTGTCGAGATTTAGGGGAAGAATGACATCTCATACTGTATTTGTTAACCACATTCCACACTTCACTTTTGATGATTGGCAGTATTTTTTTTTCCTGCATCTTCGATCAGAAAACCCAAAAGAACAAGAACACATGACATTTCAGCCACTTTATGATGAATTCTATTAATGCTATGAAGAAATAGTGTGAGATTGACTATACTGAAACCTTGGAGTTTTCACAGTGCTCTGTTCAAAATAGGTGAGGCTGCAGAGATCAAAGTTTCCTCCTCAGACATCGCAGCCGGGATCTTAAAGGCAGAAATGCCACGGTTCAGATTTATTTTATGTCTTGTCATTTGGCGTGACATTCCTGTTGAAGTTACCCATGGCAACAAGCTGTTGTGGAATTCTCAATTGACATTTTATGCCTTCGTCATGGTGACTGGAGGATTGCTAACAAATGTTGCTGAAATATAGGGAAATGGCTTTTGAATGTGCATTTGCAGAGAATGTTAAGCTTGCCAAAACATGCCAGAGGCTCTGTGTCGGCACTTTCCTACAAGAAATGAAGGACTTATATCACTTCTTTGTAGCACATTCCAGTGAAGCAAAACACACACAAATCCTCAAACCAAAATAACTTTAGTTGATGTGTAGAGAGAAGGGCCTTTCAAATTCACTTATGCACTAGAAAAACATGGAAATTATATGTTTAGAGTCCCACCTAAGGACATTGGAAGTTATGTTTACCATCTTCGTTTCTGTACCATGTTAACAATAAAGATACAGCACAATCTCACAGTTTGGGCTAACTTACAATAGTTTCCATGCAAACCCACTTTGCTCAAGGACTCCAACCACAAGTCACCCGAGACCGAGGGTGAAATCCTAACCTGGTGTTAAGCTGGCACAGTTAGGCCCGCAATGTTTGGCCATCACAAGGGCCATTATAAAGCATGCTTGGACTACTCTCTGAGTCAGGGAGGATGGGACAAGTCTGTGTGCTGGCCTATCCGAGTCTGAGAGTGGTCCAAACCTACTTTACAGTGTCCCTTGTGTCAGCCAAGCTCTGCTAGCCTAGCTGTGCCTAACTAGGGGTTAGGATTGCACCCCTAGTTACTTGAAATAAAATTGGTCGAAGAATATTGATTATAACAATCAATCAACAATTGTAGCAGGAAGTATCTACAAAACTGCTCCCCATTTAACTTAAGGCCCCAATGCTGGAGGAGCCAACTAAGTTATCAAGACCCCTTTGGAGACATCCCCAACCTGCCTTTCAGAAGCCCCAGCTTTTCAACACCAACCTCTGAAAAGGGGGTCAAGGAAGGTGAATTGCGCTGCTTACCCCAAGCCGGATAGCATTTGTGACAAACATTGCAATTCAAACCAAGAGATCACAAACTTGATTCTTTGAGCCAGACAACCTCTTGGGGATAGTTTTGTTTCTCCCTCTGACTTTTGCTTAGCCAAAAATTCCTATCCATTACCTAAACCAGAGATCTCCAAACCTTGGCCCTCAGGTCAGATCCGGGGGGTTTGGACAAAGCTCTCCCTTGTGTGAGTGGCACTTACGTGCTGTGCAAACACTGCTCCATTTTGCAGCCAATCAGCTGGCAGGGACGCTGTAGGCAGTTGTGTCTATCCCCAGTGTCCGGCTGCACACATGGAGGTATGAGAAACAGGAGGCGGCATGACGTCATTTTCTTGAAGCCACATGGGTATACCAATATGGCTGACTCAGATCATTGCCGCCAAGGAGGAGTGCCGCGAATTCACGAATAAAAATCTCCCTGCACGTGTGTAAAAGTTAATATCAACCTTTTTAATCATGCCTGCGTGTTCTGCATACGGGTGTGCGAATCGCTGTACGAAAAATGGGATTTAATTTCCATGGAAAGATTCATGTATTCACATTACATCGGTTCAATAAAACTACAATTCACTGAAATAGTGAGTGCATTATTTTTGAAGCTGGGTAATTTCTTGCTGTTCCTAGCAATCTTATTCACCATTTTCTGACACCCACTGTTAATGGTCTAGAAGGTAAAAATATATATATATATTCCCCCCTCCTTTTTCCCCCCTTCCCGTTTACGTGTTTTTTCCCACCTTTCATTTTCTACTGTAATATTTTCGAAATTCTGAACATTAACAGAATTTGTTTTAAGGGGGGGTGACTGTAGAAGTTTAAAAAAATACTCTTAATAGTCTAGAAGTAAAAAAGAATTACTCTCATATTGACAACTACTTGTGTTATGAAGAGATTTTAATGTAATTTTCCTATATATTTGATCTAATTTTTGCCCACCCTCCCCTTTTTTTTTCTTTCCTTCCCATTCACACTTTATTTTTCCGCCTTTCATTTTCTACTGTAATATTTATGAAATTCTGAACATTATCAGAATTTTTTTTTTATGGGGCATGACCGTTTTATTTTTGCTTGTGTAGATTTCAAAAAATAAGTCTGTCAAAATAGTGCAATCTGAGTTTAAATAGACAGCAAGTAGCATTTCGTCAGATATGTTCAGTAATATAATATAATTAATTATAATATAATTATGAGGAATTTAACCTTGTAATTGCATATTAAATCATAATAAGGTTACCAATAATGTTTCTACACGATCACGTTTTTATTTTCGTAAGTTTTTATTTAAGGAATAAACTATTCAGTCCTAAACAGTACGAGCAAAGCAATCTGAAATGCTTGGAATGAGGATTGTTCTGAGAATACCAACATGGCTGCTAAGCCCGCCCCCTGGCTTCACTTCACTCCTATTAGTTCTTAAGGCATGGCGCCTCCTGTTTCTCATACCTCCATGGCTGCACAGCATTCTGGGATGCCCGGGCATAGACGCAATGGCCAGAATGTCCCTGCCCACTGATTGGCTGCAAAATGGAGCAGCACTTGCACAGAATGGTTAGCTGTGCTTGGGATGGGGAAAGGATTTCCTGGACACAGCAGTCGCCAGTTTGGCACACAGTCACTCCATGGAATGGCCCACAACCCCCAAACTTGCAGGTGTGGACACTGGTGACCACAATCGCAGGGAGTCAGCAGCTGTGCCTTGTGGCCACCTGGCACACACTGTTCCAGGAGAACAGAAGATGTTGGAAGCTTGCAGCCATGTGTGCTCTCCCCGATGCTGGGATGTGGAACCAAGCCCCAGGAGCAGCAGTGCACTCTCCCAGATGCCAGGAAACAGGGCTGGAGCCCAGGAGCAACCTGGAAGCCATAGGCAGGTGGTGGCCACAGCCACCAGCCCAGGCAGGATGCAATTGGAGGGGCAAGAGAGTGGGATGTGGAGGCAGAGGTGGAAAGGAAAGAATGGAAGGGGATGAGGACACTAGGAGGCAACTTACAGCCAGGGGGGCAGATCGATAGGGGGGATCAAGGCCATATAACCTGTGAGCAGGCCAGTGCTGATGCTCACTAGAACTACTGGGTGATCCATTCCCCCCCGCCTCCAGCAAAGGGCAGGAAGAGGAGCCCGGGTGTTGTACTCCTCTCCCTTGGCCCAAACTGTTGGCCAGTCCTGGAACCATCAGGCTGCGTTGCCCCACCTGAGTCATACATTTGTGTTTAATAGGGTATATGCTGATACATTAAACCCAAAAGTCTTATCTCTTGCCAGGGCCGGCTCTAGGAGTGGTAGGGCTCAATGTGGCGATTTCCAAGGGGCCCCACCACTCACCAAGAAGAGCGTTTGTGGTGCCATATATAAAGTGCGGTACCTGGAAATAGTTGGTAGTGACAGAATGGCGTCACCACCAACTGCTTCCAAGACGCCCATTTTGGGCTGTTCAGAGGCAGAGGCAAGTGGGAGGGCCCAAGGTAAAGCTGTTCTGCTTGCCCCACTAACCTACAGCCCACAGACATCTTGGCTGCAGCACAGGTGATATGCTTGCTGTGTTGGTGCGGGGGCCCCTGAAGTGTGGGGCCCAATGTGGTGATATTGGTCACATTGGCTTAAGGCCAGCCCTACCTCTTGCAATGTTTCATTCAAGTGGTCCAGCCCACCTGTATGCACCTTTCTTGCATGGTAGTTGCTGCGTTTTTTCAAGACTCCCACAGCCCAAAACCTTGGCTTCTTTCCACTATGGTCAGCCAGCTACACAAGCTTCTTGCTGCCAAGTGGGGGAGTCTTCTTTAAGAGAGAGAAACACCTAGCTCTACAAGACTAAGAGCCAAGGCAATCTTTGGATCCCCGCAACCAGATGGCCTTGGTCTTTCTCAGTACTTGTACCAGCAGATGATGACAAATTACAATTTCTCTCTCTTACCCTTGTTGGTTCTTTTATATTGAATAATATAGATACAAGCATAAAATCAAACTCCAATTTATAGAGGAAACAAAACCCAGATTTATTAAAATAACACACACTCAAAACTAACAAAACACTTCAGCAGATACACAAGTTCAACAAATACACAAGTTGATACCCAAGTTTCAAAGATGGTACAGGAAAGAGCACTTCTTTACTCTACTTACTATCTCCTAGCACACACAGGCCTTACCCCCAAACTTCTGTAGCTTCCCAAAACCCTAGATGCAAGCCCCCCTGCCAGAGTCTCAGTCTTCCTGCAGGTTGCAACTTAACAGTAGCTTTCTGCAACACAAGATACAAGTCCTTCCTGCCAGAGTCTCAGTCTTCCTGCAGGTTGCAACTTATTTCTTAATACAGAAAGTTGTTCCTGAAGCAAAAGATACAAGCCTTCCCTGCCAGAGTCTCAGTCTTCCTGCAGGTTACAACTTGTCTCTCAATACAGAACTTTTCCCTGGTCAACCTTAAACCATGCTCAAGAATCTATCCTCATTACAAACATAGTACTTCCCCTAACTCCCCCCTGCTAAGCTTTTCCCTTAGTTGCTTCTTATAGGGTTTCTTTACTTCTTTCTGTCAATCTCAATTACACCCAAGTTTTAATCAACCAACCAGGAACTTTAGTTAACGGGCAGGGCTCTGTCCCCCTCCTAAACACAGCCCAAAACAATCAACCATTACCCCTGACAGTTCTCAGGTGCTAGATGTCAAACAATGCTTGACAGTTACACAGATCCTTCTTTAAAGCAAAATCCCCCTATCTGACAGCAAATAATCTTCATCCAAATCTGCTTGTACATTACAGTAGTGAAGTTTTAAGTGAGCTTACTTCATGCATGGAAATAAGTTTTAATGCAGCAACCTAACCATTCACCATCTTTCCTGTGCATATGAACACAGATGCTAAGACGAAAGCTTCATCTTACAGCTGTGATGCATTTGGTGGATGACTGAATTTGTAAGAGTCTTAACTCCTTTTCAAAAGAAAATGTTCTTGGCTGGGGAAAAATACATTCAACTTAAAAGAAGAGTCTTAACTCTTCTTTTAAGTTGAATGCATTTTTCCCCCAGCCAAGAACGTTTTCTTTTGAAAAGGAGATGCCCTGAATCACAATTCCTATAGCAGCAGCCCCCTCAGTGCAATCCATATATATTAGAAGCTGCCTTTGCCTGCATCAAACCATCAGACTATTTAGCTTGGAGTTCTGTACGCTGGTTTGTAGAAGCTGCCTAGGATCTTCGAGGTTTCCAGCGTGTAAAGCTGAGGCACTTCCACTGAGCTATGACCTCTCCCCCAGCCTTTTCCTTTTTAAATAGCATCATTATGTGCATATACAGGAAATTGTTGAGGAAATTATGCATGTTGAATTATTACATGCCTGGTTGTTTACTGATACACCTCAGATTACTTACTTCCACTGTGAATATCTGCACGTGAATCCAGTCAAGCAAGCATCAATCAAACAGAAATTCATTCATTGTACAGGAATTCATCCATATATAAACAGAAGATGCAGGGCATCTCAAGAAAACACCCACACACTTTCTAGAGTCAAATTTATTTTGTTATAATTCACATGTAGATCATGACACAATAATGCACATGTATACTGCATACAGTGGACATGGAAGCAGTTGTAGAACAGTTCACTAATTAGAGCCCAATCCTATGCATGTCTACTCAGAAGTAAGTCCTATTATGTTCAATGGTGCTTACTCCCAAGTAAGTGATGGGATTGCAGCTTATTATCCAGGCCCAAAGCCCTTAATGCTGGAGATATGCGTGTACCATGGGGTAAAAATGTCGCAAACATATAAAGCATGTTTGCAGAACTACGAAAGGAGGAAGCACTGATGATGTCCCAGCACCAGTTAGCACTAGGCTTCAGCAGCACCAGCCAGCAATATTCAGGGTGGGGGAGGCAGGAAGGGGGTGGTACTGAGCAGGGGTAGGGATTGGGCCTGGGTGGGGGTTGGAACTGGCGAGCAGCCCACATAACTGTTCTGCCAAATTCCCTGCTGGGCCTCCCTATGGACCACACTAGGCTAACCAGTTTCCCCTGCAGAGCAGCCTCAGAGATAGGCAAGAGGGAGAGAGTTCATTCACCCACTGGGCCTCCTCTCTTGCAGCACTTTTGCTTGGATTCACCAGCTGGCCAGCCTCCTCCAGAATGCCCACATCACCGGCTTAGCTCAAGATACCCTAACTTGGCACCACCAAATAGGCGACTGCCTATTGCTCCTGCCTATTGCTCCTGGGCTTACCTAAGCCACACCTGCCTCCTCCACTCGGTGGCTCCAGGGGTGTGGCAGCCATACAACAACTCCCAATAGTCTCCCACAACAACCTTACCTTCCTTTATCCAGTCCTGCACCTACCTGGTGCTAACTTACTGCAGCTCCTGCCTCCAACTTTATACTGAGGCAGGCCAATTGGTGTCTGTTTCTGGGCAGGTTCTAGCTCATCAGCCACATCCATCTGCACCTGTGCTAACCTCCCTTCATAGCCAGAGCCCTCATCAGCCTGCACCTGTGTTCCTGCTGCAGGCAGAGACCTTGGGGGTTAACCCTGTAATCCCTGGCTGATATGGACAAGAGGCCACTGCTGATACCATTTCCTAACTCCTGGGGGTATCTCCTGCCTTTTTCAATACAACAACCCACAAACCAACACAACGCCTCCCAGTTCCTAGTGCAGGCCCAAGGAGACCCATTGGCAATCTGGAGGCTTACAGAATGGTAAGGGAAAATAGTTTTGCTTTCCCAATCTGCCTCCCCACTATGGTATGCAGCATAACCCATTGTGGTGTGGCTACCTGCTGTAGCGAGGGAAAGGATAGGACTGGGTTGTAGGTGCATGCATATCCAGTGACTAAGAAAACTGTACCCATTGAATGTCTGCTTGGAAATAGACTACTTGTTACTGTGTTACTTGTTACTGCTTGTTACTGTGTTCCATTTCTCCCTGAGGATATGTAGACTTCTATCACTTCCAGAATCAGGATAATTTCCTTCGCAGTATGAGTTTTTATGTGGAGGATACTAAAGGGGAAAAGGGTGTTATACATTTCGGGGAAAGCGTGTGAAAATCATCTGAGCTATATAATAGTAGTTTCAATATTGGAGACAAGGTTTATTATTTTGCCTGCATGCACAAAGCTAGAAAAAATTTGATACCTATTTCTATTTGAAAACCAGCACATACTAGATTGTCATGTTCCTGCCACTCATATGGCAGTATTCAAGTATATACCTTAAATCAGGTTTGTAATTTTTTTTTCAGATTCAATCATATGTGCAGTGGGGCCAGGAGAATCCAGTATTTAAACTGCTGCAAGCATTTTTGTCACATTTTTCTGAAATTTGGAAGGTTTTACTGAGTGCTTAGGCAAGCCTCCTTACCAGCCATGCCAATAGGACAAGTCATCGGAGTTTTACAATGAGTAGGATAAACATAATGTTTTCAGAGAATTTCATATACACTTGCAACCTTTCTCTTTCTCCTTAATAATTCACTTTCTACTTTCACTGGCTTCAAATGGCCTGAAAAATTTACATCAGTAGTTCTCAGACTATGGGTCGGGACTCACCAGTGTGTCACAAGCCAATTTCAGGTGGGTCACGAAACACCTAGAGCAGCCATTTTTAAATTATTGAAAGATGAGATGCTGGAAAGGGGGAGTGGTGTGTGATTTTGCTTCTGTCAAGGTTGTAAATCAGCTTTTTCTTTCAGATGCACTTTGCTATTGGAAAAATGGCTGAGAAATAACCCAACGTATTGCTGCATTCTTAGAACAGCAGCAGGCTCTGGCATCACAAATGATGGCATTTCCAGGATGCTATGACATCACTTCTGGTGGGTCCTTGACTGATTGTCATTCTAGAAAGTGGGTCCCAATGCTAAAACGTTTGAGAACCACTGATCTATATCGCTTTCTCCATTTACTAACATGGAAACTCCTGAAACCCTCATATACAAAACTACACATTTTTTTTTCACCAAACCAATAAGCAGCACACTCCAGTGACATACCTGACTTTTGAAAATCATTCAAAAGACATGAAGATAGCCCCACTATTGCAGAAGCCCTTCTACCTTCAGCTGCTTCATGGATATCAGCACAACAGGTGCATGCCACCAGCCCAGTGGACACTGGCAGACCCCCACAGGCAGAAAGGCATTAAAGGGCAGAAAGCAGGAGGGGTAGGATGAAGGAGAGTCAACAGTTGCCAGATCCCAAGCCCCATTCTGGACGCACACCCAGCGGCTCAGTGGTGGCCCTGAAATCCTCTGCTTCCAGTCAAGCCAGCTTTAAGCCAATGCGACCAATATTGTCACATTGGGCCCCGCACTTTGGGTGCCCCCCCACACCAGTGCAGCGAGCATATTGCCTGCTGCAGCTGGGATAGAGATCTATACTGTAATGTCCTGTAAGTCAGTGGGGCAAGCAGAACAGCTTTACCTTGGGCCCTCTCACCACACCCTGCCTTGGAATGGCCCAAAATGGGCCTCCTGGATGCAGTTGGGGGTGACATCATCATGTCACTACCAACTATTTCCACGTGCCATGAGCAGTACCACAAGCACTTTCCCTGGTGAGTGGGGTGCTCCATGGGGAGAATGGAGAGCCCGCCACAGGAATGCCCCACATTGGCCCCCAGCACTCTTGGAGCTGGCCCTGCATGACAGGCTCCCCCCAGACCCACTTGGATGGATTTACACCAGCCAAAGTTTCAGTAGGCACAGATCGAATAGGCCTATTGGGGACAATAGGCCTATTCAAGTAGGCCTATTGTGGAGTAGGTGAGGAAAAAAGTTTTGTACTTGCGTCTCCGTTGCTGCCTAGTCTGCAGCCAGCCCATAGCATGCAGCCAATGCTGCACCAGGGCGGCTGCCCGACCTGGGCTAGTCCATGATAAGATTGAGCTGAAATTCTGTGCCATGTGGCAGTAACCAAAAGTCTTTAAAGTCACAGTGCTAGTTGAAACATAGCTTATAAAACATGAAATCACTTCCCTTGGCTTTGGCAATATGCCTGTTGTGCGTCCAGTGATTGTTTTCATTCTAACTTTCGCTTGGAAACCACTAGGGATAGGCACATTTCAGCTGATGAAGCAGAGTCCTCCAGGTCCAATTATAGATGGTGACATTTGATCAACTGCTGCAGGTTTGCTTAGAAAATTTGTTTTTCTAAGACCTAAATGGATAGCAGTGTGTGTGTGTGTGTGTGTGTGCATTTTCTAACAAAGGTGTGCGCTCACCTTTATCTTTCAGATGAAGTAGCTTGAAATAGGGAAAAAATATCTATCAGAAATGGATTACATTTTGTAGATATTTCTTACAGCACAAGTCTCATAAAACTTGGTCGCTATATCAACTTTAGATGTCTAAGACCTTACTAGCACCATTCCAGACGACTCTAGTTCCAACAAGTAAAATAGGACAGGCCATAAATGCTCAGCCTGTACTGTCTACAGCGAAAATGCTCACCGGAAAATGTATGAAGGGACTGTAGAGATCAGTTGATGAATGATGTTGATGAGTCTTCGTGATAAGCCTTGATAAAGCTTAGTGGCAGGGGCCATAGCTCAGTGGTAGAGTGGCAGCAGGTGTTGGCCAAGTTGGACACTGGCCAAAGACTCTTCTTCATTAGAGGACTCATCTAGCCAGACCACCTCCAGAAACCATCAGGAGAGGGTATCACGAGCAGGGTATCATAGGACCCCAACAATCTAGAGTCAGCACTGGGTAGAGTGTGTGCTTTGCAAATGGAAGGTCCCAATTTCAACTCCTGGCATCTCCAGGTAGGCTTGGAAAAGACACCAGTTTGAAATGCTGGAGAGCTACTGTCAGTCATGGTAAACAACACTGATCTAGATGGCCCAATGCCCTAACTCATTATAAGGCAGCTTCCAGTGTTCAAGATGACAGCTTTGTCTCTGCTGCTGATAGAGTTAAAGGGTTGTGTTACAGCAACAGCGCATGGGAACCAGTTTGGTCTTAACTGCTGCCTTATATGATTTGTTAACAATACGATCAGGTGACACCCATA
>JAJKFI010000003.1:25021657-25050604 GCA_029204185.1 Lerista edwardsae
ATGGGTGTCACCTGATTGTATTGCCATTCTACCACGGAGCTATGGCCCTTGCCATTAAGCTATACTCATCAACATTGCTCATCAACTGATCTCTACAGTTGATTGACTGAGAGAGAGAGAGAGGGAGAAAGAGAGAGAGAGAGAGAGAGAGAGAGAGAGAGAGAGATTGCAGAGGAAGGGTGTAGCGGGACGCCGGCAGCAGTGAGGTGCCATTGCGCAGAGCAACCCACACACTTTTTGGCCCGCCCGCCCTCCCCTATGTTCGTATTGTTCCAAAATGGAGCGATCCCAGGCACAGGGAGGCGGGGGTGGGGCAGCATGCTGGGGGCACGGTTACATTGCCCTGCCCCAGGCATGCTCAGGGCTCCGTGCGTCTCTGAGAGAGAGAGAGAGAGCGAGCAATAATGTGTGTGCATACTGCTTGCATGGGAATTTCCCCAAGGAACCCCCACCCCTATTTTAAAGCAAGTTTGGGAAATGGAGGAATAGCACAAAGGCAAAAGGGCTGCCTCAGAGAGCTAGTTGTATGTGGACCTTCTGGACAGATTAATGCGTATACATTTGAGTTGACAAGACTGTCATTACAATCAACTAACAACCCAATCCTATCCCCTGTCGTCTTCTGCCATGCACCCACATGCTGCATGCTGTGCTTGTGGGGGGTGGGGGAGGGGTGAGAGCAGATGACTAGCAAGAAATCCTTTTTACTTATTTCCTAGTGGGCTGTCTGATCACCTATGGGTCTCTTTGAACCCACACCAGCTATTTTGCTGGAGCAAATCCAAAGAGAGGAATGGGCTGGGGGTGGGGTTAATATTTTGGGATAGGATACAGTACGCACCTTTGCCATGGAAATCACCCCTTTTATCCCATTTCTTGCCTCTGCCCTTCCCAAACCTCCCCTGAACCACCAATGAACTACCTCCTCTATCACCTTAGCGGGGCTGGTGGAGTCTCTGGATGAGTTTGGTGCACACGCTGAACAGCTGGCCATTTTCGCGAGTGGCTTCATCACATATGACACTGGAATGGCTTTTGTGCTACTGCAACAGGTCTAGTGTATGCCAGGAGATCACAAGGTCTTCTGTTATATGTCCTTGATAAAACTGGGCTGCACGTTCACTCTCAGGTAATTTATCGGATTGCAACCCTTCCATCCTCCATGCTTAGAAGCTTCCTCAAACTGCTCACAGAACAGTTAAAAATTTTTTCTGCTTTTATTGACATGCCAGCTTGACTTGGGCAGATATTTTGCATTCTTCTACATGAGGCAGGCAGATCTTCTATAACTTTGGCGCTATTCCTAATCAAAATAGCATTTAAACAGCAGCTAATTAGGAAGTGATGATCGCACGTCTTAGTGCTCTTTCCTCAGTGTCTGAAAAACACACACACTGCTTTCAACAAGCCATAATGTGGTGTCATGTCAGTCCCTTTGGATCCAGGCACAGTTGAGAAAGTTTTAGACAGGCATTATGTCTTAAAACTACTTCTAGAATCACTGTGGTTATGCTCATTTTCCAGTTCATTGCTGGTCATGAAGGAAACACATCTTTCAGTTGGTTCCCTCACAGGCATGGCAATTATCGTGCATGCTAAGCATAGGCTGCATTTCATCATTGCTTTTGCACATGCAATCCTGCCATAGACACCCTATTCACCCCGTCTCCATTCCCCTTCCCACCCTGTGTTGTCATCTTGTATTAATTGTAATCTCCTCAGGGCATGGACCTTCCATTTCACAATATGTAAAAGTGCCATGTAACTAGATATCACTACATGAATACATCATTATCTCAACTCCAAATGGCATGAGCTTCAGGTCGTGTTACTAGATAAGTGACACCTTAGTGATACAACAGTGCAAGAGGATACAAATTGTATCGGGTGACACCATCGAAGGAGAGTAACACTAAAATTACTGTCTATGTCCAGGATTTACCTAGGACTTACCTAGGATGGGCAGCAGGCCTGCTTCCCCTATCATTGAACTGGGCGATGCTTCTATGCCCAATTGTATGGACTGGCTCAGTGCAGAAGCCACTGCTGAGATGGAAATAGTGCATACTGCATGGCTGGTAACCATAGCCACAGAGCATGCTGGGGCACTAGTCCCTTGGCCTGGCTGTTGGCACAGTGGATCTGGCCACCACCATTGATGAGTGGAGCCAGGGGTGTCATCCAAATGATTTAGGAACAGGTACTCACTTTTGATTGGCACTTGTCAGGGTCCGCCCACCAGAAGTGACATCATAAGCCGGAAGTGATGTCGTGGCAGGAAGTGAGGACATAGCCAGAAGTGAGGTCATGATTGTTGCCATGGATGAGATCATGTTTGTAATAACTTCAGCTTGTGGTTAGTGTGGATTTAACTTCTATTGCTTTGCTTTCTAGAGATGTGTATAGACATAGTTTGCTTCAACTGTTCCCTGGTTAAATAGCAGGCTAGACTGTACTAGATTGTGAGCCCTTTTGGGACAGGGAGCCATTTAACATTAATGTTAAATGCAAGGAGCCGGCAAGGAGCAGGAGGGGGAATGGACGCCCACTGGGCTGCGCGACCACATGGGCGCCTGACCGAGCGCTGGGCCGGCCGGCCGGCAAGGAGCAGGAGGGGGAACGGGTGACCAAAAAAAGACCGCGTGGGGGCTGGGGCTGGAGGGGGGCTGCAGGAGGAACCGGGACGCTGGATCTGCGCAGCTGGAGGGAGCGGGAGCCCCAGGCAGCCTACCTTCTCATGGTTGCTGCCTTATTCCCGGGTCTCCCTCGCTGCTGTCGCTGCTACCGCCTCCGGTCCTCTTGCTCTGCTGCTGCCGCTGCTGCTGCCACCACCATGGTGCCTGCCTGCCTCCTCACAGAAAGTGCAGGCAACGGCTGCGGGCGTGCAGTACGCATGCGCAGCTGCTGAGCCAACCAGCCGACAGGGCCAGCTTTGAGTGGGCAGGGCCAGCTCAACTTCTAGGAACCGGTACTCACGTAGTGGTGCATAGTGGGTGCATGACATCACTGAGTGGAGTCTGACAACATGGAGGAATGATCCTGCCTCACTTCAAAGAGCACCTGCACGCAGTGGAACAGCGGCAGAGCCAACATAAGGGCCAGGGCCAGGGTGACACCATGAGTTACCGCACTAGGTGACACATCCATAGTGATGCCACTGACCTTATCACTCCTGAAGGCGTTTTGTGACAGGAAACTTCGGGGCATTCTGTGGGCATATCCTCCCACAGCCTCCCCTCCCCCATTCCTCCCTCCCCCATTCCAGTTTCCCCCCCCCCCGCCCCGCTGTTCTGCCTTCCCCCACCCCTCCTATGCCCCTTCCTTACTATCATCAGTAAGTGACTGGGAATCTATTGGAGTGCACAGGAAGGCTGACAACACTCTGAAAGTGTGCTACTCAGTGATCTGCCAGAGCATGCTTTATGCCCGTTTTACAGCATTTGCCGCCGACCGCATGCATGTACTACAGGTGATGAGGCCCATTTGGATTGTGCTGTTAGGAATTCTGATTTCTAATCTTTTTAGGATATATAACCTTGTTAGCCCAATCCCGTCCCACTGCCTTACCTGATGTCGGCAGATGGTGCCATTGCTGCCAGCAAGCGTGCATGGCCACGAAGGTGACCTCACTGAATTCGCCAGCATTGTGGTCAAGTGCAAAGACATCCCACAATATGCGCTGGATCCAGGCACGTCCACCTGGAGTCTGATACTTCCGCCAGCGGAATGCACATTCTGCTGGCGGCCATTTTAGATAGGATTGGGCTAGAAATATATCTTATAAGCCATCAAAAGGAAATGCTATGATCTTTTGGTGAGACACTCCAGTTTTAGAGGGAATAAAGCATCTCAGAATGATTTGTGTAATTAACCATCTACTTCTGAAATCCAAACAGCACTCAGGGTCAGGAAATCGAGGCTTTGTTCCTAAGAAGTACTTCAGAGACGTTCGGCAAGAGACCTCACATCTCTGGCTCTTTTTTCCTCCCCTTATCTCTACAGTGAGCATCTCAATCACAGGGCTTGATGTTTTAACAGTTCTAAAAGATCCAGAGATGAAACACTCAATGGGCATGGAAGGTATTATTGCTGTTGTTACAAAACCTGTCTGATTAAGCTATTGGAACTGTGTTGGAGATGATAACAAAACAGACAGTATGAAGCTGCTTTGATTTCAAAGGGGCTTTGCGGCGGCCTTGCACAACAGACGCACAATACAGAAGATTAACAAATAAAGAATGAAAAGCCACCAACCTTGAATAAATAAAACAGATTAGTGGGACTAAGCATAGCTTGTGACGTAAAATATTTTAGAAGACAATTTAAGACAGAGGAAAAAAGTGTCGCTCTGGGTTTATGCAGCTTATTTGAAATTTTTCAATCCCCCCCAAAAAATGTTTATACAGAGATGAAAATTTTTAGACAGAGAGATTTTTTTCTCTTTCTTTAAATATGGAAATAGGCAGTGATGTCATTCAGGGGGAATGGACCAGAACGGGCGTTCCGGATCCTAACGGGCTCCGTGGCTGGGTTCAGGTTCCCGACAAGTGGCAATCAAAAGTGAGTTCCTGTTCCTAAATCATCTGAATGACACCACTGGAAATAGGGTAAATCAGCATACACTGGATAAACTAGATAATCAAGCATTTGAGAGAGTGAATGCAAACTATGAGAGTAAAGTTATGTTGCTGAGACCTTTCAGTCTTTAAATACTGTTTTAGGTCTTCAAAGTGGTTATATGCTGAAAACAAGAGATGTTGGGACTATTTGCTCAGGGAGGCTCGAAAGAGAGAACAAACGTTTGCAAGCAGAATGGAGATCACCACATGCCTGCTTTCAAGATCTTGCACTTCTGTGAGCAATTGAATCAGCCAATCGCAAAGGCTCAACTATGAGCGTAATCCTAATCTGGAATTAGGTCGGCACAGTTAGGCCAGCAAAGTTTGACTGGCACAAGGGCCACCGTAAAGCACGTTTGGACCACTCTTGGAGTCAGAGAGGATGGCGCACGTCTGTGTGTTGGTCTCTCTGAGTCAGAGTGGACCAAATATACCGTACTTTATGGTGTCCTTGTGCAGGCCAAACTTTGCTAGCCTCACTGTGCCAGCTAACTCCAGGTTAGCATTGCACTCTGTGAAGCATACACGGCCACTGCCATTACCTTCCCTCCAAGCAGAATGTGGAGGTAGGTACTTCAAGATGCATGGATTTTTCCTTTTTTTGGCCAATGACCAGAAGCTACAAATCCCATAATCCTTAGCAGGAAACATCTGCATCTGCTTTTTGCATCTGTTTCCAGCTGAGATAGTATCTTCAGGAGCATAGCATTCATATTCCAATGGTCAATGAATCAGCCCTGGTTCCACTTCCTAGCAGAAAAGGAGGCAGACCTGGAAGATCTGTTGCAGCCTCCCACATCCCCAAAACTAAGCACATTGCTTGAGGGGAACAACATGGTTATGCCTGCAGGAGCAGGTGCATTGCTTTTGAGACTGAAAGGCTCAAGCTTTTGCAAACACTTGGAGTGTGTGTGTGTTTGTGTGTGTGACTGGAACTTGGAACATCAAACCACTTGGAACATCAGAACACTGGGGTGCTAGTGCATCCCTAGTCTGGCCTAAGATTTAGACAGAAAAATAAAAGATTTTGAAAAGGCAACAAATTAGCAGTGCTGAGATGAAACAGGGTTGCAAAACAAGAAGTGCCTTTTTTAGGTACATTTTTAGATACGTTTGGAGGCATGTGGAGCTCTGGAGAAGACTCCCCAAACTGCCCAGAACTCCGGCGCTGCAGCCTGGTGAGTAGAAAACAACCCCTCCCATCTTTGGCAGCAGTGTGATCCTGAGGTTTGGGTTGCTGCCTTCCCTTAAAGGGGCAAAAGCCAATGCTTTCCAGGCTGATGGGTCACAACCCACCGGTTTGGGAACCACTGACCTATATAATAGAGTTAGGGCACAATCCTAAACTTCTCTGGAACAATGAGGTCGATGGGCCTGCACTGGATCCAGTGAAGCTTTGGAGCACTGAGGAGCCTCCCCGGGGCAAGGGCACGGGTTCACGCCCTTGACCCAGGGGAGGCTCTAGCCTCCCTATGTTATCATCGGATCTGTGCCTGCTGAATAGCAGGTGCAGAGCTGAGGATGCTGCGGGCCTGAATTGGGACCGCATGGTGTGTGGACAGAGGTTTGGATGCAGCCTAAAGAGATGGCATTTGGGAACATCCTCTGGGTTCACTCAGCACTTGAATTTGTGCATCTGATGCATTTTTTGATGCTCAAAAGAAGGGTGCAATGTCTACTTGTAGGGAACTCTGTGTGGGGGGGGGGACGACTGCTTGCTACCACTACTTCACTAACAAGCTTTTTAATTTGATGCATGCAGAGAAACACACTTGGACAGAGGCATTGCTGGAGCGTTTCCTCCAGGGCAGGTATCACTTGCTCCTGCAGCGTGCTCCGCTAGATCATGCCAAAGTCCATCTTCCCATATCTCAGAGTGGCGCACCAGATGCTCCAGGGAGCACACAAGACAACAAGATGCCTGAATCCTGTTGCCACTCCCTTGCACCTGGCATTTC
The DNA here is from genome assembly GCA_029204185.1 of Lerista edwardsae. Lineage (NCBI taxonomy): Eukaryota > Metazoa > Chordata > Lepidosauria > Squamata > Scincidae > Lerista > Lerista edwardsae. Next base: position 25,028,235 of record JAJKFI010000003.1, read on the forward strand.
GAGGTTGCCAATTTCTAAAGGTTGCACATACCTTATCCAGTGTTTGCTGATTTACCCTATTTCCATAATTAGTGATGCGCCCTCCCCACAAATGATCCCATGAGAAAAAAATATATAAAACACTGGGTCATTGGACTCTTGTTATCTTTTGTCCCTTGTTCATGGGTCTGTCTTGCTGTCACTGAGTTCTGTGTTAAGCCACTCTCATTTCAGCCACAATCCAAGGCCACCCATGCCAAGGGGCACCCAGGATCAGTAACTCCCACCCCCTTCTCCTTTGGAGTTTATGAAACTGATTTCCAATTTTCCATTTCCCCAAGCAAATGTTTGGAATGGCAATTCAATGGCTGACAGGGATCTTTTTTTGGGGGGGGGGGAGGTACTTGTTACCTGCTTGCCAGAACATCCTGAACCATGTTTTAACTATCTTCTAAAACAGCCATTTAATAAAAGGAAACAATGTTTTCACTTAAAAATGTGACACCTTATGGCAGGTGTTGCAAATAATTGCCAGAAATAATGAGAGACTGTCTTGGAAGAGTAAGCTAGAGCAGAAAAGTTCCGATTAACTGACATAAGGGGTCATGAAAACAAAGATTGCTGGTTCTGGAGCTTCTCTTAGCTCCTGAAAATTTTTTATGTGCAAACCTATCCAAAAAGGTTGAATATCAATCAATCAATCAATCAATCAATCAATCAATCAATCAATCAAGTACTTATATACCGCTTTTCAACATGAAATTCACAAAGCGGTTAACAGGCAAATAGTAATAATAATAAAGTTAAATGGCTCCCTGTCGCAAAGGGCTCACAATCTAAAAAAAGGCAGACCACCAGCAACAGCCACTAGAAAGACTGCGCAGGGGTGAAGAGGGACAATTACTCTTCCCCTGCTAAATATGAGAGGAACACCATTTGAAAAAGTGCCTCTTGCCCAGTTAGCAGGCAGAATATATCTTCCAAATATGATTTGTTAATTGCTGCTGGGGTGATACTGATTAATGATTTATGGAGAACCTTCAACAATGCAAAGTAGGAGGGGTATGTTTTTCTGGTGGTATTTTTTCTAAAATTTCTTGATTGAAATAGCAAATTTCAACCAAAACAACCACCCCTACAAATTAGATCAATTAGGGTATTAGACCAGTAGAGTTTTGCCTTTGCAATTTTCTTTGGAGACACCATGAATCACAAATATCTCAGAGTTCTTGCCTTCTCTCGATTGGTGGAGGTGTCTAGAACACTTACCAGAAATATTAATGATTATATCCTTGCAATGTATTGTAATTAATTAGCTTCATTAATTCAGTAGTGTGCAAACTGTGTTTGGGCAGGTAAATTACCACTCTACTTTGGCTGCTTTACAAATAATAACATTCTTCAAAGTGCATTCTTTTTCCTTAAAATTATTTTCCTTAAAATTTGACTAAAATGGGAAATATGTATTGGTAATTCAGGCTGATATAACATATTATCAATTGCATAAAACCATAGCTAACTGTACATTCCAATAATATAAACTAAGAAGTCTGTCTACATTCTTCTTTTCTAATATTCACCTCACCATTAAGAACTAAATTTGACCTCACCATTAAGAACTAAATTCATTATTATAGTTTTTATTTGCTTAAATTAGCAACCTCAGGGAGGTCTGATTCCTATTTGAGCATTAGGCCGCATCCAAATGCCCATCCCCAGGCCATGTGGCCATGCGCCCGCTATATAGCAGGTGCAGATTCAAGTAGCCCATAGGGGTGGCTGGCACCTACTCCGGGGCAAGGGGACAAACATGCCCTTGCCCTGTGGAGGCACCAGCCTGCTCCCGTCAGCCTGCCTGTTCCAGCACAGCTTAAGGATTGTGCCCCTATACTATTTCAGCTTCAGTTTTCCTATGCCAATTGATGCTAAAGTCTAGAGTGTTTATTTAATACTGATGTTGCTCCTTATAATGGCTGATCTGACGGTTGAAATTCACAACAAGCAGCATTCAGGTTGCATGCTGGATGGACTCTGGCATTGTGGCCCTGGGAGATTCATTTGGCCCTTCTTTGTTGGCATTCAAGAATGGATTTGCCTTTGGCTATTCGTTCCTTTCTTCTGGCTTTTCTTGCTTGAGAGTGCTTTGTTCTTTTTTAGCTGCTATTCGACTTCTTTTTAATTCATGTTAGGAGTGTATTATTGTATACTGCAGGGATGGCTAAACTTGCTTCACATAAGAGCCACAGATGCTTCAGATGCTTGAACTTCAGATGCTTGAGAGCCACAATGTATTTAAAAAGCATTTAAATTCCAGTTGACAATTTATACCTGGTAAATAATTACAAAGCTTCAACTGTTTTTATTTACCTTTTATAACCCATGTTTTATTAATAATTCTGATTCAAAAGGAGCTCAGCCAACATAGTTTCACCAGCTGCACATTATACATTATACATCAAAGAGCCATTTGTAGCTTGCAAGCCAGTTTGGCCACCCCTGGTATATGAGCTGGTTGGAATAGGTCTGTTTTTAGGACCAGAATGGTGAGGTGCAAATTACCTTACTCATAACTTAGGGCACAATCTAGATGGGCTGTTACACTGGCACATTTCACTTGTACTGGGCTGGGAGTGTCACAAACGTACCGTAAGGCACATCTGTGCCACTCCAGAGCAGGCTAGGCTGGCATGAGGACGAGCACCAGCCTGCCTGTGCCAGGAACTGACAGCAGGTAAGGTTGGCCAAGTTTGGCCTGTGCAGGGGGTGGAGGAGGGTGGAGGAAAGTGGGAAGGAGGCGGGTCAGGGCAGAGGGAAGGCAGATAGAGGGTGGGCCCATGGCCAGCCCGGGATAGAGGTGGAGCCAGGATCCGGCCCGGTTGACCATGCACAGACTGTTTTGAGTTGCACCAGAGATTTCGCTGGTACAGCTCCAGGTAGCCTTATTGGGTCTGCTCCAGGGTAAGGGGAAAATGTTCCCTTCCCCAGGCAGCCTCCAGCTGCCTTCTATACTGCACTGTAAGAGAAGGTTTTCCTTCTAGACCATGGGAGTAGGACCCATTGACTGTAATGAAACATACTTCTGAGTGGAGATGCATAGAATTGGGTTTGTAAGAATATTTACAGGAGGCTGAGAACCGAGAGCACTAGGAAAACTTATCTGCTGACCCCTGAGCACACTTGCATGCCCACAATCTTCATATGCTGGTATGCATGTGGTGGTAAGCATAGCAGGGCAACAGCCCAATCTCATCCAGCGTATGATGCAGGGATGCTGATGCAGTCTCTCTTGCATCCCATACTCCAGCTGGGGACTAGGCTGGCAGGAGACCCAGCTAGCCAAGTAGACGTCAGTAGACAAAAAGTCATTTACCTCTTCTGCCATTCCTTGGTCCCCTATGGGCAGAAGCATTCGTTTCTGGTAAGATAGGATTACAGCCTAAGATTTATTGAATGCAATGGGCTTACTTCTGAGTAAAAAATAACCATTTTCAAACACCTCTGCCTATGGGGCGATCCTCCTTATTTGTTGGGGGGTGTCACTTGCGCCTGGGATATGCACCAGAGGAGGAGAGTGGCATGAAGGTGGTGGCGAGCCTTGGTGAGCAGCATTTGGCTCCCCCCACCCGCCCCTTCGTCTTTATCACTCCAAAATGGAATGTTGCTAACACTGGGTGGTGCAGGAAGCTGGTGCAGGGGGTGGCGATTATCGGACCTGCGCTGGGGCAGACTCGGGCAGGTCCACCACTGCCTGCTCAGATCTATGCTCGCTATTTTGATGGTGTGTAGACACTGAACCTCCACAGGAGCCCAGGATGGGGTTCCAGATCTGGCAAATGCTGTTGCTGCTGAGATCCATCTGGTCCCACCCCATCTTACCTTCCCCCAGCCCAGCCCAGTAACTGGGACAATCTTCCCTAATCCACCTCTGCCACCAACACATCTGGATCAGCAGCCAGTCTGCAGGCCACCACTGAAGGCACCTGGGCTCACAGCCTTTGCACCAGCGCTTGCTCTCTGCAGACTGTGGGAGAGGCAGCTGTGATGGCAGACTGTGGGATATGTTGGTGGACCACACAGTCTGCTAGCATATCCCACAGATAGGATTGAGCCTCTGGTTTCTCTCTCAAGCTGAAGAGGAACCATGAAGAGCAATTTGTCAAGGACCCTCTGAAACCCTGAGATTACCAGGCTGTACCTGAACGATGGTCTTGGTACAATAATTTTGTACTATGATGCTTCATCATAGTACTAAATATAACACAGAGGGATATATTCCTTGGCAGAACAAGAAGGTGTAGCATGAAAGTCAGTGACTCATGGTTTCTCACGCCAACAATTAATTCAGCGCAAGGATTTTCCATTTCTGAATGTTCTGTTTCAGGTACCCAACAGAATTGATTTTCCTCCCTGTGAAGTTTTTATCTAGTTTAAAATGAGACCCTGAGTACTTACATTTTCAAGAATTTCAAGCTGAAAATTATATTCTTTTGGCAGAATGCCTGTTGCTTGGCAAAGCACTGAACACAATTTGTGACATGATAAGGTTCCGACTTCATTTGTATACAATATTTGCAAACAGTGCAAAGTTACGTGAAACTAGTTGATTCCCCACGTTCATATTTGTCCTTACAATGCCTTATTTACAAAGCAATCCTATGCATAACTTCAGCTGGTTCAGTTACTGCTGTGCTGGCCTGTGCTGTTATGTTAATGTGCCATAAAGCATTTTGCACTATTGCAGTAGATAGGAGTGCTATCAGGAAGGTCTGTGCTGTCCTGCCAGTGCCAGTGCCAGGAGAAATGCAGGCCAGATCAATGCATATTCTGCTCCAAGCAGAGCAGGGGGGAAGGTTGGGTGGGGGTATAATGGGGTGGGAGAGGGCAGGGAAGGGACAGGAGATGGGCGGATCAGGCTCTGGGATTGGGTGGGATTGGCGGCAGCCATATACACTGTATCCTATCCCCCATTCCCCGGCCAGACATCCTGACATGGCTCAACCCAGACTTGAGACAGCAATGTGGCAGACACAGGTATGAGTAGACCCTTGGTCCTCAAACTCCTGAGGAGGAAAGTTTGTGCAGGGGCAGGGCAAAGGCAGCAGTTTGATCCCCAGAATTGCAGTGTTGCCAGGGACAGGAAGGGTGTTTTCCCCTTACCTGATCAAGCCTTGGCCTCCTGGGAATGTGAGGAGCCCTGCAGACACCTCTGCAGGGCTCCCCAAGCCTCTAAAAAAAGGGAATAGGAACCCACTTCTTATTTGAGATTGAAAACCAGGAAGTGGATTCTGATTGTGTTTATTAACGTTTTAGAGGCACAGGGAGCCCTACGGCGGTGTCTGCAGGACTCTCCACACCCCCAGGAGGCCTGGGCTGGCTCAAGTAAGTGGAAAACACCCCTCCCATTCCTGGCAGCAGAACAATCCTGGGATCGTGCAGCCGTCTTTCCCTCACCCCTTCTTAGGCAGAGGTGTCACAATGCCCCAGTTTGAGAACCTCTGGAGCAGAGCCATTGTACAGGCTGGGGATTTCCCTGGGGCGAGGGGACAAATATCCCCTTCCCTTAAGGAGACCAGCCGGCCAGCTCTCTTTCAGCACAGGATGCAGTGCAGCTGTGCTGGCCTTGCTGCATCAGTGCTGGTTAGGATTAGGCTGCCAATCTGTAGCTCTATACTCACTTTCCTGAAACGAAGTGCCATTGAACACAGTGGGACTTATTTCTAGTTAAACTGTATAATAGGATTGCACTGTTAGCAAAAGGGAGAAGAGTTAAAGAAATACTCAAACAGCAAAGGAAGAATTGAAAGGCAAGAACAATTTGTTTTATTTCCCAAATGTCTAGCCACATGCAGATTTTATTCCCTAGCACTGCACCAAACCGACTGTTACCTTAACAACAGATTTAAGCAGCTGGAAGTGGCAAGCTGGCACTTGTCATATTGCCTTTTGCTTCCATACAGTAGTCTTGTGCCTGCAATATTGTCCCCCTTTCTCATTTTCACATCTGACTGTACTCGCTCTCAAGCTGAAGGGAAACAAAAACTTGATAAAAGCAAACTCATGAGAGCACGTTTCTCTGGGAGCTGCTCACACAGATCCCGGTCTGACAGCATTCCTGCAATTGACAGACTTCAGTGGATGTGGGACGCTTGAAGCGTCACTGAGATCTTGCTGTCTGTGAGCATCGGAGACTCTGCTTTGCAGCTGGCGCAAATCCATCAGGCTGCATTGGAACAGGAAGGTGTTCATCTGGACCAGCTGAATATCCAGCTCGGCACCATCAAGATTACAGCTGAAGGGTTCTATATCAGTGGTTCTCATACTTTTTAGCACTGGGACCCACTTTTTAGAATGACCATATGTCCAGGACCCACTAGAAGTAATGTCATGGCCGGAAGTGCCGTCCTTATGACACCAGAAGCTACTGCTTTCCTGAGAATGCAGCAATCAGTTGGTTTCTCAGTCATTTTCCAATAGCAAAGTGAAGCAGAAAGGAAGAACTCCTATTTACAACCTTGACTCAAGCAAAATAACCACACAGCCCTCCCCATTTCCAGCATTGCCTCTTCCCATATTTTCAATATGACTGTTCTAGGTGCTTCACGGCCCACCTGAAATTGGCTTGCGACCACTGGTGGGTCCTGACTCACAGTTTGGGAACTACTGTTCTATATCCACAGAACAATATTTGTAAAGACTTTTATTGGGTCTAGGAATGCCTGCCTATGGAAAGCACCTTGAGCAATATCTGAAGAATACTCTGAGAAGGAAACTCTCCCCCTGCTAAATGTAAGAGGAACACCACTTGAAAAAGTGCCTCAGTTGACAGGGGAAAAGAGGGTATGTTGAGATCAGCTACGGGATCTACAAACGACCTGGGGGAATGCTGGGCGGGACGTAGGCAGGACATCCGGGTGATTGGCAGCCTGTCCGCAATCTGCAGCTGCCTTGGCCTGGGGGGGGGGGCTCCTGCTCACTGCGGAGGATGGGTGAGGGTCGCACCGGGTGCCTGGGCGAGCAGCGGTGGGGTGCGCTAACTGGGGGCAGCCCCCCGGCCAGGACAGCTGCAGAATGCTGCGGACGGGCAGCCAATCACACGGAAGCCCCGTGTCAGTCCCGCCCAGCATTCCCCCAGGTCGTTTGTAGATCCCGTCGCTGGTTGAGATGAATCAGGAGAATTTCTCTCCCCCTAGTCAATATGAGACCACCTCTTTGCCCAGTGCTGTTTTCTCTTGCGAAGTAACAGGTATTTCAGATTAAAAATTAGTAAAATGACAGCCTTATTGTTTGGCCAGTCCCACAGTAACCATGTAGGGTTCTTTTCCCAGTCTCTAGCTATAAAAACAAGGTGACTGATAATACCGTATATTCATTCAAACTGATTTCTGAAATTAGAGGGCAATAAAAATATTATTTCCTATTGTGCATAACTCAGCCCTACAGAAACTCTCAATGGCAAATCAGTGCTCATCAACGCTGGGGAATAAGAAAACCAATCAATAGCTGCATTAATTTGCAAAGAGCGCTCAATCATATGTACCTATAGCTGAGATGCTGGCACGCTGTGTTCACTAGATTTCTACTTAATATGGATTAATACCAGCTCAGTAATAAATTCTTCAAAATGGGGATTAAAATGGAAATGCTGACAAAGTCTTAACTACCCTGTACTGATGGATGTTGCTGTAACTGAACAGTAGAAATCTTCAGCAGTGCTTGATGTCTTTAATGCCCATGATGCATCCCCTCTCACCCTAAACACCTGCTCACAAACAAACGTGATGGAATATTTTCTCTTCTGGCCTCTCTTTGCCGCTTATTAACACTCTCCTTGCCTGATCATATATTGTGCATATTATGAGAGTGCAAAAAGTGCATGTGGGGGGGGGGCTAGTGAGTTATGCGCTTTGACCAATCACTATTCTCTTGCACAGTGCTGTACAAAGAGGGTGGCCAGGGAGGCCTCCAGCCCCTTGTGCCAGACTGCAGAGGGGTTTCCCATGAAAGGCTGCCCCATGGTGTTTAAACTTCTTTTCCAAAAAGAAAACATATTTCATTTAAACTTATTTTTCAATTATTTATTGGTATGAATATTTGTACAAAGTTTTGTTGTTGCTGTTCAGTTGCTAAGTCGCTAAGCCGACTCTTCGCGACCCCATGGACCACAGCACGCCAGGTCTCCCTGTCCTCCTCTAGCTTCCGGAGTTCACCCAATTTCATGTTCACCGCTTCGGTGACACTGTCTAACCATCTCATCCTCTGCCGCCCCCTTCTCCTTTTGCCTTCCATCTTCCCCAGCATGAGGGTCTTTTCTAAAGAGTCCTCTCTTATCATGAGGTGGCCAAAGTAGTTGAGCTTCAGTTCAGGATTTGTCCTTCCAGGGAGCAATCAGGCTTGACTTCCTGTAGGATTGACTGATTAGATCTCCTTGCAATCCAGGGGACTCTCAAGAGTCTTCTCCAACACCATATTTCAAAAGCAACTATTCTTCGGCGCTCTGCCTTTCTTATGGTCCAGCTCTCACAGCCATACATTGCTACTGAGAAAACCATAGCTTTGACTATGCGAATCTTTGTTGGCAGGGTGATGTCTCGGCTTTTGATTAAGTTGTCTAGGTTTGCCATAGCTTTCCTCCCAAGAAGTAAACGTCTTTTAATTTCATGGCTGCAGTCACCATCTGTGGTGATCTTGGAGCCCAGGAAAATAAACTTGGTCACTGCTTCCATTTCTTCTCCTTCTATTTGCCAGGAAGTGATGGAAGTGGTTGCCATGATCTTAGTTTTTTTTACTGTTGAGCTTCAAGCCAATTTTGGCACTTTCCTCTTTCACCCTCATCAGAAGGTTCTTAAGGTCTTCCTCACTTTCTGCCATTAGAGTGGTATTGTCTGCATATCTGAGGTTGTTGATATGTCTCCCAGCAATCTTGATTCCAGCTTGTGAATCATCCAGCCCAGGCTTTCTCATGATGTAATCTGCATATAAGTAGGGTGACAGTATACAGCCTTGTCATACTCCTTTCCCAATTTGAAACCAATCAGTTGTTCCATGTCCAGTTCTAACTGTATCATCCTGACCTGCATACAGGTTTCTCAGAAGACAGATCAGGTGGTCTGGTACTCCCATCTCTTCAAGAACTTGCCACAGTTTGTTGTGATCCACACAATCAAAGGCTTTAGTGTAGTCAATGAAGCAGAAGTAGATGTTTTTCTGGAAATCCCTTGCTTTCTACTATGACCTGTCCATCTTGGGTAACCCTACATGGCCTAGCTCAAAGCTTCATTGAGCTACTCAAGCCCCTTTGCCATGACAAGGCAGTGATCCATGAAGGGGTGTACAAAGTTACAAAGCTGTATAAAAATATAAATATAAATATACAAATTTACAAAGTTAGCATGTGTGTATTAAGACACACACACACACACACACACACACACACACACACACAGGTTCAATAAAAAATGTTCACTATCTGCACTGGCCATTATTATTATTCTTCATTTCATGCTATGATTATTACTGAAAATAATTTTGTCATGGGTGTGCCAAACACTTATGGGCCCCAAATGCCAAATGACCATGCTACATCATTGAGGCTAACCTGAACGGATGATAGTGTTAAGGCTACCTAGTTATATGGTATTCATACATCACCTAGGGCACAATCCTAATCTGAAATTGCACCGGCACAGCTGTGGCCAGCTATGTTTGGCCTGCACAAGGGCCACAGTAAAGTGCGTTTGGATCACTCTGGGAGACAGGGAGGATGGCGCATATCTGTGTGCTGGCCTCTGTGACTCTGAGAGTGATCCAAACGCACTTTACGGTGTCCCTTGTGCCAGCCAAACTTTGCTGGCCTGACTGTGCCAGCCTACAGGTTAAGATTGCGCTCCTAGTTAAACAATATTTTGCAGTTGGCTCTAAGCCGTTTCTTGGTTCCTTGGCAGTTTCAGAGCTACAACCTTGAACATGCACTAATATGCCCAATTTCCCATCTTTCTGTCACTTTGCACTTTGCACCTATACTTCAAAAGAAACCTCTTTGCAATCTCCCCCCTAATGCTTGATGTGTCACCGGGTAAGTGCTTCAGAGGAATTGGCTTCTTGTCAAAGGTTTAGTTAGTCATATTGACTCTTTGTGCTTTTCTGTTGGCCTGAGGAGCAGTTTGTGTTGATTACAAATTAATGCTAAGTCAAGGGTGACGAGAATTTGGGAAACTCTCATACAAGAGGACAGTGATGGCATCAGCGGGAGTTTTATGAGACTTGTGTCAAGTGACCTTAGTCAAGAGCAGCCATCTTCGAAGACGGCTCTTACTCTTGCTATATTCCTTTTGTGAGTGTTAACAGTTTGAATTTTCAAGTGAGGGTTGTTTTTACATAACATTTTGTCCTAACCTTGCTTTCTGTCAAGGATATTCGTTTCATGGTTGTGCAGTTGCTGTCCAAAGATGTCAGTTTGCATTCCAGGAGTGTCATTTGATTATGGCACAATGATGGCACTTCCTACTTGATGATGTCATTTCCCACTATGACATCACTTCCAGGTTTACCACATCACTTCTGCTAGTCCTGACACAAATGCCATTCTAAAAAGTGGGTCCCAGTACAAAAAGTTTGAGAACCACTGCAATAAGTTATTAATGTTATGATGGGCTCACAATTGTTGCCAACAGGACCTCATGGGTGATAGATAAGGCCATCAGCAATGCAAATGGCATTTGGTAGCATCTCAGCCAACCGTAGTGTTTTTAACATCCTGACTGTGTGTCTTGAAGGAAGGATATAGCCAATGTGAATACTAATATAAATGCAAGCCTTTAAGTTGTGTTTCAGTTAGTACAGGTGCTTTCAACATTGTGTTTGCGTATTTTGAAGAAAGGATCAAATTGCATTTTCCATTCAGTCATATCCAACCCTTGGCAATTCCATATAGCTCTCTCCTTCTCTGAAGGAAGGATACAGCCTTGTAATTTGTGTTTTATAATTACAACATGTTTCTAACCAGTAACCATGGTCCCAAAGCCATGGTAGGTACCTTTTAAATCACCCTTTAGAGAGAAAAATAGTATAGTTCTGTGACAGAAACATCAACTTCCAATGTCTTGGAATGCTTTACCAAAAACAATGCATATTTTATTTACATTCCAACATTTTCACAATACAATGATGTCATCAGAACAGAGGAACACCTTAAAGTGTCCACTGTACTACTGTGTGCTCCTTGAGGCATCTGGTGGGCCACTGTGAGATACAATAAGCTGGACTAGATGGGCCTTTGGCCTGATCCAGTGGGGCTCTTATGCTCTTGCTTACAAAGATTCAATGACATCATATGCTCTGTTAGATGACATGGCCTTTCCAGCACAATACAGTAGTATAAAACACTACGCTACACCAGCAGGTATCCTGGCACAAATGTTTCGATCAAGGCCATGTTTTATTCATGGATACAAATTATTCTTCACCTCCCATACATAAGCGTTCCTATTCTTCCTTATCTTATTAATTTATTTTGAAATCACCCATCCACTTTATAGCACCCCGGGCCATGTACAAACACGGTACGTTCAATTTCTTAGAGTTCAGACAGTTCAGAGAATTTAACCAGGAGGAAAACGAGGAAGGAAAAATGAAAGGAAGATGCAATGATGTACTGTGACACTGAAAGTATCAGGTCAATTACAAGAGCATTTGTGTCATGGAAAGAAGCATTATAGGAAGCGTTTTAAATGAAAATGTCCCTCACATGTAAAGCCACCTGTGAATTTATGACATACACACATTTGACAGATTATGAGGCATTTCTTAGGTTTTAGGATTAAATGGAAAAAATACAGCAGTGAGGTGACCATATTAACATAGGCGTTTACAGTGGTGTTTGACTTTTAAACACATGTGCAATATATGCACATGGGAAATCTATTTTATGTGCCAAGTACAGTGTCTAATGGCACAGCTTAGAACAATGGTTCTCAAACATTTTTGTACTGGGACCCACTTTTTTATAATGACAATCTAAAAAGTCACCAGAAGTGATGTTGTGGTTGGAAGAGCCTGCTGCTTTCCTGAAAATGCAGCAATAAGTTGGGTTATTTCTCAGCTACTTTCCAACTGCAAAGTGAATCAGAAAGAAAAAAAGCCTCTTTACAACCTTGACACAAGCAAAACAACCGTGCAGTCCTCCCCCTTTCCAGCATCCCATCTTCCCATATTTTCAATATGGCTGCTCTAGGTGCTTTGGACCCATATGAAATTGGCTTGTGACCCACTGGTGGGTCCTGACCCATAGTTTGGGAACCCATGGCTTATAGGAATAGAGGGGGATGAGGTTAAAAGTGTAGCAGTAGATAACTTTGGGTGATGGGGCAAGAGTACAGCTTTCTTTTGTGTTGCTAATAACTTCATTTACTGCAACAGGAAGCGCTCAGGGGGTTCAAATGTGCTGTGTAAGTAAGTTGCAGCCATTCATGCAATTTTGCAAGAAATAAAAACAAAGCAAGGCTTCTCTCAAGTCAGCCAGCTATTATGGATGTGTGTATACCTATGATTGCTCAGGTATACAAAAGTTGGGGCCTTCCTTGAGCCGCCGTGTCACCTGCGGCTGCTTGCCGTCAGCCCAGTTCAAATCAGTAGGAGTCACAGGTCTAAGTTTTGCATGGCACCTCAAAGCACTGTGTAAGCTGCCCCTCCCCCTTGCCACTGGAGCCGCTCCAGGCAGCAAGAGCAAAGCAGAGGAGATGTCTCTGCTTCGCTCTCGCCTCCCGGAATAGCTCTGACGGTGACGGGTAGCTTACATGGTGTGTTGAGGCACCTTGCAAAACTTAGCACTGTGATCCCCGGAACACTACTGGTTCAAATGTGACCCCCCGGGGGGACACTACTGGTTCACTACTGGCACTACTTTATTATTGTTATTATTTGCCTGTAAACAGCTTTGTTAACTGTGTATAGAAAAATATGTGTATATAAATACTGTTTGATGATGATGAAATGCCCTGAGATCGGCCAGGGTCATACTCTCCTGGCATTTACCCAGCACCAAGTATATGTGTATACAAAAAGTAAGAAGCATGTCAGGCAACTTTCCTCTGTAGCTACTTAATCTGTATGCGTCTATAATGGGAATTTATAGATGTCGGTGATTGCACAGAAAGCCTTGAAGGAGATGCTTCTATTGCCTGGATACAGATCAGAAAAGTTTCAGGGTTTAAATCCAAAAAAGAATGTGAACAAGGGATTCACAGCTCCTTGAACTCTGGCTGATACTGACTTTACAACTTCAGGTTCAATTTTGAACTGAATACTCCTCTGATATCTCTCCTCTTTACATGGTACATTTCCACAACAATGGCAAGCAAGCTGAATTCAACATTCTGATAGCGTGTACACTTATCAACAAAGGAGCCTTCATTATAAACAGCCCCTATTTATCTAACCTCTTCTGGTGCAGGCAATAACTGGCAGTTTCCACTGGAATATTTCAGGCATAAAAATGCTTTTGGAAAGAAGAACTCTAGAAGTGCCAATGTTTGTTTCAGGATACTGTTTGTGCACTCTCCAAATCCCTTTCTATTTTTTTTTATTCGTTTGTTTTATAAGCACAATTAAAATACTACGTGTGCTCAGTTAATAGACATTTTTAAAAAGGAAACAAGGAAGACATAATAAAGATATACACATGACTTGGCATGGTTTTTTTTTCTTTTTAAGAAAGAATGATTTTTTTTCAACCTGCTTCCAGTGTTTTAAATAGTCCTAATGTGATCAAAAAAGGAAGGTTTTGGTAAATGACCATTTGGTCCTCCTCTAAGGCAATTTGATGATGTGCTTAATTTGGAATAGAAGGTGCAGTAGAAAAAAAATGAGATAAACCTTTGTCAGGTACCTTTGAAATGCTGAATGAGACCATCTTCACCCCTTTAAATAAGGGTGCAATCCTAACCTGGAGTTAGGCCAGCACAGTTAGGCCAGCAAAGTTTGGCTGACAAAAGGGCAACCATAGGGTGTGTTTGGATCACTTTTGGAGTCAAGGAGGGTGGCTCGCTTCTGTGTGTTGGCCTCACTGACTCCTAGAGTTGTCCAAACCTACTTGATGGTGGCCCTTGTGCCGGCCAAACTTTGCTGGCCTAATTATACTGGCCTAACTCCAGGTTAGGATTGCACTAGAAATGTTTCTCCAAATGAGCCACTCAGTCACAATTCTGCGTTTTTCGGAGTGGTTAGTTATGCTGCATGAGGCTTATTGATAGTTCTTCAGTTATTAACCACGTTTTAGATATGTCGGAGTGTATCACATTCTGTAAATGGCTCAGTGTGGACATGGATTGAGTTTATCTGCAAGCAGTGAAGCCCGTGTGTGTGTGTGTGTTTAATTAGACCCCATGGAGTACTAAAGAGAGATCATCCTTTTTCAGTTGGCTCATGAGCTCCAGTTTAACAGTGTTAACTTGTACACTATTTTGATTTAATACCGAGGCAATTGCACTGACTGTAGAGAGGTATGTAAGGCAGATCTTTCATTGTGAATAATGATGGCATGTTGAAAGCAACAAAATGATGCAGCTTGGGCTAATTAATGCTTTATCACCCTTCTTTTCTGTATAAAGGTGAAAGTGTGGGCAGGGATATTCTATTACTCAAAGATAACTTATGGTGTCTTCTCGACACCCATAAAATGAACCAGTGGTTCTTGAACCGCGGCGGGAGGAGGCATTCCTTTATTCCACTCTCATGTTATGTATTGTCATAAGTTCTAATGCACTGCAGGGGAATGTATACAATCTAATGCTGGATTAGTGTTGTCCAAGATTGTACAGGATTACCCAAGGCAACACATGATTGCACGCACAGGATCCCTGAAAACAACTCTCTGCTATGACTCTAGTTGGGTTTAACGCTATCTGCAACTTGTACAGAGTTTTTAAAAATCCAGTTTAACAATGCAACTAGATTTCCAAACTGAACTTCTAGGCTGCTGTGAATAATGCAGCAATCAGTGATGGAGTGGAATGTCCCTGTGGGCCTCTTTTGAGCCCTTAGCAGCTTTTGGGTCCTTCCCAGAAAATTCTGCAGTAGGCTCACCTACTGTTGTTGCCCGCACATTTTTATATCGCCCTTCCTCCAATGAGCTCAGGGTGGTATATATATATCCTGCCCTCCTTTTGTCCGCACAACAACCACCTTATGAGGTAGGTGAGTCTGAGAGATCATGACTGACCCAAGGTCACCCAGGAAGCTGAGTGGAATCTGAACTGGGCCTTCCAGGCCTACGTCCAACTCTCAAACCTCCACACCATCCTGGCTCAATGAATAGAGCCTCTTTGATTCACATCCTGCTCACTGAAAGCTTGCGGGAAGTGGATCATCTGTTTCCCTAGCCACACACTTCTCTCATTACTCAAGGGGTGTCTATAAAACAGGAGGTGTATCCAGCGGCGGCATTCAGCCGGTACGCTGGGCGGGAAGAACGGGTGAGCGGCAGCTCGCCCGTAGCTTTCCGCTCCGTTTCACCATCTTCCCCGCCCTGCCCCCGTCTTCCCCTCTGCCACTCACCCGTTCCTCCTGCCTAGCGTACCGGCTGAATGCCACTGCTGGGTGTATCTCACACTTCCTCTTTTGCAGAAAAAAGATCACAAGGGAAGGAGCAGGAGAGAAGGTAAAGGGCTGGATTCTTCTACCTGGGTTTTGTAGCACACACAGCAGTTGCATCCCTGGCCCCATAGCCACCCCAGGGGTAGGTCCACAGACAACCACCCCCACAGACAGCTGCCTCCCCCACGACATACCTAAGCATAATGGAGCCCTGTGAGATTCTTTGCTGCTATCTGAAAACATTGTAAAACCTTTGGGCATCATTTACAGTCTTGTCCCGGTTCCCTGGAGGGTGGAATGATGGGACGAAGCAGTAGCGCTGCCCTTAAAGGGCCTGGTGGTGCTGGCGCTCGGGGCATTTGCCCCTCCCGACAGTGGCAGGACCACCACTGACATGTAACACCAATGGCTGGAGGTGCTTGAAAATGGTGTAATTGTTTTGATATTGTGTTGGATTTGCTTGCAAAATGTGGTGTTTTGTGTTTCTATCCACAAGTGTGGATTCTTACGCATCAATAGCAGGTTCATTTACATTGTCATTTTCAATGCAAACACAACACATTATATAATTCAACAAAACACATCTAGCAATGGCAGATCTGGGGTGGCATTGAGTGGTGGATCCATGTTGGGCTATCCTGGAATCAACTATTACAGAACAATCTGCATGACTCAATCTGTACCTTTCTCGTCGGCAGCCATAGCGTGAACCAGCAGCTAAGTAGGACAGACTGGAACAGGACACAGAGCTGTCACTATTAGAGCTGTCTGGATGTACCCTAGGAGGGAAGCGCATCTTAGTCAATCCAGCTCCTGAAGACATTTGCTCACACAAGAACACCTGTTCCTAGCAGCTGTTTTCGTATTCATGTTTGATGTGAAAAGAATGGCTTTAATTATTCATTGTCTTCAATTCTAGCACCCCAGACATCAAGATATGGTTTTAGCTTTCATGTTCATATTTCGGGCAACTTTAGACATCCAAACAAATGGTGATAGAGATAGCAGGAGTCACTTCTCTTTCAGGGCATCCTTTGTAATGTGCAAAGTAAAGAAGTTGCATAGTACTCGTGTATTGAAATGAATGAGCTCCACAAGCACCTGAAAATTCAGATCTCTCACTGAAAACCAACATATGTTCTTTTTTCTTGTAGTGTCTCAATTCATACATACCCACTGTCCTCTTAGCCCAGGGGTCAGGGAACTTTTTTACATTTTACCCCAAAATATATTTAGATACGCCAACGTTACCCCCTTGACGTTACCCCCCGCCCTGCCAGAACAAAAGAAAAAAATTACATATTGGAACCCATTGCTTTTTATTTGATTAATTAATGAGCTTAATTAATGCTATGTAAATATGAAGTTGTAAAGAGTTTGGGTACACACACACACAGGCCAGCAACAGCAGTTCTGATTTTGTTTTTGTTTTCTGCTGTTTGCCTTACCTCATTGCCTCCCGCCTCTCTTTGTGTCCCTGACTCCCCTCCCCCCACTCGCTTGCCCGCCCGCCCCACTCCTTGGGACAGCAAGACAAGGCAAACCCAGGGAGAGCCCTAGCTGCTCACAAGCAAAGAGACACGTCCACAGAAGTCCTCCCCCCACACACACACCCTCCCCCTCCCTGCGGGCACATGCACACACACACCTCAGCCGCTCACCAGAGCCTCCCCCACGCCTGCACTTCCCGTGTCCCTGCCGGGCTCTTGGGTGGCGGCAACAGTGGCAGCTCCTCGGCCTTCCCACCCAGAGCTGGTTCGGGCTCTTCCCTGGTGTTGAGCACCGCCGACTCCACGGCTGCCTGCCGTGGGTCTGCGCCGGCCAGGAGCGGGTCTGCGCCGGCCCCCCCATCACCCGGCACCGCCACAGTTGCAGCCACGGCCGCCATTTTCTCTGCTGTTGCTTCCTTCTCCCTCTACCAGCAGCGGGATCGATAACCACGGCCTTCTTTGCCGCCTGGGAAGGCAGGGGAATGCTGCCTATTGGGGGCCAAGTACCTTGCCGCTTCTAATCTCCTATTGGAAGCAAGGGAAATCCATCAAGCATGAGAGGAACTTCCCATTGGTCAGAAGAGAGAATGTTGGTTATGAAGGAAGGATGAGGGAAAAGGGGGGCGGGGCATACTCCTATCTGTCCATTACCCCCAGGAATTTCATTTTTACCCCATTTGGGGTAATTTACCCCTGTTCCCTGACCACTGTCTTAGCCTGTGGGTGCAATCCAACCCAGCGCTGGAATGGCAAGGCCAGTTGGCCAGCACCATATCCAACGCTGTGTTGGGGGAGGCTGGAGCCTCCTGCAGCAAGGGAATGTGCGCTCCCTTACCGTAGGGGAAGCTCCAGCCTCCCCTATGTACTCCTCGGATCTGCACATGCTAAAGAGCAGGCACAGATCCGACAAGATCATGCAGCCCGAATTGGGGCTGCGCCACCTCTCGAACAGGCCTAGGATTCGGCCAGCAGCACCGGCCCTGTGGCCTTAGCGCTGACTGGGGGGGGGGCTGCTAGGCACCTCCGCATCAGCACTAAGCGCCAGATAGGATGCTGCTGTATATGACACCCATTTGAAGTGGGCTTCTCATTTTGAAATCTTATTGCACAATGCAATAAAATATAACAATTAATCGCCTGCAAGAATGTCTCCATTTAGGCCGGCACAGTTAGGCCAGCAAAGTTTGGGCAGCACAAGGGCCACTATAAAGAGTGTTTGGACCTCTCTCGGAGTCAGGGAGGATGGCGCACGTTTGTGTGCTGGCTTCTCTGACTCGGAGAGTGGTCCGAACATACTTTACGATGTTGCTTGTGCTGGCCAAACTTGGCCTAACTGTGCCGGCCTAACTCCAGGTTCGGATTGTACTTTAGGTTGAATATCGCTTATCCGGACTGTTTGGGATGAGAAAGTGCCTGGATTTCAGGTTTGCCTGAATTTTGGAACAATTGCATAATTATAATGAGAAATGCTTCCTGTGACTCTTTTCACTGTCCGCCATTTGTCTACTGGCTTCTTTGACATTTTTCAACAATGGCATGCACAATGGCAACAATGGCAAGTTCCAGAGCAGATAATGGAACTTGTAGGAATGAGTACAGGACCTTTTAGTGTTCACACTACAGAACTTTTTTTTTTAAAAAAAGTCTTGGACAAAAGTGCTTTTGTCAACTTGGACAAAAGTGGATTTTGGTTGTCCAAATAAGGGATCATCTACCTGTATTTACTTCATGTTTTTATGCTGCCCTTTCTCCAAGGAGCTCAGGTTCCTTCCCTCCTTTTGTCTTCATAACAACCCTGTTATGTGAGCAGTAGCGTAGCTGGGGGAGTGGGAGCCGGGACACGTTTGACAGGTTGATGCCCCCTGTGTCATTGTGTCACTGCCTTGCTTCAAGGGCCGGCTCTGGGAGTGGCGGGGCTCAACACAGGGCATTCCCGCAGGGTCCCCACTCTCCCCTCAGGGCTCCCACTCACCAAGAAAAGCACTTGTGATGCCACACACGGCATCTAGAAATAGTTGGTGGCGACATGATGACGTCATCCCAACTGCTTCCAAGAGGCCCAATTTTGGGCTGTTCGGAGGCAGGTGCAGGTGGGAGGGCCCACGGCAAAGCTGCTGTGCTCACCCCACTGACCTACAGCCTATAAGATCCCAGCTGCAGCAGCAGGCGATATACTTGATGTGCTGCTGCAGGGCCCCCCAAAGTACAGGGCCCAATGTGATGACATTGGTCACATTGGCTTCAGGCCAGCCCTGCTTGTGCCAGCACAGACACCCTCATTCCTCATGTATGTGCAGCCCTGGCCTCAGAAACAGCCCCACTGGAGCCATATAGGAGCCCAGGCGGACAGAAGGGCTCATTCTGCAGCGCTTCTGCACCCCGAAAGGTGCCATCCCCCCCACCCCCAGCGGAGATGGCGCAAATATTATTTACTGCTTTTGTCAACGAAATAGAAAGCATCACTTGTTAAAAGAAGTCCAGTGGACAATTATAATATTAATTTATACAGTATTTTGGTTGATGGGTGATTCCATGGGAATATAACAAAAATCACTTATTAAAAAGAGTTAAAGCGATCTCTCTGAGCTATGCAGCTGGATAATGCAGTGTTCAAGTACCGTTTACTATCAAGCCAAGAAAATCAATTATTAGATGGAATGAAACATAATTTTAATTTAGAAGAACTAACATGTTACCAAGAACTTATTTTGCACTGGGTTAATTGCTGTTTTCCATCACTGGTGTGAACTACCCCTCTATGAAATGACCTTTGTTTCATTACTTGGACCAGTGGTTCAATCAGATGCAAAAGATCTAGCCATGGCTATCACCTCTTGTATTTGAATTCATTGTTCAGGAAAGAAAGATCAAAACAATTGTCTTATCAAAAGAAGCTGTAGCTGCATGAATGCATCCACAGGATGTACAGTACTCGAACTATTGCCTCTGGAAATCAAAGAGAACTCAAAGACTTTGTACTTCTGTGTTTTGGCATTTGTATGGTTGAGCTTTATGCATATCTATGACTTTGTAGGTCCATTCCAACTCTGATTCTAGGGTGCAAATATAGAAATAAACTCCTGTTTGTCACATTCCCACATATTAGAAAAGCACAAATTACACCTGCAACAAAAAGACCAATCCTATCTCCTTACTATATATTACTATACACAGGCATGCCCCAGTATCTGCAGGGGAGGTAGGTTCTTCACCCCCAAGGATACTTGAAAATATGGATAAGAGGGAACCCTGTGTTATATAGAGTTCTCCCCTCCCTCCCCCCCCCCAGGAAAAAGGTTTTTTTTAGCAACCAAAAGTAAGAATAGAAGAAGGTAAGGGAGCCTCTGATCCGTGGATAATTGAAACAGCAGGTACAGGATCCGTGGATTCGGGCGACCTCCTGTATCGCTCCATGTATCCTTCTGTATCCAGCCCAATCTTAAACAGGGCTGGAACAGGCAGACCTGCCTGTACCATATTCAGTTCCTGTTAGCAAGCAACTGTCACTTACCCCATGGAAAGCCCCAACCACCCCTTTGGGGCTAGTTGGATCTATGCCAGCAAAATCACTGGCGCGGATCTGAGCGGCCCATGTAGGACAGAGACAGGGATGCTTTCCCTCCCCCTTCCCTCCACCCTGATCCGCTTTCCCCCGCTCTTCCCAACCACCCACATGGCCTTCAGTAGCCAGACTTACCTGGGTCAGGATGCGGCATAGGGAGGCCAGAGCATGTCTGTGTAATGGCCTCCCCAACTCCTAAGGAGGCACAAACACACTTTATAGAGTGTTTGTGACACCGGTCCAGAATATTCATGTTCATATCATATTTGTATTCATATTCATAGCACTCCTGGGCCAACATACATAAGAACAAGAACCTATTGCCATTCTCATGAAAGTAATGTTCTGATTCCTTTATTTTTAAAAATCTAATGTAAAACAAATGTATCCGTTTCCTGCTGCCAAACATTGGAGGGTATGGGGCATCAAAACAATGACTATTACGAGCTTCATTCTATAATTTGAGTAAATTTTGTCTTTTAATATGTGATGATCCATATTGTTTTAATTGGAGATCTAATTGTACAATAATTGTATTGTGATATCTCCTTTATACTGTTAGCAATCATTCCTGTTTAATTAGCATCATTTTACGCAGCATCATTGCCTTCTAATTTGAATCTTTTCCCAGTTCAGATGTGCAAAATGTTTTGCAATAAAAGCAGAAACATTTTGAAAGTTTCCTGCATGCCAGTAATACCTCATATATCACACTCTAATTAGAGCCACAGACGTCCCCCCCCCTTCTAAATTTGGAAGTGATGGCTGCGAGAGGGATGGAAAGGTTATCTTGGACTGCCAGGTCTCCTCTGGATCCACCCATCGTCCTGATTAAAAGAATCCTGCTGTCATGGAATGGTCAGCAGCTGTCTCACTTCTACGGGGAAATGACTGTCCCTGACAAGCTAAGATAGACCATGGCACAGCCAATCATTGATTTTATAATATAAACTAGGCCACATAATTAGCATGGACTCTTGAGCAATACACATCACGTTCTATGATAAATCACACAACAGCAACATGCAATAGGGTTTTTTTTTTGTGACTCTTTTTTAACAGAAGAGAAGCAACTCTTCCTGCTTCCACCCCAGAGCTTGCTGATACAGGAGTCCTGCCATTTTAATTGATTGGCTAGCCAGTCACCCTGCTAGTTTTTGGGTTTTTTTAATTGGAAGACACCCTTTGGAGACAACTCTTCCTGCTGCCTCCCCAGAGACTGACGACACAAGTGCTGTTTTTGTTTTTGTTTTTGTATGATGGGGCAACTGGCGGTAGCTCCTCCTGGTGGTTTTAATTGCACAGGCCTCCCTGCCGGTTTTGTCCCTTGGAAGTCATTGCAGCAACTGATCTGATTTGATTGGCAGCTCTCCTTGTTCCCTCTGTGTTTGTGTGTACTGCTTTAAACTGAATCTGTGCTGGAGCAGCTTAGGAAAGGCAAAAGGTACATGTTGGTTTGTTTTCTTTTTGGGTCCTTGTCACCTTGAATCGGACCTGGATGGCCACAGCCTGGGGAGACTCACCGGGAAGGATCCCTGGGGCTCCCCTTTCCCTGGGAGGAGGTGAAACGATGAGACCCTACTGGACTCAGCAGGCCAGGAGGCCTCTGACCCAGGGAGAAACCGGACCTATTCAAGCCTCTGGCAGAGGGGGCAGTTGCAGGAGCCAGCCCCAGGTCCAACTCTAGTGCAAGGGCAGGCCTTGAAAGGAGTCCCGGGAGGCCTCCAGAAGGAAGGGGTGGAGCTGGGGGG
>JAJKFI010000003.1:25050614-25077871 GCA_029204185.1 Lerista edwardsae
CCCCCGCGTTGGTGCTAGTGACGTTGTGCCAACACTACCACGTGGCATTGGTGCAACATCACTTTGATGATTGCACCCTGAATGAATGTGCTTGAACAACTGATGGCCCAATCCTACTAGTACACAATGCCACTGGATTGAGTGTTCCAGTGGCACAACATGCATTATAGCAGTGTGATGTGCCAGAGTGCACCTACTGTCCATTGCTGGGAGTGGTGAGTGGCCCATCAACCACAGGTCCAGGTGAGAGCATATAGGGCAGTGGTTCCCAAAGTGTGAGCTC
The DNA here is from genome assembly GCA_029204185.1 of Lerista edwardsae. Taxonomy (NCBI): domain Eukaryota; kingdom Metazoa; phylum Chordata; class Lepidosauria; order Squamata; family Scincidae; genus Lerista; species Lerista edwardsae. The sequence continues at coordinate 25,050,898 of JAJKFI010000003.1, forward strand.
TGGCGCTCTGGGAAGCAATGGAAACCAGCCAAGGGAGCCACAGAATCCTCAAGAAAACCTGCCACCCTATACAATGTTTAGGACTGCAGCACTAATGGGGAGTCACAGGCCATGGCTCAGTAGGTCAAGAGAGCCACCAGTCAAAAATTGACTGAGTGGGGAGGAGGGAGGATAGGCAGAATGGGATGGCGTGGTTGGAAAGAAATTGGGACAGGGGCATACAGTATTGGGCCTGGGAAAGTGGCTGGTTCAGTAGCATCAGCATCACAAGTTATGCGGACTTGTGCTAACAATATCGTGCCATGGGACACTGCTCTGCCTGGCCCACCCCTGCTGCCAGTGGAGTTGGCTGGAATGATGGTGCACGAGCAGGCAAGATGTGGCTGTACAACTGCCTGTCTCTTTAAAAAATCCATTGTTTGGGGAAGGCAGGAGGCTTTCCTTGCTGCAGAAGAACTTTGGGACAAATTACCCACTTCTGTGGATAGCCATCATCTCTTGTGCAGTGGCCATACTTGTAAAAGTGGTACTTGCCAAGATTGTCCTTGAGGAAAGCAAGGTAGAAAAGTCCTGTTCTAGGGGTTTCAGTACAACACACTAGCTAGTCTCCACATAGCTAGGCTCTATGCAAACTGATAGTACATCCTAAAATAAAACGGACACTCCTTGTGGGCTGTGCGTGAGGAATATCTTTTTCTAAGCTTCCAAGCAATTGGCGAGTAAAGCCCAATCAGACCTAAATGCCTGCACGATGATGCAATGGGGCCAGCGTGGGCTAAGTGCATTTGGACCACTCTCGGGATCAAGGAGGATGGCTCACGTCTGTGTGCTGGCCTCTCTGACTCCAAGAGTGGTCCAAACATACTTTACCGTGTCCCTTGTGCCGGCCAAACTTTGCTGGCCTAACTGTGCCGCTTAACTCCAGGTTAGGATTGTGCTCTCAGTCACAGCTATTCTTCCAATCACTTATGCTCTTTTACAGACATTCTTTTCATTTCTTTCTTTTTTCCAAAAGATTTTCTCAGTGAAATTTATAGCTAGCCTATCTCTTTACTGCCTTGATTGGTTCATGCTCAGCCATATCATCTTTAAATTATGGCTGCTGATTCAGAACTCATATAGAGTTCTTTGGCTTATTCCCTCTCACTATATATTATTAACGAAATTGCAAGCATTTTTAGCTTGGCTCTTGATAACATTAATAACCCTCCATAGATCACAGCATTAGTGTGTGTGTTTTAGGTCACTTTGATGCATAGCTGATATTACAAAGTGAACAGTGTTGGAGGCTTTTATGCCAATAAAAAGGCTGTATCGGATCTTTTAAAAGACAGATTTTCAGTGGTTTGTTCATGGGACTTGGAACTGGACTTTGAATTTCAATTGGGTTCCATATATTGACTGGCTTTAGGGATACACTCCTTTGATTGTAAAGAGATGAAACAAAATACGTCATCCCATAGGTAGGGGCTCATACATTAGCCATAGTGATGCAAGACTAAATAGTGGTGTTACCAGCCACCTGAAGCAATGATATATTTATATGGCCAAGTATCCTTCCCCTTCCTGCCCTTTCCATGCAGGTGCCAGGCTGTGGAAGGTCCTGGAACAAAGGCCAGCACTGGTCACACCCAGGTTTGCTGAAATGTGCACCTCCTTCTCCCAACCAGCCAATAGGAGCTTCCCATAGAGACCACATCATGATGCAGGAATGTCTGGAGAATTGTTCTGGAACTGGGAGTTAGCCTGGCCAGGTGATCCTTCAGCTAGTGTCCCCTGATGCCGCTCCTAATCCTTATTCCTCCAAAACTGGATCTTTGCTTAGATAAGGGCCAGACTGGGATAATTTTCTCATTTTCATTGGTTATATAAATGATTTTGAGAATGATTGTTGTTGAACAGTGGTGCATTAATAATGATGAATGTATGATCACTAGATGGCAGATTTTGGTGTTTTCCAAAGGTAGAAGTGCAGAAAGCAGTGTTATGTGTTTTTATTTAAGATTTACATTATAGTTATATATGATCGTCACTAGATAAGTGATATTGGTGATATAGTGTCAGCAGATGTAGTCACAGTCATTGCCCATGAACCCCCATATTAAGTTATAAACAAAAAATCCAAATAAATCAGAGTTGTTGTCTTCAGATTTTGGGTTTTGTTTGCAAAATTGAGAAGTTCAGAAACTGGTGTTATGTATTTTTCTTTAGTTATCACTATTTCCTTCCATCTCTAATTATCACTCCAGCACAGTGTCTTTTCTAGTGGCAGCCTGAAGGCATTTCTTCTGTATCTTTTTAGATTGTGAGCTTATCTGAGGCAAGGAAATCACTTATTTGTTTATCTCTGCAGTCTGCTTTGAGACCTTTTTTTGTTGAAAAGCAGAGTGTACATATTTCTTATTAATACTGATGCATTTTAAACTAGACTGAACTTAAATCACATTCATTTCCCTGCTCAGCTATAAACTTAACATAATTAAAATTAACAAATTAACATATAATATATATGTTATATGTTAACATATATAAAATTAACATATATAACATATATAAAATTAACATAATTCGAAAGTATTCAATTGAGCATGAGACGATAACAATCGCTCAACTTAATCTACCTCACAGGGCTGTCGTGACAAAAAGTGAGGCACTGTGCATGCCAGCTTGAGCTACAAAAGGAAAATATGGGAAGAAAATTTAATAATAAAATTAACATAATCCAGCGGTTAATAGAAGACAGTAACTTTTAATCATCTCTGCTGTTAAATGGGCAGCCCAATCCACCCGCCCTGAGACAGCTCAAGTTCCTTGTTATGTGGTGGCTTCCAAGTGTCGCGAACATGCTGTAAAGCACATTCACAGCTACTCAAGAGAAGGCTCAGCCAGCATATAGACATGCGGTGGGCTAGTTGCGCTGGACCCATACTGGGGGCGCAATCCTAAACTGAGTTAGGCTGGCATAAACTAAACCAGCAAAGTTTGGCCAGCACAAGGGACACCTTAAAGTATGTTTGGGCCACTCTCAGACTCAGAGAGGCCCGCACACAGATGTGAGCCATCAGTTTGAAAACCACTAGACTACAGAATAAAATACTCAAATGCAACCCATACAGAAACTTTACAGAAGGAGTTCAATGACCTCTCCATTTCTGAGAGGTCAGGAATATACCCTTTTCCCCCTTTTTTTGAAGTGTAATAGTTAATTTATTTGAGTTTTGAAGGAAGTTAAGAGGGATAGCATACCTTTGATTTTCTGATCTATATTGGAAGCTGTTTATTTTTTCAAAATAACCTGAAAGCTGGAAGGAGTTCTTAGAATGTCAAGTGAACCTTCAGGGCAAAGGATAAAATTTTACATGACTTTAATTAAGTGCAGAATCACTGTAGGCTACAAATAACTTTTCCCATCTGTGCTTTATTCCTGTTTATTTTGAACTATATTTCATAGTCAAATGTAATTAAAATGGTATGAGTTATTTGACAATTATTGTTTCAACTGATCATTTTTATTAAGCATTGTAAAAAGACATTCAGAAGTGAGTATGAGGAAAACAGAACTGGCATTATTTATTGCTTCAGCAATGGAAAATACAGATTTTTTTTTCCTGTGCTTAATTTTTTGATGAAAGGTATGCAGGAAGCAGCTTACCACTCTGAGATAGAGAGCCATCAAGGCCACAGCACTCCGGGGAAGAAAAATGCAGACACAGGAGATAAGGCTGCAAGGAATCTGTATTAACCGAACAGAGTTTCCGGCAGCAATGCAGGAAGTTCAGTAACTTTCCTCAGTTCACATGCTCATGGCTCTAACAACTACCCCACACCATGCAGGTGATCCTGGCTCTGCTTACTTATTTCCCAGGGCCAATCAGAAATAGGATGATCTCATCCTCTGTCATTACTGCTGAGTGATTCCTCAGCTGTGTGTGGCTCAGGACTCCTGGGTCCTTTGTCTGGCAAAATGACTCAGCACTTTTACCCTGTGCCTAGGCCTTTAGCCATTCAGGTCTGTAAATGTCTTTGGTTTGAATCTCAACACTCAACATTTTTTTTGCTAAGGTGGAGCAAAGAAGCGTCAAATGATAGAAGCATCTTGATGTGATTAGTGTTTTGTTTTGTTTTTTAATTTTACTCAGGCTTGACTCCTTTCACTTCTTGTATTATTTTATTTGCTTGAAAGAATCCACCTGTCCCACAAGCAGCAAAGAGGAGATTTAGGAAGACTTTACTACAACAAGAAAACTGCAGGCATTATTACACAGTTAATAGATAGGGTTACCAGATCCAAATTGGGACAGAGTGCCTATACCTTTAACCACTGTATAGAAGAGTGAATTTAGGCAGGTGCAGCTTTTGAACCCCTTCCATGATGAGCTGCATCTGCCCAAATTCCCTCTTCTATATATTAAAAGTTAAAAGTACAGGCACAGTGTCCCAGTTTGGATCTGGTAACCCTATCAATAGAACAAGGAACCAAGAAGCTAAACAGGAGCTCAATCAGATTTAGGAAGAAAAGCTGCCAATAAGCTTGGACAAACTAATAAAGTAGGTTTCGGCTTTCCCAATTATTGGAGCCAGCCATTCTCACACTTTGTGATTGTACATTGGTGTAGCTCTGCTCACCTGGTGTCACCTATCCAACACATAACTGATCGATGGAACTCACTACCTCAAGATGTGGTGCTGCAAACTTACCCAACCCTATGCTCAGGTGCCACCACAAGGTATAGTGGCACCAAAATGGCAGCCACTGTATCCTGCAGGGCAGGAGAAAACAGCTGGAGGTCTCCTCAGGGTAAGTCTGTGTAGCACTGTGGATCTCCTCGAATCAGTATTAGCTCCTTAGCCGGCCCAGAACTGAGGGGGGCCTGTGTCGGGCTCTGCAGCTGCAGAGAGAGCATAGTACTCCCTCGTTCCACCCTCCTTCTGCCCAGTTCCACCCCTTCCCTGCTTTCCGCTGCCCTGAAATGCCTCCCCACTGCCCAGCAGGGGACCTCCCCACCTGGCGCTCCTTAGTGCTGGCCTTTCCTGGTGCTGGCCTCTCCACTGGTGCTTGGTGTCTCCCACCAGTGGGAAAGTGACTTATGGCACTTTTATGACACCCACCGCCAATGGTAGGTCTGAAGAATTGGCAGTGCACTGGATAGGATTAGTGCGTAGGTCCTGAGATGGCTTTAAAAGAAGATTAGACAAATTCAAGGAGGGCAAGTCTATCAATGGTTAGTAGCAACATGTTAACTCCAGGCTCAAGGGCACTATGACCACACTGCATTTTGAAGCTCTGCTATGAAGATATTGTCCACAGCCCCAGTTGGATTGTGCTACGGTAACCATTGCTTCCAGCCCGTTAGAATTTTGATACTAAAGAGAGGTGGGAAAAACTATTTTACGTTTTGCAGATTTCAGGGTTTTCCAAAGGTAGAAGTGCAGTAAGCATTGTTTTAATTCAAAATTTATATTTGAATTATATATATATATATATATATATATATATATATATATATATATAATATTTGAATAAGGACCACTGCTGTGCCAATATACAATAATAAAACTTGCCTCAGTTTTGAACAGATTTAAAAAACGGAAGTCCCAGCACTACTGTGAGTGCACCATTTGTAATTTTAGAGCTAACACATGAAATGAACGTGACCGTAATGGAATCTGCAGACAGTTCAGGAGCATTACAGTCTTCTGTAGCAGTGTATAAATGCTGGCCCAGAAAGCTAATTTCTCTGTCAATGCCATGGAAACTTGGCAGTGTTTCATTTTTACTTGGTAACACAATAAATGCTAAATAAATATCTTGGCGGTGATTCTCAAACTACTTTTTTTATTATTTTGCAAATCACATCAGGAGTATCTGAAATCATTACCCACTACGGCTCATGCCTTAAGTCAGTGGTCTGAGCATTTGGCTTCCGTCCTGCTACCCTGATCTAAAAAGACGGTGCAAAGTTCCAGGACCAACTAATATGTATTATTTATTTTTCACAAGCCCTGGATAGGATTAGGCCATTGTTATATGCAGCAGCCCTTTATTTAGAAGCAGGGTGACTAACTACAGACAGTTGCCCCAGGAAAATCAGATGTAATTATAATGGTAAGTGCCATATTATTTCTTAAGGTAAATGATTTCACACATCATCATGCCAGATGGCTTCCATAACAAGCTGAATGACAGCCCAATCCTATCCTCCACCATTGGAGATGATGTAGCATGTGTTGCATCAAATCATATAGGTGGTGACCTGAAGGCCAACCAAAGTACTTCTTTACTTACCTCTGGGCTACCTATTTGTCTCCTTGGACCCACACCAGGTATGCAGCTGACATAAAACTGAGATGGAACAGGCTGAAAAATGGGGGATAGGATCCTGCATGCGCAGTTGCCTCTGAGCTCCACCCTCTCCAGCCAAGTCAACCCACCCACTACCCCAGAACACCCCTGAACCTTCCTCTTCTTGCCCTTGCCACCAACTTACCAACATTGGTGAGACCACCTGGAACTGCTAGTAAGCATGTCACACCTTGGGCATTTGCAGCATTCTGGAAGCATGTGCCACTGTCCTAGATTTTGGACTGCTGCAAAGGGCTTGTCCTTCCAGAGTCTGAAACAGTAAGGCCCAGAGGTGAATGATATTTAAAGGTACAGTATACTTTGGTTCATTCACATAACTTGTAATCAAATGCCTAGCACAGGGGGCACAGGGGCTATTGTCCTGGTCGCAAAATTCTTAAGGGCACAAAATCAGCCAGCATTCTTTGCCCCTGGCTAATTTTGCACCCCTAAGAATTCTCTTGAAGCCTGGGAGAGGCGTACTTCCCTGCACCCAAGGAGGCATTCTCCTAGGAAGTAGGCCACTGCTGGTTTCTGGGCACCTCACTTGGCCTCAGTTGAAGCCAGGAAAGGTGTGCCAAAGCCCCATCCCCAAGGAAAATGCCACTGACATTCTCCTTGTGGGCGGGACGCTTCCAGATTGGGGGGGGGCACAATACATGCCATGCCCCTGGCGTGATGCCTCTGTTTGCAATCATTTCACTTCAGACCAATAGAAAAGAATCACAGTTTGTAGTTGCCCACAGAAAATGACTTTGGCTTGTCACTGTCTTGGCTGAATATTCTGGTCATCCTTACATTTTTGGATAATCAATAGGACTGAGAAATTTCGTCAGCAATCTTGGAAGACAGTCTTTTGCAATGGACTGGATTTGTAGGAAAGACTTCAGTACATACCGTGTGATCAGTGCTGGCTCAAGACCGCCTGTTGCCTGGGTGGCATGCCAAATGCTGCCCTCATCAACCTGTGACATGCAAGCATCTGCTCTTCCCTTTCCATTATTCTAGCTCAGCACGCTTCTCTCCTCCACATTTCTTATCCCCCGTCCCCTCTTATATTTCCAATGCAGGGAGTGAAAGGAGAAGAAGGAGCAATGGATAGGTGATGCGTGTCCCCCATCCCTGCTGGGGGAGGGGACAAGCTGCCAGGGGAGGATACGGTTTCCTTCCACCCCGTTTTCCCCTTTTTCCAAAGCCCAGGCATGCTGTCACCTTGTTGTGAGGTCACTTCCGAGGCATCATTAGCTGTGCCATTGGAACAACTGCTTTCCAAGTATAGTTTCCATTTCAAATATAGAGATCCTCCAAATATACCCAGCCTCACAGCAAACATTGTGTTAGTTTTGTTTTTTTCATTTTTAATCGGTTTCCTCTTATTTTCATGCCTGATGAGACTGTCGGCACAAATTTGCATATGTTCTACTTCCTAGCAACTCACTTAACATGTATATTTTGGACTCTTTCGAATTTGATATATCTTCCATTCTCAATTTATTTTCAGTTTTATTGGCTAATGTACGAACGAAAGCTATTTGTATGCCAGAATCATGAATCACTTGTTTGCTTTGATTAAAATCCCCTCTCCCCTAGAACTGTTCTTTTGGATTGCTTCCATCGCTGAATTCAAACACCTAATTAGAATTATTATACTTTGTTCCAAATCATACTTTGTTCCTTGGGTCCACCTCATGGACCACTGCCGGTAAGCAAAGAAGTTTGTCTTCTTATTCCATCTGGAGTTGCTAACATATGTTTCATTCAGTTCCTGACAGGACTATTGGTTTGGCTGCTACTTTGCTGACATCTGTTACCTGAGGCTGTTTTTGAACTATTTGTCAACAATTGAAAATGCATCATAGTGCAGCAGATACATCTAACAGCATCTTGTCAGTTACGTTCGGCACATGCTATTCCGAAGAATGAAGTAATATGCTATTAATAATGTGACCATGTGGGTCTCCTCCCCAGCTGGCTCTCTGGTGCCTAATTCCATAATTGCATTGGGGATGTTATGTTGAAATCACCCCTCTGTGCCTGGTTCGAGTATCACATTAAAATAGTATTGGAACTGCAGGCAGAGGGGTGGTTCAGGCAAGCCAGACACGCAAGTCAGCCAACGAACAGCCAGAGGCAGATCTACAGGGAGGGCAAAGCTCTAAGTGTTGCAAGAAGCCTTACCCTGTCATGTAACTCCCTCTTCTCCCTTGCTGCTGTAGGCAGTAAGCAATGTGAGGATTGGCTAGAACAGTGCAGGAGAGGAGTGATTTCCACTGCAAGGTAAGGCTTCTTGCAAAACTTAGAGATTTGCCCTCCCTTAGATCTGCCTCTGCGAACAGCCCAATCCTAACTAGGAGCGCAATCCTAACCTGGAGTTAGGCTGCCACAGTTAGGCCAGCAAAGTTTGACTGGCACAAGTAAAGTGTGTTCGGATCACTCTTGGAGTCAGAGAGGCCAGTACACAGATGTGCGCCATCCTCCCTGACTCTAAGAGTGGTCCAAACACGCTTTATGGTGTCCCTTGTGCAGGCCAAACTTTGCTGGCCTAGTTTGCTGGCCTAGGCCATAGTTCAGAAACTGTGGAAAATGATACACTCTCTTTGCTGACAACACTGTAATTAGGATTGTGCTCTTTAACATCCTCTATTATATGGTTATAAGTATATACGTTCAATTCTAGACATGTTTATTCAGAAGTCCCATTGTATTCAAAGGAGGTTACTCCCAGGAAAATGTGCAGAGGACTGAGGCCTTGGAATACCGAATCCTCTACAACTTGAGCTGAAAGATGAAGTTTATTCACTTTTCATCCTCTCAGAAATGTATTGGCAGGATAGATGGTCGCATCACATCATTTTTAAATAGCAATAATTTATTCAAAAAAAGAATGCAGAATTGAGTGGAATACCAATAGTTTATTAATTAGCCTCTATTTTCTGTCAGTGACATTCCCTACAGATCATATAAGGGTTTTTTTTTTAAATCTGCCTATTAGATACATGACCATCTGCTTCCGAAAATGTGCTGTATTAATTATCTCAAGGCTTAGTTACTTGGCAAATGCATATATCATAACCTGTTTATTTCCTCACAAGAAGATTGGTATCTGGACACCATATGAGAATGGTGAATGGATCGCTGATTTATAAGAACCAAAGTTGGTTCCAAAGTTGATTGATTGGTCCTGAGTAGAATTATGGGAGATAATTAGACCTGGAAATCTTTTTTTTTGGGGGGGGGGTAAAAAAAAAAGAACTCTCAGTGTAAAGCTTTGAAATTCAGAGGTTTAATTTTTGACTGTTTTACTGTTTTAGACTTGGGCAGTCTAAGTCTGGGGCAGTCTAAGTCTGGTTGGTGTAAGCAATTTACAGCGCGATCCAAGCCAGTCTTCAGCTGTTGCAAATGCACCATAAAGTGTGTTTGAACCAGTTTCGAACTAGTTAGGCCAGCGCACAGATGTGCACTGGCCCGGTTGCCCCATTGCCTACGCCCAGAGGCCTGAAGGTAAGGCCGGCCTTCTTAGGCTGGCATAGAGACTCTGGGAGGGTGGCAAGGGGCATAATGGGGCAGGAGAGTGGAATGGGGTGGGGAGGTAGGGAACAGGCGAACCTGCGGGCAGCCCAGCCTGGGATGGGGGTAGAGACAGGATTCGGCCTTTGGGCTGGATCCTAACCCCTGTTCCCAGCCAGGGCAGCACTGATTCGGCAATTCAAAGTTGTGCTGCCAAAAATTGGCAGTGCAGCTTCGTGTAGCCCCATCTGGGCTGCTGCATGTGCCTGGATCCTGGCATGTGATACGTCCTGTCATTACATTTGCCAACCCTGCTGGTGAGAACAACAAGACCACCAGATGAGTTGCTGGTGGCCTCATACTCCCTGGCTGCAAAGATATCACTGGTGCCAGGGAAAGGCAGAGGGAGGAGTGGGCAGTGGGAGGGAGGGAACAGGGTAGCTTCTGGGTACAGAGAGTGGTGGGCAGACAGGGATGAAACCATGGCAATCATGTGTGGCCGGATCATATCTTGCTGCTTCTCCCTTTCTGCCACTGTTACAATCTTCGGTTCTGCACTAGCAAAAAAGCTGGCACAGAACCGTGTAGACCCATAGGGGACGTGGAGACTTTCCCTAAGGTAGGAGATTGAAAGTTATTTTTCCTGGAGGAGACCTCCTAGACTGCTCCCCCACCATTGGATTCAGTGTGTACCTTATTAGGATTGGGGCTTAAGGAGCTGGAATTCTGCTTCTTTTTTTAACTCCCATATCTATTCATGTCCTGAAAAAATGGAAAAGACAAGCAAGGTTTGAAGCCGCAAACAGCCAAAAGCTACAATTTGCTGCATTTTATTGGAAACAGTGTGTCAAGGCCTGAGCAAGGTGTGATGCTGTAACAATTATACCTTTTAATGGGAACGAAATTAACTGCTGGCACTGCACACCTGAACGCTGGAAGACTTGCACGCTACAAATGTAAGTGGAACAGAGAAGGCAATAACCCCTGAAAAGTGACAGAATCTAACATTGTTATTAGCTGTACAACAGGCTCCACATAGCTCAGATGAAACAAAGGGGAAAACGATCAATGAGTCCAACTGCAGAGATCTACCTTGACAGCCAGGGCATAACAATAGAATTCCGTAAAAGTGAAAAGACATTTCCAAAGGAGACGGAAAGGTTGGATATTGTAATGGGTTTGCTCCTGAGCTTTTCACAGACTCACATAAATGCAGAAAGACTGAAAATTAGAATCCTGGGGAAGGAAAGACTTGAACAAAGAACTGAGTGTGCATAACTGAAACTGAACATTTTGTGAATTAAATCAGTGGTCGGCAGATCTGGCCTGTATTCATGGAGAATAATGGGTTTCATGGAATGGTTTGTTCTAGTTGACTGCACAACACTTCTGAGTGGAGAAAAGTTGATGGGATCATGATATTCTTTTGCTTTTCATTTCTTCTGACTCAACTGAGTTCAGTTCCACCAGGCAGTCACAGGGTGATGCTTGGATTCAGTGGCGCATGACCTCAAAGTGCCAGGTGCAAAGGAGTTTCAACAGGATGCAGGCATCTTGTTGTCTTGTGTGCTCCCTGAGGCATCTGGTGGGCCACTGTGAGATGCAGGAAGCTGGACTACTTGGGCCCTTGCCCTGATCCAGTGGGGCTCTTGCTATTTTCTTATGTTCTAGGTGGGCCTGAGCACTTAGTTCTGCTGGGCGCCCAACCTTGCTGAATAATCCGCCCCTCACAGTGCAAGTATGCACTGCCAGATCAAGCATGGAGGTGTCTCTTCTGCGTTCCTCCTGCCACTGGGATGGGCTACAGTGACAAGGGGGAGGGAGGGATTATGCGGTGTAATTGGGCACCCAGCAGAATTTAGCCCTCGGTCCACCTCTCCATACATGACTGTTTGGACTTTGATGTCCCACTGGCATCCCCATGGTGGCACTTGAGCCCTTCAGTACCATCAAGGAATACTGGAGTATATTCATCAATGACAATTCACTACTCAGTTTCACCCAGAGCCACATAATCAAGGCTGGTCTATTAGTAAGGCTAGTGAGTGTGGTTTTGTGTTTGGGTGTGATGTCCTGGCCCAGCCAGTATGGATCAACTGCAGCCAAAGTTGCATCTTGGAAAACAGGCATTTGGGGATGACACTAATGCCAAGTGATCTGGGAAGTGGATCTGGGCATCAGTTGGCATCAGCTGCTTCATTCGTCGCACCACAAAATCCAAATATACTTTATTTGGAGCTGCCAGTTGGCATCAGTTGGCATCAGATTAGATGCTTCATTCGTTGCCACCACAAAATCCAAGTATACTTTATTTGGAGCTTTTTGAAAACTATGTAAAATATCAACAGAGCTGGACTCGATCCCATTATTACAAGTCAATTATGCAGCTGTACCACTTGGGAGAGCAATGGTCAGCACTCTTTTTAATGGCCTGACATTCAGAAATATCTAAAATGGATGTGGAACATAAAACATTTACAATATAAAAATAATTCATTTTAGAGCTCCTGTAAGCAAGCATGAGCAAAGAAAGAGTGGAAATTAATAGTGCCCAGGTGACTACAATTTATTCACAAATTGTACCACAATTTCTGCTTGTACCACACGTTTGCTTAAATATCACAAATTAGGACCAGCTAGGGCCCTGTCACATCCACCTTTACAGCACCGATGTAGCCACAATGCAGTTCCAAGGTAAGGGAACAAATTTCCTCTTACCTAGAGGAAGCCTCCATTACTGCCTCCCCACTGCCGGATGTGGCACATGCCCTGTTGGCATGGCCGTATCAGAGCTGGAACGTTGGATAGGATTGGGGCCTTAGTGAGTTAGCCCATGTAGATGAAATCTGTAGAAGTGCCATGGTACTTGACTGCAAAACTTTGATCCAAAGGGCTCAGGGTGACCAAGGAGCTCCTTGGAAACAAGGGGTCCACATTGATTTCTTGATGAATGGAAAAGTAAGCCCCATTGAACACTGTGGAGCACAAACATCCTATGCATGTTCCATTCAGAAGCAAGCTCACGTTACTCATCCATCATCTACATCAGCGGTCTCCAAACTGGAGACCGAAAATCATCCCTGGCGTGAACAGTGACTGCCATCCTACCCAAGATGATCACAAAGATCCCGATTATAGTCTCCAGGGTCTTTGTGGTGAGCCGCTTCTAGGGTTAGCAACCTCAGCATGTGCAATGTTCTGCACAGGCGCCGTTTGCTGCGAAGACCCCTGGAGGCTGTAGTCGGGGACTGCGTGTTCCCCTAAGCAGAATGGCAGACACTATTCACTTGGGGGGAGGATCCAAGTGGGACTGGATCTGGACCACTGGCTGGAGTTTGGAGCCCCTGATCTACATTTAGAGACAGGCAAATTTGTACGTATGCCTCTCAACAGTTTTCTATTTGTCTCCTGCTGAGCCTGACACTTGTCCTCAGCTCAGGTCCTTTGAAAAAAATGTGTCCAGGGCAGCAACTGAGCACTCCAGCTCAGTAGTGTAGACAGAGGGAGGGTGGCGCAGTAATGACCGCAGGACTGTGGAAGCAGCCCCTCCCATTTGCCGCTCTTTGCGGGGCAGTTAGTAGATGATTATTTTTTTTCAGTAGCCCCAGGGCTTGAGGCAATTAGATGCCTGATCTTTCCATCACTCTGGGGACCCACCAGAAACCAGATCCCGATCCACCATGTGGGTCCTGACCCACAGTTTGAGAAACACTGTATTAAACGTTATGAATTAGTGCGTGTATCTTCAAAAAGGACAATGGCTTGTTTCTATGGATCATTGCTACTTGTGAGAAAAGAGTCTGCAGGTTTTCCCTTTTTCTTTTGGTATTTGAGATCAAATTATTGAAGTTTTTTTTTTATTTTGATTAATTGCCGCACAGTTTTCTTGCATAAGACATATGTCCAATGCGTCTGCAAAGACTGTAAGTGAAGATGCTGCTAAGTAGTTGTCAGGCATTCATATTGTCTACCCCTTTGTAGCCAAAAGGGATTAGACAGTATATTGTTTTTTTAAAAAAACCTCACTCTTGTCAAAGTTTCTATTACCTTTTGATGATGACAAAGAACCTTTTACAAGAAATGTTGCTTGCTTGGATTGCATCAATAGAAAGTTTTTTGTCCTCGCTCAAGAAGATGCTGATGGATGCAATACCTGCCTGAGCATGAATAACTCAGAGTGTTTTCTGTATTCAGTTCTTTTCTTCAACTTAAATCCAGTTATATTTTATATATTATAGGCCACTTTTACTTCCTAGCTATGACCATTTTGAACTGTGTCTCTGTGTGTCCTTCCCTTGTTCCCTACATTTTTCACTTGTCCCCTCCCCCCCCCAGGGAAAGCCTTGGCCCCTGCATTGGGGTTACTCAAGTCTCTGCCAGCTATTTTGCTGATGGAGACTGGAGCACCCCTTTGTCAGGCGTCCAAGCCCGACACGGGTTCAGGATGCAGCAGCAAGTGCCACCGTCAATCCCACCTCCTTCTGGAATTGCTCTTCCTTGCCCAGTTCCATCCTCCTCCTGCCATCCCCACAGCCTCCCCCCCCCCAAAGCTGCACCGCTGGCCCACAGTCTCACGGCAGTTGGCAGAGTGGCAGCCGCTCTGCAGCACTGAAGCTCTGCACCATGGGTCCAGCAGCAGTGGTAGGGCCTTCAGTGGTGTCACAAATGCCTGGCCCCTGGAGGTGCAGCATTAGCAAACACACATAGGACAAGTGCAGAGGAAGCACAGGTGCATAGAAGGCACCTCCTACAGGCGCAGAGGAGGCACCTTGGGAGAAAAAGACTCCCCAAGGTAAGGGTGTAGGCTCACCAATGGCTCTCCTCAAGTCTGTGCACGCTATTTCGCTGGCACAGGCTTGAAGGACTCCTCCACTGCCAGTCTCATCCCTGCTCTGCCTCACACCCTCCCCACACCCTTACACCCTCCCCGCCCACCCAGAAAGAATGCACTGCTGGCAGTGATGTTCCTAATGGCCTACTGGCCCCACGTTGGGTCCTCCTGGTGCTTGGGTCAGGTCTTGGGCTTGCACTTTCACACTGGTATCTGCAGTAAAGGTTTACCGCTAGCACCAACAAGGATAGGATTGGGTCCGTACTCTTCTAACAGTAACATATGATAACAGTAACAGCAGAGAAGGGGTGGAGTTAAGCAGAGCAAGAACATGGGATTGGCCTGGTTGTGAATAGCTAAGCTTAGTTACAGTAGGAGAACTACCACCACCACCACCAAGAATGTTTATATAGGTTGAATATTGCTTATCTGGACTGTTTGGGACAGAGAGGTGTCTGGATTTTGGGTTTATCTGGATTTTGGAAATAATTGCATATAAATAATAAGAAATGCTTCCTCTTGCTCTTTTCACTGTTATCCATTTGGGAGTCTTCAGGCCTCTGACATTTTTCAACAATGGCAAAAACACCACAGAGCAGAGAGTAGAACCTACATCCTGCATGTGAGAATGAGCAGAAGACCTTCTAATGTTCACACTACAGACATTTTTTTAAAAATGTCTGAATTTTGGAATACTCTGGATTTCAGATGTCTGGATAAGGGATAATCTATCTGCATACCGCTTTTCAACAAGAGTCGTTCACAAAGCAGTTTGCATTGTTGAATAAATGAAATGGTTTCCCATCACCAAACGGCTCACAATCATCTACTCCAGTGTTATTCAAACTGTGGGTCAGAACCCATTTGGTGGGTCGCCACCTGATGTCAGGTGGGTCGCAGAAAGCTCGGAGCAGCCATCTTGGAAACTGCATACCTTACTGTTCTTATTTTTTTTTTGTGAGTGTTAACAGTTTGAATTTTCAAGTGAGGTTTTTTTTTATTTTGTTTTTAGTTCAGTTCTTTTACATCATATTTTGTCCTCATCTTGCTTACTATCAGGGATTTTTCATGGTTGTGCAATTACTACAGTCCAAAAATGCCAATTTGCATTTCAGGAGTGTCATTTGAATATGTTACAATGACAGCACTTCCTGCTTGATGATGTCACTTCCTGCTGCAACATCACTTCCTGGTTAATGGCATCACTTCAGGTGGGTCCTGACACGAGTGCCATTCTAAAAAGTGGATCCCGGTCTAAAACGTTTGAATACCACTGATCTACTACTACTACTACTACTACTACTACTACTACTACTACTACTACTACGATGTTTTAACAAAACTGGTTTTATTGCAGTTTCCCCTCTGAAATGGTAGGTATCGGTGTGAGATTATATGTCATTCCTTCAGACAGAATATTGAGCTTTTGTAGCTCATCTACTGTGGGAGTGAATGGGGTGGGGAAAGAAGACAGAGAGGGAGGAATAAATCCTTTCCCTGATTTCTGTGCTTGTATGTTGTAAGAAAATTACTCCTGTTGTTTTTTGCCTATATCTACCTGTTGCTACACCTGCTGACAAAGGTAGAAATGGAATAATTTCCCATTCACCCAGGAGCAAACTCAGTTCATATCAGCCTTTCAGGCTGTAATGGGTTGCTATACTGAAAGACTGTAAAATGTTACCGATTCTTTTCTTCCCTTTTTTTCTCTCCAGAAGCAATCACACACCTTATCACCAAGAAAAATGACCTCCATGGCAACATGATATAAATTCAGAAATTCACCATGGTCTCTCAGGCTGAACCCACAATGGGATTCAAAATTATGGCATTGAGGAGCAGCGAACTAAGGCAGGATGCATTAGCGTGTTAAACAATCATTTCAACGTCTTGTCTGCCTTCTTATTTTCCAGACTCTTGAGACTTACATGACAAAAGACCTTATGCAGGCAGCAGTTCCTGAAGTGCAAATCATTTAATCAGTATATTGGTTGATATTTTAAAAATTCAATACAACAATAATAGGGGTGGTAAGGATCATTGGGGAGAATGAAAAATAGATAAATAAATGGAGGCTGCACACAAACCCCCCCTCCCACTTTTGAGTTAGATGTGCCTAGGATTTCACTATTAATCAAACATGTTTATATGTTTTTAATAATCATCATCTATCTTAAAAAGCAGTTTGACAAAATGAACAAAATTGACCATAAAGCATTCTGAAACAAAAACATTACTAAAATTGATCTGCATGAAGAAGGAGTGATCTTATAGCTCAGTCCTCTTGGGCATTTATAATGGTGGATCTCACTATCTACTATCATAAGCACCACTGTGGTGCCATAAATGTCACACCATTGTTGTTGAAGTTGCTGGTGCAAATGGCAAGAGGCTGTAGGCACAATCCTAAGCAACTTTCCAGCACTGGTGTAAGGACAATGTAGCTCTATGGTAAGGGAAGAAACATTTCCTTACCTTGAGGAGGCCTCTGTGACTGCCTCGCCCAATTGCAGGATGCAGCACATGCCCAATTGGCACAGCTATGTCAGTGCTGGAAAGTTGGTTAGGATTGTACCCTGTGTGCACCCACCAGAAATGGATTCAGAGCATTTAAGGTGCCAGCAGGGGATAGGTCATGGGTAGTTCCGAAGAGGATCAGGGCTGGGAATTGGAAGGGCAGGAGTGGTTCAAGGGTAGATCTTAGTGGCAGCAGTGCACGGTCGCCCTACCTAACATGCAGTGCACTCTTTGTCAGTGTGGCTGCATAATATTAAGTGGTGGGTGATGGGATTGGGATGATAATGCCCAGATGCCCAGATCACCATCAATCAATATGACAGTAAATGCAAGTTTGAAAGTGTGTCCTGCCACATGCATTGGGCTTTAGCATGGATCTTGAAGTCCTCCAGAGCTAATAACAAGGGACCCTCCAATGCCACACTAGAAATCACCCTGGCCAATTTAGGCAAGGAAACTTTTGGGCAGAAAGGCAGGTGGTAAACCAACCTGTGTCACTCAGCATCATGTGAAGATATTCAAACCCAGTGAATTGCTGGACAGAGCACCTGGGCAAGGAGATACAGAAGACTATAATGACCCTGCTGTGGCCGCTGCATTACCAGGAAACCTGATGGACCAAACTGGGACCCATCCCTCATGCCTTATCCAGCCAAGTCTCCAATATACATGCCGTGTCGGCAGCCTCCTATAGGACTTATTGGTCTTATTTACAAACCTGGTGTTCAACTCTGCTAGGGATACTAGTAGCCCAAAGGCTGTGGGAGGGCCAAAAAGAGGGATAGCCTGTGACTAACCCACCATTTCCTGGAATGGCCTGTCCAAGCCTCACCACCGTTCTTTCTTCAACCATCTCCTTCAAAATGGTGACACAATGCTAGATTCTGAAATGCAGGCCCTGTGGAAAAATCTCAGAAATATTCTTTGGTATGGCAAAAGCATAGGTGTGACATTCACATGATCCAGATTCATTTTGATGGTAATGTAGCAAGAGTAACAATTTGTTTCCCAGTTTTGAATTGTACGGTTGTGTAACTGTTTTTTAACAGGACTAGTGAATGGGATAGCTGTCCGTCTATTTTAGGATCCATTTCAATGGTAGATCTTTCCATTGTCTAGCCTGGATTATGTAGACCAGTGGTTCTCATACGTTTTAGCACCAGGACCCACTTTTTAGAATGACCATCTGTCCAGGGCCCACCAGAAGTGATGTCACGGTTGGAGGTATTGTCATTGTAATGCGAGAGCTGCTTTCCTGAGAATGCAGCAATAAGTTGGGTTATTTCTCAGCCATTTTCCAATAGCAAAGTGAATCAGAAAGGAAAAAGCCTATTTACAACCTTGACACAAACAAAACAACTACAGAGCACTCCCCCTTTCCAGCATCCCGTCTTCTCATATTTTCAATATGTCTGCTCTAGGTGCTTCATGATCCACCTGAATTGTCTCACGATCCACTAGTGGTCCCAAACCACAGTTTGGAAGCCATTGATGTAGAACAATCCATATCATGCCAATATATGGATGAACCAACCTTGGGTTGCACATATTTTCATATTAATAAAATTATTCTAAATTGCACAGGAGAGTAAAGAATAACAGGCTGCATCCCCAAGAAGGCAAGTCCAATTATTTAAATACTGATTGTTTTGAACAAAGCTGGTAAACCGTATTTTCAAACAATATTAAATTTGGAGTTGAAACAAACAAGGCAAAATGTCACCACAATTTAGAAACATCAAAAGGCTAGGTGACCTGGATGGTAAAGTGCAAAAGCAATTAAGTGAAAACCAATGGAAGTTAATTATTTTAGCAGGAAGGATAATCAGTGTTTTCAACTGTGCAGCCCTGATGTATAGAAGGATATAAAAAACTTCTGAAATTGACATGGACAAATAATAAGTCCACTACATTAGGCCAAACTTGGAGGGAAAAACATTACCAATCTGAGCACAAAACTATATTAACAGCACTATTGAATAATTTATCATTTTATAACATTTTTAATACACCTAGAGCTTTATCTATTTATTTACACAGTGTATAATCACTGTTTGATACAGCATATAATCAGTCTCACAACAAAACCTTGCTGCAGTTTTTCTTATTAAGGTTTTATGCCATTGAAATTAGCATTTAGTGCTGCTCAGCGCCTGCACACCAGCGCTCCGCCCCTTCCGTCGATGCTATGACAAAGCGTTGATGCAAGAGGAGGAGTAGGATTGCGCTGACATAAGATAACCCTCTAGTTTTTTGTTTTATTTTAGTAAAGAGTGCACTGGAGGTAACAAAATGGAACACAATCATGGCAGAGAGATTGGGGGCTTTGGGATTTTGCCGCCCACAGTGTTTCTGACCCCAATCATGCATGGGGCACAGGGATTGGAGGGAGGGAGGGAGGTGCGGGCGGGACTTGGGTAGGGCATGGGCGGGCTTGGGAGGTGGCCATACGGCCACTTCCTAAGCCCGTCTGCGAGGCCGCAAGGCCCTGATTCGGGCCACGTGATCTCCTCGGATCTGCACCCGCTCTTTAGCAGGCGCAGATCTGGGGAGCACCTAGGTAAGGCTGGAGCCTCCCTGCAGTAAGGGAGCAAATGCTCCCTTGCCTCTGGGTGGCTCCAACCTCTCCTAAGCAGCATCGGATATGGCGCTGGCCATCAGTCTTGCCAGTCCAGTGCTGCTTAGGATTGTGCCCTACGTTTAGGATCACATTTAGGTTGACCCTTAAAGAACTGAAATTGCACTAATCAAGGCCACTGAAATAGTCTATGGATGAGTGAAAGATCTGAACTCAGATCTTTCACGAGCACAATTAATACACCGGGTCAAGCTGACTCACAACAAGGAAATTCAAACAAGGCTATGTCTGCAATCCTATAATACAGTGGTTCCCAAATTGTGGGTTGGGACCCTTCAAGGGTTGTGAGCCAATTTCAGGTGGGTTGCAAAGCACCTAGAACAGCCATGTTGAAAATATGGGAAGATGGGATGCTGGAACAAGGGAGGGCTATGTTGTTGTTTTACTTGTGTCAAGGTTGTAAATAGGCTTTTTTTATTTCTTGCTATTTGGAAATGACTGAGAAATAACCCAGCTTGTTGCTGCATTATCAGGAAAGCAGCAAGTTCTGGAGTCACAATGATGACACTTCAGACCATTACATCACTTGCAGTAGTTCCTGGACATTCTAAAAAGTGGATCCTGGTGCGACAAAGTTTGAGAACCACTGCTATAACATTCTTCTGGGAGTAAACCCCAATGAACACAATGGAATTTACTTCTGAATAGACATGCTGAGAACTTGTGTTGTACAGCTCATGGTATGGGTCAACACTTCTGACATGTTTCTGGATGCCAGCTTTGGAAGAAGCATCATAAGAAACAACTAAATCCTACACACCAACCTTTCATAAGTGAAATAGGGACTTGCTTTTAATGTTCCTATTCTCATATCGAGGATTACTAGTTAAATCCCTGTTAAGGTGTTGCTGCAGGCTTGATTCGGTTTGCTTTATTTTATATGCGTTTGTTCGGTAAGAGCTGGCTCAGTACTGAGATAAAAACCAAGGTTATGTTTTTCTTCTTTGTTAAACAGATACTAGAAAAAAATGATTGTTTTACAATCTGTACTAGCAATTTAAAAGGAATGTCACCCGCAGGTGAAATTGAGAAATATGTACTCGAAGTGGGTGGCTTCTCCTATTCTCATGGCACAATAACTCGGATAAAGGCCAACTGCTTCTCGAAACTCAGGAAATAGCTGATCTCATTGCCAATCTGACTTCGTTACTCATGCCCCAATCCTATTCTCTGCCAGCTTGCAGCACAACTGATGCAACATCCGCTGCCTGCTATGGGCCTCCTGGGACTAGCCTGGCCAGTAGAGGTGCATAAAGGAAATTCTGTACTTACTTCCTCCATTGCTCTGTAATCTCCAATGGCCTATTCAGATCTATGCCAACTATTTTCCTGACATAAATCTGTTAGGCTGAAGGGGATGGGAGATGGGGGCATAAGATCCCTTGGATGCTGCCCCAGCTCAACCCAGCCCAATCCAATCCTGCTATCACTTTACCTGTGCTGATGGCTAATCTGCAACCTGCTGCTACTGGGGTGGGGCTTATTGGCTTCTGCACTGTTGGCAATGAGTTGCAGACCATTGGAGTAGCTGCAGCAATGGGGGCCCATGTAATGTCCCAGAGGATCATGAGATAGGATTGGACTGCAAATCAGCCTTTCAATCCCTATCCCATCCTATTGATCAGGGTGACACACTAAGCATGGCAGCACTGTGATGGTACCTTCCACCATGTCTGGAGAGACAGAAATATTCCAGCATGGGAGGCGTGGTCTGCCCTGGAGGCAATGGCTGTGGACTCCTGGAGCTCTGGAGTCTGCAGCCAACTTCCACCTTTCCTGGGGTCCTCATTAGAGGAATACCCCCTCAAGCTTCTAGGAGAAGGGACATGAGGCATCAGGCGCGTCGGTGGGGCTCTTTGGTAATTGCAAAGCCAAGGAATCCTGCTGCCTGGAAGCAAGGAGATGTGAAGCAACCGGCTCTCCACCGGCTTTATCCAGCACAACTACAATGATGGATAACACCAGGACAAGAAGATAGATAATTCGTCAACACCGTGAGTCAACCTCTCTTAACAGACCCCCATTAGAGAGAGATAAGGACATGAGCTGGAGGAATGCAGGATTGCTAAATTATCGGTGTCAGAAGAATCGGCCACAAGAATGTGAAGAGGACTGTATTTGTAAGAACTTGGATTTTATTTGGATTCTATTGGGACTGTAATAATAATTGACATGAGAAGATATGGAAATTTTATTTAAACTATTGAAGGACTAAATTTAAATATTGTAATAGAGGGAAAAAAGAATTAAAGACTAATTTTGTGCTTTCAAAATGGAGGATTTACAGACGTCTGGAGGGCTGAACACAGGAGGAGACAGTGTCCATTTTAAAGTTGTAATCAGCAAAAGGACTGTTCCACTAACGATTTATGACTGTGAGATAACTACGTCAGTAATGAAAATATTAAATTCAAAGTTGATCTCTAAAGGATTTTTTAAAGGATGTTTTTACGATTGTTAAGCTGTGAAAAGCAGGATACCGAGAGGATGACGTGACAATAAGAAGTTGTCAGCTCCCCCCTTCTCTTGCAGCTTTAAAATGCATGAACTATTAAGATCAGAAGGCTAAAGAAGAATAAAATAGATTATGTTAAGAGGAAAAAGAAGTAAAAGTAAAATACAAAATATGAGAACTGTTTTTTTGCCTTCAAAATATAAGACTGTGAAAAAGGGAAAAGAAAGGGGAAAAAGGGAAACATGTTTATTTTAAAAATGTAAGCAGGACTGCCTTTTAAATGTTGTGTGATTGATGATTGAGAGTTAAGCATTGTATTTATGAAAACCATAAATCTTAAGTTGGTTTCTTTTTTTTCTTTTTTTAAATGAAGTATTTGGAAAATAAGCTGCTCAAAACAATAAAGGGAACACTTACACATCACATCCGAGATCTGAGTGAACGAAATATTCCTATGAAATACTTTGTTCCTGACATAGTTGAATGTGCTGACAACAAAATCACACAACAATCATCAATGGAAATCACGTTTATTAACCCATGGAGGTCTGGGCTTGGTGTCATACTCAAAATTGAAGTGGAAAAACACACTACAGGCTGATCCAACTTCGATATAATGTCCATAAAGCAAGTCAAAATGAGGCGCAGTAGTGTGTGTGGCCTCCACGTGCCTGTATGACCTCCCTACAACACCTGGGCATTCTCCTGATGAGGTGGTGGATAGTCTCCTGAGGGATCGCCTCCCAGACCTGGACTAAAGCATCCGCCAACTCCTGGACAGTCCATGGTGCAACGTGGCGCTGGTGGATGGAGCGAGACATGATGTCCCAGATGTGCTCAATTGGATTCAGGTCTGGGGAACGGGCGGGCCAGTCCATGGCATCAATGCCTTCATCTTGCAGGAACTGCTGACACACTCCAGCCACATGAGGTCTAGCATTGTCTTGCATTAGGAGGAACCCAGGGCCAACCGCGCCAGCATATGGTCTCACAAGGGGTCTGAGGATCTCATCTCGGTACCTAATGGCAGTCAGGCTACCTCTGGCGAGCACATGGAGGGCTGTGCGGCCCCCCAAAGAAATGCCACCCCACACCATTACTGACCCACTGCCAAACCGGTCATGCTGGAGGATGTTGCAGGCAGCAGAACGTTCTCCCTGGCGTCTCCAGACTCTGTCACATGTGCTCAGTGTGAACCTGCTTTCATCTGTGAAGAGCACAGGGCGCCAGTGGTGAGGTTGCCAATCTTGGTGTTCTCTGGCAAATGCCAAACGTCCTGCACGGTGTCGGGCTGTCAGCACAACCCCCACCTGTGGACGTCGGGCCCTCATACCACCCTCATGGAGTCTGTTTCTGACCGTTTGAGCAGACACATGCACATTTGTGGCCTGCTGGAGGTCATTTTGCAGGGCTCTGGCAGTGCTCCTCCTGGCACAAAGGCGGAGGTAGCGGTCCTGATGCTGGGTTGTTGCCCTCCTACGGCCTCCTCCATGTCTCCTGGTGTACTGGCCTGTCTCCTGGTAGCGCCTCCATGCTCTGGACACCACACTGACAGGCACAGCAAACCTTCTTGCCACAGCTCGCATTGATGTGCCATCCTGGATGAGCTGCACTACCTGAGCCACTTGTGTGGGTTGCAGACTCCGCCTCATGCTGCCACTAGAGTGACAACACCGCCAGCATTCAAAGGTCACCCAAACATCACCCAGAACACATAGGGACTGCAAAGTGGTCTGTGGTCACCACCTGCAAAACCACTCCTTTATTGGGGGTGTCTTGTTACTTGCCTATGATTTCCACCTGTTGTCTACTCCATTTGTGCAACAGCATGTGAACTTGATTGTCAATCGGTGTGGCTTCCTAGGTGGACAGTTTGATTTCACAGAAGTGTGATTGACTTGGAGTGACATTGTGTTGTTTAAGTGTTCCCTTTATTGTTTTGAGCAGTGTGTGTATATATAAGATATTTTTTTTCTTTTTTTTGTTTGTGTTTGGACATAAATAAAGTGATGGGTTTTTAGATTAGAAGTAAGGAAACAAATAGTCTGTAAATTCTGACACCATAAGATAGTAATGAAACTATATAATCTTATTAGATTAGAATTATTTTTAATAGAAATATTAGTACACAGTAGAAGTGTTATACAGTATATTGTATATTAGTTTGATAGAAATTTATAGTGTATTTTAGATTGATAATATGGGGCTGTTATTCTTCCTTTGATGAAGGGGAATAAAATATTAAAGGATAAACATATATGTTAGATTATACTTTAATGATATTATAAGACTATATGGAACTTAGAGGTTGTAGTACGGTGATTATTAGCTGAAATATATTGTAGATGTTTATGATAAAGGATTGTAACCTTCCAATACCCTTTGTGTAAACCCTTGTTTCTCCTTACCCATGTATGATTATTGTTCCTTTCCCGTAACTAAAAAGAAATAAAAAAATTATTTAACACCCACCCACCCCAAAAGGGCATATTCCAGCATGAAATTGGAACAGGCAAGTCCAGTTCTTATGCAATTGACCATAACTCCCTACGCAGCAATGCAATGACACCAAAGCAGGATCTGCTGTATTCTGCAGGGGAGTTTTGGCATGATTATGAGGCCTCCTTAGGAAAGGAGCATTTGCTCTAGAGTAAGCCCCAGCTGCTGCCGTGGGTCAACTCAGACCTGCACTAGTGATATTACTGATGCAAGTTCACTTTGAACTATTAAGGTGGATCAGGCCCGGGCAAGGGGTTAGAATTTGGTGGGTGCTGCTGCTGCCAAACCAAACCCCTTCTTGGACCTGATCCACCCTTCACCCCATCCCATTTCTTTGGATCCCATAAGTGAGAGAAAGACTGGATAGAAATGTGGTAAATAAATAAATCTCCCCAACCACCCTCCATCTCATCTCCTTCCCATTCCACCTCCTGCCCAAATTCACCCCTCCCTGCCTCCTCCTGATCCACTGGCATACCTGGATGGTCAAGGGAGACAAATTCCCCCAGGTACCACCCTGCAGGAGGCAGCACCATGAACTTCCCCCCCACTGCCAGACACCCTCTTCCCTGTGTATCGGAGGGCGCCAGTGGTGAGGTTGCCCAGCCTTGCACTACAAAGCCGAATGGTTTTGCAGCAGTCAACTCCTCTGATAGAGGAATTTCAGACTGCTCCAAGGTTACAGTGGCATGAGATTCCTCCGACTATCTGTGGAACCAAACACCTCTTGAACCGTGGCGCGTCCTGGCACCAGCCCCCTCTGACTATCAGAGGAGCCTAGTGATGCAAAGTGGCCTGAGATTCCTCCCACTATTGGAGAAGCCGAGCGCCACAAAGCCTAGTGGCTTTGCAGTGCTAGGCTCCACCCATAGGCGGAGGAGGTGAGCACTGCTTTCAGCAGTACAATAAAAACTTTTTCATGCCAACTGTGGGACTCCTCCCACTTTTTAAAGGTGGAAAGGAGGAGGCAACCAGAACAGGGGTGAGGACAGCAGACTGGAGGTGTGCCCCTCCTGGTGCTCCCCCCCCAGGAATGCCTCTGCTCTGACCTTGCCTTCCCTGCAGTTGTCCTTGGTCCATCTTCCTTGGTCCATCTTCACACTGACCTGATCCCTTGCAGCTTGTGGCAGTATCCCGGACACACGCTCTGGCCAAGTCAGTACTTGGGACACCTTCAAAGCACGTTATGCTGGCTGAATGTGTACAGTTCCACCGGCATAACATACCCATAGAATTGGGCTGTCAATGTACAGTTAATATACTTTTTAGAAAGCTTTCAGACAATCACCATTGACTTTGCAGCAGCGATGTTACCCATCTGAAGAAAAGATTAATTATACTGCATATGCACAGGAAAGGACATAATGTAGAGTTCTGGAGAACAGAAATATGGCCAGTGATGAACTAGGATAAAAGGTTAGTTTTATTGCAGGGGGAAAGGAATGAGCCAAGCCATTGGGGCTAACAACTTCAATGCATGCAAAATGGAGTTATTAGAAGCGGATGAAAAGAGCTATAATAAAAAATTTCTAAAAAGCAGGAGACAATAAAGTTAGCAAGATTTAACAAGCTGAAAAATAACATCAAAGCATACACCTATAAAGGAAAAGATACAGTTGTTTATGAACCCATAATCCATTAGTTAAGACAGCGGTGGAACCATCGTTTTTAACGGGATTTTTGCCTGCAAGGTATAAAATAAGTGCGCAAGGCAATAATACATCACTGCAATAAAGAGAAAGTGGCTAACATTTTTTTCCAGAGGGGCTGGGTTGTCTCAAACACATGAGGCCTTACTTTCTCCACCCCCAAGGGAGTTCACAGAGAATGGCTAGCTGACCTAAGCTTTGCTGCTTCACCATGCACACACAGACCCCAATAACAACTTGCAGGGAAATTGCAGCTAGCAACTGTAGCTCAGGGAATGAAGGCTGCACTCCTATTTACTCCTGAGGGTAAGGGCGCGGTCCTAACATGCAACTGGAACAGCACAGACTGATGGGCCTGGACCCCCCATGGAGCAAGGGCATGAACGTGCCCGTGCTCCGGAGTAGGAGCTAGCCGGCCCTATGTATAGCAGGTACAGAGCCGAGATCCCCGCCTGGCCCACATCCAGGCTCCACACCCTCCCCAGGCTAGACGGCCTCCTGGACCGCCCTCCCCTGCCCCATTTCTCCCTCTATC
>JAJKFI010000003.1:25082871-25094513 GCA_029204185.1 Lerista edwardsae
TGTTTTAAATATGGCTGTTCTAGGTGCTTCGTGACCCACCTGAAATTGGCTTGCGACCCAGTGGTGGTTCCCAACCCACAGTTTGGGAACCACTGCCATAAGGCGTGCCCTGGTAGTTGATCTCCAAGGTGAGAAAATAGCAGGGTGGCCTGAGAAAGAGGGAATAAAACCCTGGTGCAAGTAGTTCCCACCAGGATCTACCCCCCCTCCCCACACTGAAAGTACCCCAAACATCTCCTCCCCCTGCCATCAAGTTACCAAGTTTGGCATAGCCTGAGCTTCGAAGTGGAGGGCACATGGCGCTGTCGATGTTGAATGGCCCAGCAGCAGAATGATGCTCATGCCATCATTGGATCTTTTACAATAGCACAACTGAAGTTCTGCTGCAGAAGGCCCATAGGATTGGGTCATAAATCTTAATATTCTGGAATCAAGGGCTTATGGATTGTTTTGTTAACCTTCAATTAAGATGCTTCAAAGCACTTCAGCCATTTTTTTTCTGGGCGCCAAACATGATTATATGATTTTTCTTCCTGAATTGAGATTGGTTTTTCGAAATGTTGTGAGTGAGAGATTTTGATGGAATTAAACGAGGAAGAAATTCCAGGCATTTTTCACATTGAGCTGTCAGCCCAATCATGGTTCCTGTCCCTTTGATTCATTTCAACGCTGGTTTGCTTTCTCCAGGCTTCTTTCTCTGTATCCTTAAAAACTTCAGCTGCAAACCATGCAATATTCCATTTCTGTTTCAAACGGTTTTCCTAGTTAGGACTTAGTCCAACATCATGCTTTTCTCAAATTTCAGCCAATTGAGAAGTGCTCTGCACATATCCGAAGCACAATCAATAAAAAATAATTTAATATTTTTAGGTCTTGGGAGTTCCCAGAGAAATTGCATTGCTAAAGCTCAATTGCAAATCTATTTTTATTGTTGTGAAAACAAAGTCAGCAGAGTCCCCATATTAAACATAACTCTCGTTGCTGTAAACATAACCATTACACCAGGAAAACAATGACAAAGTATCATTTCAGTGGCTTTAATCGAGCTTCTGATGTTCCAGATCTATTTTACCTGCTGAGATCATACCTTTTGTGAGCTGATTACTATTTTAACAACTCACAATCCAGGAGTTTTAAAAGCAGGAGATGTCCAGGAGATTTTACAGCCGGCAGGTTTCCTGTTTATTCAAGCCATAGATCTGTGTAGCCCATCTGCTTATCATTTGCATTCAAGAGTGATATCTGAAAAGAAAAGAACAATACTGTATTATAGCAAATTAAGTTGAATTAACTAGAAGTTACTATTGGATGTGCTTGAATATTAAACTGCAAGGAGAGATGGATGACTTCCCTGGGGGGACATGTTGGATTGTCTCAGAAATTGAGCCAAGCTATTTAAAAAATTGGAAATAGCTCAATTTTTTACTAAGCTGTCCAAATTCAGGTATCAGCTGCCTGCTCAGTCCTTCCCACCCATTCAGTTCTCCTGCTTCACTCAACTCCCTTGACCAGGGCCGGCTTTAAGCCAATGTGACCAATGTTGTCACATCGGGCCTCGCACTTCAGGGGGGCCCGCACTAGCAGGGTGAGCATATTGCCTATGACTGCACCTGGGACCTCTATGGGCTGTAAGTCAGTGGGGCGAGCAGAGCAGCTTTACCTTAGTCTCTCCCACCTGTCTCTGCCTCTGAACAGCCCAAAATGGGCCACCTGGAAGCAGTTGGCGGTGATGTGATGATATCACCACCAACTACTTCCACATGCCATGCTTTGCACGTGGTCCGAACAGAGCTCTTCTTGGTGAGTGGGGGCCCCCGCAGGGAGGGTTGGGGGCCCCACAGGAATGCCCCACATTGGACCCCGCCGCTGCTAGAGCCAGCCCTGCCCTTGACTCTTCTTTTTAAGCCACTTACAGCACAATCCCATTCCCCGCCAATCCACATTGCGCAGCTGTCTGAGTGTACGCTGCATGCTATGGATATGTGTGTGACCAGACTGCCTGGGAGAGGTAAATAAAAACAGTTATTTTTATGGAGTTGTTACTTAGCTCTCTGAAGTCCTTCTGGCCTCCAAAGTGTCTCCTTTGACCTATGCCAATTTCTTAGCTGGCATAAGTCCAAGGAGAGTCACGGGGCAGGTCTGAGCCTGAGCCCTGGAAAAGGGAATAGGATCTCAGCGCACAGTATCCTCGTAAAGAGCCACCCCCAAACTACCCCTAGCCTGGTTCCTGCCCTTGAACAGCTTATGATTCACCCCAAACTGCCACTGCTGTCAACGTACCTGCTCCAGTGGAGGATGGGGAAGGTTCTCCAGGCTGCTGGCACTTGGTTTTTGCACTTATATGCCTGGCCTGCAGAGTGACTTTTGCTCCTTTGCTCCAGGTCTTATAGCGGAGTTTGTGAGATCCACAACAGCTGCACTGTCAATACACTTCTATTCCCCCAGTGCGTTCTAGAGACTGCAGTTTGTTTTGGGGTAGCTCTAACATATTCCTTAACAAACTACAGTCCCTCCCATAATGCACTGGTGGAATAGAATTTACTTTAAGTGCATTTCTATTCTCTCAGTGCATTATGGGAGGGGCAATACTACTCTACTTTGAGTGAAGTTATAGTGGAAATGCAGCCCAGGTCATCTTTCATCCTTGCCATAAGCACCGACATGTATTAGTACAGTTCAAACATGGGGAAGTGAACCTTATGCCTTCAGACCAGAACTACAAGGCCCCAGCACAGTTGTGTCCCTGGCACATGTGTCACCTGGGGCCAGGACTGCAGATTGCCGCCCCCACAGAGACTGCTGTCCCCTTGGACACACCTAGAGCTTCCGGAACATCATGCAATGTCCTCAGACCCTCCAAAAGTGTTCTGAAGCCTTAGGAAGGCCTGTGCTTCCAGTTTTCTGATGCGCACAGCCTGCCTGATTCTCCAGAGAGCTCTGGAGGGCAGGTGGTGATGGCTCACAACCAGTGGTGGCATCTAAATGATTTAAGCACAGGAACTCACTTTTGATTGGCACGTGTCAGGATCCGCCCACTGGAAGTGGCCTCATAAGCCGGAGGCTGGCGGAGCCCAGGTCTACCCGTGGCTGGTTCCTAGCCAGCGACGACGTCAGCAACGAGTGGGCGGAGCCAGCCGGTTCTGTACAGCGCCTGGCGCCTACAGAACAGAAAGCGAAGAATTCCCCCCACCCCAATTGCAGCTCCAATAGCAATGGGGACAGTCTCCCAAAGAAGCCTCACACCCAGAGTGCCAGTGAAACGCTCTGGACTGGAGAGACAGCAGCAAAAGGCTTTCCTTGGTCTTCGCGGCTAGGCGAGGTGGAGTTATTCAAAATTGCCAGGGAAGTTGAAAATTGGCACGGGGGCAGCAGCCTCGAAGCTGAGGCTGGCTGAGCAGAATGAGGCAAGAACCTGTGGAAGGGGCTGAGGGGCAGCAGCACTCCGGACAGCACTCTTGGGCGCTTCCCCACACCAAAGCCCGCTTACGCCTGGCACGTCAGGAGGGCAGCTTCAAAAAGTCTGGACTCCCCTCTGGGGCCCCCCTCAATTTGCCACCGCACCCCCAGGACGGCCCTTCTCCCCAGTGGGCTGCAGACTCACCAGAGTGGCTGCTGACTCCATGTGTGTGGCTGGAGGGAGCGAGGAAGGGGGCTGTGCAGGACGGGACTTCCCCACTGCAGCCCTTCCCCCTTCGCCCCTCTAGGAATCTGGAGTCGCTCCCTTTAACCCTCTGAATGCCGGCCAACCAAGAAGAAAAGCTCTTTGCAGAGGAATCGGGAGGGAGAAGGAGGGGGGAAGCGCCGCAGAGTGAAGTGGGCGGAGTCAGCCCTAATTTTAACAAGTGGAACTGAGTTCCCCCACATTCCCCCTACGTGACATCACTGCTCACAACAGCTGCTTGGCGGTGGGCACCATCCCCACTTGCCCCACAGGCCTGACCCCAGGGGCATTTGCCACCTCTGGGCAAATGACAAAAAATACCACTGCCCCAGTAGCAGATCATTCAGTTCATTTCCCAGAATCCCCAGGCCGCAATAGTCAGCTCCACTCCTCCTTCTAGATTAATGTAGATTAAATCTACATATGTTTTGGCATTGTTTGAAGAATAAATTAGCAGCATAGAGTAGACATATAAGTATGGAGCATAGAAAAGAAAAAAAATGTTTCACTATTAGTAGTGGGTTGAATGCCAGCCAGGCTTGTTTTGTTGTTGTTGTTTCAAAATCATTACATAGCAGTGAGGGAGATAATGAAAGCTGGTCCTTGGATGCCTAGGCATTATTGGGAGAAGAAAAAGCAAATTAGGACTTTACTGTGGTAAAAGAAAAGAAATGCAGTAGCACTGCTGAAAGTAAGGATTAAGAAGACGGGAGCCAATCAGCCATCTTGTCCTGGGCCCAATGCCAGTTATCATTGCCGGTCCTGGAAATAACTAGGAGCACTTTAGAATGCCAGTAACATGTGAAATAATTAAAAAAAACAAAACCCTGAAAAGTGGTAGGAACTGGGCATACGGTTCTTATTTTGTGTGCCCTCAACTGTGCACGTTTCTCACAATTTAGCAGCTGTCTTGGCAGAAGGGTGTACTCTTACAATGCCGCAGAACATATATCCAGTTCCCTTAGAATCTGAGCTGCTTTGGGGGGCTGTATCTTGGCCCTTGACTACAGCTACACAACAGCCTTTAGCATCTTTGAGCCTAAATATGTGTTTGTGTGGGAAGAACTGTCGTTTCCCAGAAGGTTAGTTAGGCTTGTGAATAAGACAACTGCAGAAGCAAATGTCAGGCAGCAAGTGTTACATTTCAGCCCCAGGTTTAATTTGTGAAATGGAAAAAAAATACTCTATGTCTGGGCCATCCCTGCGACTGTGCTGCTGGAAACTGCAAGTGGTTGGCGCATGTGTTGCCTCCATGCTTGCTAGAGAAACAGGAAGCACAGAAGAAACACTGAAATTCAATTTTCATCTCCTTCAAGGCTGCTCAGAGGAGGCCCTCATGAAAAGGGAAGACATCGGTTGACAGACCGACAGGAAGACAAAAACCTTGCAAGCAAAATAAATAGGGGCATGAAAATTAAAACCAAAAAGAAATAAAAGAATTGTGTATGCATTTTCTGTAAGTGAATATAGTGGCATTAATGTAGTTTTTGCTAGCTCTCAAATCACTACATCCACCCACGCACACCCCACACCTACCTGCAATGGAACATTAAAGCTTCTAAACAACAGTGGCATGAAAAAGCACCTTCCTGTCGCTTCCTGCTTCCTTTTTTTTCTCTTCCACTATTAGAAGTGGGTTGAACACCAGGCTTTTTCTTTGTGCTAATTCAAATGCTATCCTACTTTCTCTGCGACAGCAGCACACTTCATACATGAATTCACAACTCAAAAATCTTCAAATTCAACAGAAAGAAAAATGAAACTTCAAGATAAGCAGGTTTTAAGGCAGAAGAATGAGGACCAAAAAGGGAACAGCCTTGTGGTTTATGGTGTCGCCGAAAAAGGGCACAAAATGGTTTTTATTGAGGGGAAAGAATGTAAAAAGGCAAACCACCAAACGAGAGAGTATGAAGATCATCTTTATTACACCTGCGCAGGCGGGCCAATTTCCCTGCACAACTCGGCAAGCAGAGAAAAAGAGCAAAATTATACAATTCTAAATTATTTTTATATCCTCTCCCCCCCCCAAGCTGCTGCTTGGTGGAAAATTACTACACAGGGGCTGGGACATGAGAAGCCCTGTGTCAATTGGGGGCCTTGAGAATATGCTGTGGCCATTCCGATAAGGGAGGAAGCTCTGCTGGCTTTAGCCAGTTCCCTATCTATTGTGCAGAGCTAGCTGTACTGGGTGAAGAAGGTTGCAGGTGGGGAAAAGTGAGTGAAAACAATGAGAGCAAAGAGAGAGAAAGCTACATACTTCAGCAACTTTAGGCAAGAGACTTTAAGCAAAAGACTCAAGATGGCAGCACTTTGGTTCAATGGCAACAATGATTTATGGCAGTGGTTCCCAAACTGTGAGCAGTAGATTCCTGGGGATCTGTGGAAACCAACCAGGGAGGCCACAGAATCCTCATGAAAACCTACAGCCCTATACAATGTATAGCAGTGGTCCTCAAACGTTTTAGACCAGGACCCACTTTTTAGAAAGGCACTCATGTTGAGACCCACCGGAAGTGATGTCATTAACCTAGAAGTGATGTCATAGCCGGAAGTGCCACCATCAAGCAGAAAGTGCTATCATATGCAATCAAATGACTCCTAGAATGCAAACTGGCATTCTTGGACTGAAGCAAATGCACAAACATGAAACATCTCGGATAGAAAAACAACAGTAGTACAAAATAGTATGTAAAAGCACTGAACTAAAAACATTTCTTTTAAAAAAAAAAACACCTCACTTGAAAATTCAAACTGTTAACACTCAAAAAAGGAATATAGCAAGAGTCAGGTCTGTAGCTTCCAAGATGGCTGTTCCCAGCTTTCCATGACCCACCTGACATCAGGTCACAACCCACAATTTAAATAACACTGATGTATAGGATTGTAGCCCTAAAGGGGTAGCTGCGGCCAATGACCCAGTAGGTCACAGCAGCTGCCAGTTCAAAAAGTTTGAGAACCACTTTTCCAATTGGTAGGGACAAACCAATTACACAAAAATGGTAGCGGAATTAGTATGTTTTGTGGTTTACATCATTTAAAACATTACTAAACACTGAAACATTGAAAAATATATTTTGCCAGAAAGGAGGTTATATTTTGTTCAGTTTGCAATGTAATAGTATCTGCTATTGTCAGTAAACCTATAATTCATTTCTAAGCAGGACTGTAATTCATTCTGTTAGTCTGGGAGAACAAGCAACAGAATAAATATTAGAGGATGGAAGGAGCTTAATAATATTATTGCAGGTGGGACCTTAGTATCTGCTAGGGTTTGGTTCTTGGTTTCTCCGCTGATACCAAAAACCATGTTAAAACATGTAGTAAAACATGTAAAAACATGCATGTTAAAAAGCAGTTAAAACAAAACAAGAGTCAGAGTGCAATCCTAACCTGGAGAGGGAATGTATTCTCCAGAGCCTTTTGGATCTATGAGGACCTGCAATATTCAGAAACAACATGCACCTTAAATCTTAAAAGCACATTAGGCATTAAGTATTTCTGACAACCACCAGAAATTAAAACTTCCATGCTCCTATGCTCAATTTTCCACATGATCAAGTACTGAATTTTACATTGTCACTATCTCTTCTCAATTCGTGATGGAATATCCTTTTCTGAATTTGCATGGTCCTTATTAGGGTACCATGAATAAAATTTGAATTTAAACAAAAATGCTGGCTGTTAATATTCACTATATAATGAAACATAAAGTGCATCCATCTCTTGGATATATGTATCAGATATCAGATATGTTGAGTATTTTCTCTCAATTTAGGGCATCTGTGTGACATTTCCTCCCTACCCCCCCTCCAAAAAAAAAGTCAAGTTCTGTCATAAGTAGGGAAGTAAGGCACTGCCTTTCTGGAAGCTATGGGATGTTTCATTATATTTATATGACATTTGTTTTGAAAATGTAGACGAAATATAGAGCAGATATACCAGTAGGTAATAAACCAGTTTGGGCCACATGGTGTTCATAAAGGGAGAATGTAGGATAGCCTGTGAAAAATCGAAAGAATCATTGAGTATATTTATTCCTATGTCCACCCTAATGATGTTTACATTATGAAAGGAGGAAGGAAAGATGTATCTATAGTCTTCCACAAATAGTTCCAACCCACATTTTTGCCAATGAGTGCTTTAAGCCTTTCCTTGAACTCATGCTGGCACAGTCCTTTCTGTTACACTGTTGCAGCCCTTCTCAGTAATGCCCCCAGCATCCATGAAATCTCCAACAGAGCCCATCATTCATGGAGTGGCAACCTGATTTCAGTCTGACATCCAAGGAGACAATCACCCAGTCCCAATTCTGGCAATCAGAGAAGTGCTGCCAAGGTGCAGGGGGTGGGGGCAGACTTTACCTGGACAGGCTTATGACACTGTGGGGGCAATCCTAAAGTGAGTTAGGCCAGCATAAACTAAGTCAGCAAAGTTGGCCAGCACAAGGGCCACCATAAAGTATGTTTGGACCACTCTCGGAGTCAGGGAAGCCAGCACACAAACGTGCACCATCCTCCCTGACTCCGAGAGAGGTCCAAACACTCTTTATAGTGGCCCTTGTGCGGGCCAAACTTTGCTGGCTTAGCTTATGCCAGGCTAACCAGTTTAGGATTGCACTCCCAGTTGCGCAGACATTGGTGTGCCATCCGTGCAGTGTCTTAATAGAATGGGGCCACTTCAGGAGAAAAATGAGAAAAATGAGGCTGAAGATAGCACTTGAATGGTGAACTGTTGCTTCAAACCCAATTCTTCCTCTCTCCCATACCCCTTCATTTTGGAAAAGAAGACAGGAAGGCTTTACTTTGCTCCATTTTTTTCCAGCACAAATGAGAGGTGGCTGGCCTTAATGGCTGGCCTTAAGCCAATTTGACCAATGTCGTCACATTTGGCCCTGCACTTTGGGGTACTCCGCACCAGTGCTGAGAGCATATCACCTACTGCTGGAAGTGGGATCTCTACAGGCTGTAGGTCAGTGGGGCGAGTTGAGCAGCTTTACCTTGGGCCCTCCTACTGACCCTGCCTCCAAATGGCCTAAAATGGGTCTCCTGGAAGCAGTTGGCGGTGACATCATCATGTCACCACCAACTATTTCCAGGTGCCATGCTTTGCACGTGATGCCACAAGTGCTCTTCTTGGTGAGTGGGGGGCCCTGTGGGGAGGGTTGGAGTCCCACAGGAATGCCCCACATTGGGCCCCACCTCTCTTGGAGCCAGCCCTGTGAGAGGTTATTGCTATTGCTATCTCTCCTACCCTTCCTACTATCTATGTTGAGTTTTGGGTCATCTGGAACTCCACTTTCCTCTTGAACATGATTGGGAGATAGACTTTAGCCTTCCAGGAGTTATTTGACAGGAGCTGTCAACATGACATGCTGGTTTGAGGAAGTGGACCTAGTTTCAAAATGGCAGCTATTATCAAATATACATTTTGAGTTCCAAGAGCCAGGGAGGACATACATAACAAATTTGGATCACCAAGATAAGAGGCAGATAGAAGAGTTAAGAATGACTTCTGTTTAACTGTTGGAGCTCTGGCTGATCTAGAATGACTTGTCTGCCTGAGACCAGTATATAGATGAGGAAGTGATTTTCAGGAATCTATATGTACACTGAAGTCAGCTTGGATCCAAATGTTTTCAAATGTACAGTGTGAGCATGGTGTAGAACACACCATGGATTTATTGCAGAGTTTGCAAGGAGGCATAGCCTGAAGGTGCAATCCTAACCTGGAGTTAGGCAGGCACAATTCAAGCCAGCGAAGTTTGGCCAGTACAAGGGACACTGTAAAGCATGTTTGAGTCAGGGAGAATGGCTTACGTTTGTGTGCTGGCCACTCTGATTCAGAGAGTGGTCCGAACATATTTTACGGTGGCCCTTGTGCTGGCTAAACTTTGCTGGCGTAACTGTGCTGGCATAACACCAGGTTAGGATTGCGCACTGAATGTTTATGATGCTCTTAAGTGGAGAACTTATTTATAATTGCTTTAGTTTTTCAGGAGATAACGGGAATAATCACGTTTTTCATAACAAATAAATGAGCTGTAATGCCTGTATTGAGTCTGATGTTCTATGTAAATAATTGGACACATATTCCTGGAAGTAGTAACATATGGAAAGTAATCAGCAAGTGATATATTATAACATTTTGCAGTTTCGGAAACCGTTATTAAATGAAACAAGAAAAATCACTTCCTTTTGCCCTGACTAAATTACTGTCAGCTTTTTAAATAGCACACGCAGCGAGGCCTTGTCTCCACGCAGGTTTCTTCCAGCTTTCTTCAAACATTTTAGGTCTATGAGACAATGTTGTCACCAACATTCTTGGCATTCTTAGCTCTGTGCTCAAAAAAAGGGGGGAAAGGCTGTCAGGTAGAAATGAAGGCATGACACCAGGAAAATGTAAATGCCAGGAAACAAGGACAGGCAAAATTGTGCATGCAAATACAACGATGACCTTTGTGGCCAATGCAGTTGCCTCAACTCTATACTGTGATGTGCAGTAGTGAAAGGAACCATGGTA
Source organism: Lerista edwardsae (assembly GCA_029204185.1). NCBI lineage: Eukaryota > Metazoa > Chordata > Lepidosauria > Squamata > Scincidae > Lerista > Lerista edwardsae. The sequence goes on from JAJKFI010000003.1 coordinate 25,093,052, forward strand.
CCTCTAGACAGGCCCATAAATCATGACACACTTGATAGATCAATCAATCAACAGTATTTATATAACACTTTTCAATACCACATTTCACTATTATTATTATTACTATTATTACTATTATTACTATTATTATTATTATTACTATTACTATTATTATTAACAACAACAACAACATTCACAATTCAGAAATTATGAAATAGGACCTTGGTTTTCAATTTCAATGTGCTTGGTTTTCAATTTCAATTATGTGGGTCTTAACTTAGGATATAGGTATGTGTTCAAAGTTTCCTGTTTTTCTGGTGTTTGGATAAGCCACCACAATGTCAAGCAAGTTCTGCCCAGCTGTAAAACTGAGCTTGCCCTGCAATGATACAGGTCACCACTTGAGCTAGTCCAGCTTCAGTTGATGCACAGGAGTGATCTCCAAAGTGACTATGGAATTCTAGCTTCATGGTTAGATTCTTCATTGGCTCCCAATATTAATTATCAATTAGTTAAAAACATGAGAAGAGCCCCACTGTGACCCACCAGATGCCTCAGGGAGCACACAAGACAACGCGATACCTGCATGCTGCATCTCATTGCCACTCCCCTGCATCTTGCAAACCGAGGTAGCTTACTTCTAAAGTATGGAGGTTGGACTACCTGTCATGGCCTGTATCCTACAGTGTTCAGTCCTCTTAAAGGCAGCTAGGCCAGATGCCATCACCACCTCCTGTGGCAAGTAGTTCTATAGATTAATACCCGCTATGTAAAAAAGTATTGTCTATTCTCACTCTCCAGATACACAATTTTATTGGATGTCCCCTGGTTCTGATATTGTGAGAGAGGGAAAAGAACATCCCTCTATCCACTTTATCCATCCCATGCAGAATTTTGTATGTCTCAATCATGTTCCCCTCCGGCGCCTTTTTTCTAGACTGAAGAGCCCTAAACGCTGTAGCCTGTCCTCATAAGGGAGATGCCCCAGCCCAGTAATCATTTTGGTTCCCTCTTCTACACCTTCTGCAGTTAAGTTAGGGCCCAATCCTGACTGGGCTTTGTGCATCCAGAATGTTCAGAATGTTCATTATGGAGGCATAAAAATTTTATGGTTGTCATAAAAGGCAATGAGCCATTGAGCACTGCTTGGTTGCCACCTGTATTGGAAAAGGCAGGAGCCACCCTGAGGATATGGAGTGGTATCAACAAAGGCCCCTTGTCCCAGATAAACCAGGGATTATAGGGTTAATCCCAGAAGGTATTTGCAACCCTTGCACAGGTGCAGATGGGTGTGGCTGATGAATTAAAGCCTGCCCACTGATTGGCTTCAGGATATTAGCTTAGGTATAAAGCTGGAGGCAGCAGAGGGAGAAGGGGATCTGGGATGGGACCTGGGAAGGTCCTGGAGAAGGGCACCAGGTAGGTGCTGGATGGCCTGCCTGCCTGCCTGCCTGCCTGCCTGCCTGCCTGCCTGCCTGCCTGC
>JAJKFI010000003.1:25094523-25124910 GCA_029204185.1 Lerista edwardsae
TGCCTGCCTGCCTGCCTGCCTGCCTGCCTGCCTGCCTGCCTGCCTGCTGGATGGCCTGAAGGAAGGACTGGCTGAAAGACTGCCTAGAGGAAGGACTGCCTAAGGTAAGCATTGTGGGGAACGACTGTGGGAAACAGTTGTTTGGCTGCCATGCCCCTGGAGCCACCAAAGGGAGGAGGCAGTTGCAGCTGACTGCCTATTGTTTGGTGGTGGGGTATTTTGAGCAAAGCCAGTGATGAGGGCAGTCTGAAGGAGGCTGACCAGCCAGTGATCCCGAACAAATGCTGCTGAAAGAGAGGAGGCCCAGTGGGTGACTGACCCCCTCCCTCATGCCTATCTCTGAGGCTGCTCTGTGGGAAAACTAGTTAGCCTAATGTGGGCATTGAAGTCCTTGGGGAAGCCCAACAGGGGATTTGGTGGAACCTAACTTTAAGTTCTCTGTTGCAGGATGGGATTTGGTGGAACACACCACAAGCAACAAGTGACTGAGACCATGTGCCCATGGACTGGGAAAGCCCACCAGTGCTGTTAGTTGGCACAGGGAGGAATAGGTAGGCAGGGAGAGGGCAGAATGGAGCAATTCCAGCCCTGGTTAGAATTGGGCTGTAATTGGCTGAGGTCAAGTCACAATGGCCGCACACTATGACTCGTGAGTTGAGTTGGGGGCAGCGATGGGATTCATAGATTGACAAGGGGAATGCTGGGTGGGACTAACGTGGGGCTTCCGCATGATTGGCTGCCCGTCTGCAGCGTACCGCAGCTGTCCTGGCCTTGGGGGGGGGGCTGCCCCGGTTAGCATGCCCCACCACTGCTTGCCCAGGCACCCGGCGCGATCCTCACCTGTCCCCCGTGGCGAGCGGGAGCCCCCCCCCCGAGGCCAGGACAGCTGCGGAATGCTGCGGACGGGCTGCCACTCAAGCGGAAGTCCCGCCTAAGTCACGCCCAGAGTTCCCCTTGTCAATTTGTGAATCCCATTGCTGGTTGGGGGTCAGCAATTTGTGACTTGAGTCATAACTCAGGCTCAGTGACTGGAGCACATCCCTAATTGATATAAACAAGGAGAGAAAGTGCCCTGCTCCCCTTTATACATATATGGTTAATTCAGCTAAATGCCTCATAATATATGTTAGGGGAGGATTGCATAATTTTTGAACTGAGATTCTGTTTACTCATTTCTTAATTGCATCTGTGATGTGCAAGTGTGTAATAATTTATGGGATGGACTATAGACACCACCATTTTTCCACTATTGCATTTCACTGTGGCTAAAAATCTTTAAAGTGTACTTCTATTAAAAGAACACTAAGTAAATCTAAGGGAGACAACAGAGAGATATTAGCCAACACAATGAATATGCCTTTGATGCTGATGAAGACAAATACTTGGTGAGACCTATGGTCCATTGATTTGACTAGATGGTTTATCACAATAGCACTTGAGACATAAGCACGCTCTAAAAGCAATCTAATTGCACTAAAGGAACAGTCATCCTTTAATCAGAGTCCTTAAGTGCTTCTTAATGTGGACCAAGATACAGCTAATCTAGGATATCTGAAGCCTTGAGAAATTCTTCATCATGAAAATTAATGGTATAATTTCCTTTATTACTTACATAGCTTTACACAAGTAATTCCTAGTGGGACTGCAAGGAAAATGTCAATAATAATACAACTAAACAAGCAGAAGATATCAATGCTGGACATTCAAAACCTTATAGAATGTGGAAAAGGTTAAGAAAATATTATATTTGATTATCATGTTAAATGATTTTTTGCGTTGAATCTGTGGGATGAGGACAGATAAAAGTGAAATAAATAAATACAGCCAGTTTCTCCAGTTCACAGGCAGAAAATTATGGATCTTATTGAAGCCACCTAACTTTTAAGGGACCACTATACATCATCACATTGGGTGGACCACAGTATATCATGCACATGATTGAAAGTGATAATATTGTCAACCTAGGGATCAGTTGCCACTGTAATAAAATGATTACTATACTAACTATGCTCTGATGGAGTTACTGAACTGTCACCTATGAATAAGGAATTAAACGACCAGGAACACTGGGCCATGAAGATTGAGCAATCACACAAGAATTTGATATAACAGTGTGAAACATTGCTGTTGAATACGGCATATTAGCTACATGGACCACAACAAAGGGTGTGTAGTTTGCAAAACATTGCTCCAGCAAATGTAACAATACTTACAACTCACAATCCATAATGTATTTCTTAACAATATTTCACACCTTATCATGATTTTCTTTGCATATATCATTATAAATATTTCAGACATGGCTTTCTATTGATTAAGCCTTTTTTAAAATTAGCCATATATAAGGGTGGGGTTTTTTTTGTTTTTTTTTTTGGTTAAAAACACGAAACATCGCTTTTGGGGTGATTAAAATAGATTATTTTCCAGTGAGAAATAATATTGTGGCTGCATCTACTGACATCTACTGCATCACTATGAGTACAATCCTAACCTGGAGTTAGGCCAGCAAAGTTTCGCCAGTAAAGTTTCGCTGTTACAAGGGCCACGTTTGGACCACTCTCAGAGTCAGGAAGGATGGCACATGTCTGTGTGTGGCTTCACTAGTTAATAATTTTTAGTGCCATGTTAACAATGTATCCCAGTTTATCATGCAACATAAATACCCTTGGTGATGATCTCCATCAGTCAAGAGATGAAGACATTGAGATGAAGACAGTTGACTAGGTAAATTCAATTACCAGTATATATGTTTATCTGATTTCAAGGTTATCAAGAGGTTACGGAAAAATTATTTATTGATGCCATATGGCATCTTCTCAAATTGGGCTTAATGAATCTCATATTATTATTATTTTAAATGGAAAACAAGTTTATCATCAAGAAAGGAGGACTTTAAAGTTTTTGGAACTTTTCACAATGCGGCCCTGTGCCTTTACTTAGAAACCCTATAAGGTAATTAGAATTCAAGGTGAACCATTCACAACCACCTCTTTAAACCTAGGCCATGATCACGTTAAGGTGACTCAGAGCCTAATCCTATGGCCTTTTTTGCTGGCGATAATTCACAGCACAATCCTATACCCCCCTTGCACCGGAGCTAAGCTCTTGTGCCAGCTGAACGCTGTCGCAAACATGCCGTCAAGTGCATCCGCAAGCAGCAGTGCCAGCACTCAGGCACTGCCGCAACCATCAGCAGCACCGGCCATGCGCCAGTCAAGCATCGGCGTCACTCGGTGCAGGGCCTCCACGAGGGCATTCCAGAGGCGTTCCAGGGGCATAACTGGGTGGCACAGTGGGCGAAGACAGTGGTTGTAATGCAGGATAGCCATAGTGCCGTATCCTAACTCCCATCCCCGGCCAGGGTGGCCCCAATTCGGGCCACTTCTGTGCATGTTCCTCTGCACCTGCAAAAAAGGAGGTGCAGATCTGAGCAGGCTCATAGGGGCAACCGGGGCTTACGTGGGTGCAAGGGCAAAACTTCCTCTTGTCCTGAACATTGCTGCTGCTGCCTCCTAATGGGCTTTAGGATACAGCCCTGCTATGTCAGTCTTACTAGGCTGGCATAGTAGAGGATCGCACTCTCAGTATCGCCGGCTAAAAGTGTTGCAAATGCACTATAAAGCAAGTTTGCAGCACTGCCAATGGTTCCACCACCTGGGCTGAGCACAGCACCATTAGTGCTGAGCCATAGTGCCTAGGAGCTGCCGCTCACCAACTGTACCGCTCACTATGGTAAGTGTTACTGTGGACTGGCGGCACGGCTTTTTGGGGAAGGGGCAATATGTGTGGAAGGCATGGGGAGAGTGGGGGGGAAAGTGGACTGGGCAGGGGAGTGGAGAAGTGGGCCAAAGCAGGGAGTGGGACTAGCGGTGGTCTCCACCAATGGAACTTATGCCCCACTTCAGGCTAGGCAGTCTGACATGGCACTGCTCCATGCACCGCCAGCAAAATAGCTGGCGTTGTCCCATTGCAGGGCCTGTGGCTTTCCTCAGGGAAGGGGATGAAGTCACCTTCTCTCAATGAAACCCCAGCAGCTGCCATGGCTTCTGCAGAAAGCCCATGAGCTCAGGATTGGGCTTTCATTGGGAAAAGGCTTGACTGTGCTCCCTTCTACACTTGTTCTTTATTGGGCCTATCCTTTGGAGTGACGTAGCAGGCGGCAGTAGACCACAACAGCCGCAGGCCACATAACGTGGTTTCAGTGCCCTACTGAAACACAGAGGAAATAGCAACTATGGTGTTCAGTTGTTACCTGGCAACTTGAGTTATTCTCTCATCCCATCAGATACCATCCTAGAATGAATTAATCAAATGATTTTCAATACATTAATTACCCACTGGATTTGTTAATATGTCAACTCTGTCGTTTTCTTGGCTGGAGATTATCTTCCGACTTTTCAATTTGAGCAAGCCTCTGAGGTATTTTGAACTTTGCCTCAATTTTAAAGCTGACTTTTGGATTGGCAAGAGAGTTTCAATGATCGGGTGACTGTTGCTGAACAGATATTAACGAAACCACGGAGGGTTCAGCGAGACGAGAATTCTGGAAAAATCCTAAAATCCTCCAATGAGCAGAGAACAAGAACCAACGGTAATAAGCCTTTCGTTTTGTGAACCAGTAACAGACTTGATTAATTTAGAAGCCTCTGAATCTCAGAAAAAGAAAAGTCAGGAGAAAAAAGAACTGTGGAAGAATAAAAAATCTCTCCTTCCCTCTCCTGTTGATGCAGCCATGCCAAAAAGACTTGTGTTGCATCCTGGGAGCAGACAGAGTCTGATCTAGGTGTAAGGGAAAATACTTTCTGTTACCTCCATGTAAGCAATTCAGCTGGCAATGAGTCTTCTCAGACCAGTACCGGCTTTTTAGCTGGTGCAAGTCCAAGGAGAAAATGAGGGCATAATGGCTGCTATTGGGTGGGATCCATGCTAGGTTTCACATCTCCCACATCCATTATGCCCTTTTCTCCGCTGATCTGCCCCGTTCTGCCCTCCCCTCAACACATTCTGCCTCCCCCACTGACCTATCTGGTTTGGCGGGTGCTCTGTATGCCAGCCTCGCCACTGGTGGGCTGGTAGCACATAGTTCCATTTCCTGTGGCTGTAAAGCGTGTTCTGACATTGGAATGCTAGTTCTGGTGGCAGCCAGCATGGATAGGATTGGGCCATTAGGCAAAAAGAAGCTACTCAGTTCTGCATCTGTTTTTACCTTCACCATGACCTACTGCTGAAATAATATGTGCTGAAACACCCCTCTGGTCCACCACACAAGGACTGTCCTGTATGCAGCATTCATGTTATTGCCCCACTTTGCTGATGATGTTTGCATGCTGCAGGGGAGGGGCTCATGCTTCTCTGCCACATGCTTCTCTGCCACCACCGTTTTCTGCATTGGTTCACACGGGGCAGTGCTGTTGTACACTTAAACATTCAAAGTATTTGATCAAACTTTGAGATCATGCATTGCCTGAACAACCCGTTTGCTGTGGCACACCTATGTCACAGAGCAGCTTGTACAATGGAAGGAACAGGGAATCGTTTATAGTTTAATACCCTCCAGACAGGAAAGCAAGAGAACACAAGCCAAACAAGGCCTTGGAAATGAGAACAAATATTTCAGGTACGCTTTGCTCACATACCCACAATAAAAACATGAGACAAGTGGGTTGGGGTTTAAAAGGGTCACAATATATTAAATAACAGCCCCAATCCCATGTAATGCTGATACAGTGGGGCTGCCAGGCCTTTGCTGTATCCAGCGTTGTAGTTGAGCAGGTGGGAGGTAAGGGAAGATTTGTTTCCTTATCCTGTGCGCCCCAGCCTGCTCAATTGGGCTACTCTGTTCTGCGCCTGCTATTTAGCTGGTGCAGAACCAAATAGGCTGTGTAACACTGGCAAACCTGGGACAGACACTAGGAGGCAGCAGAGGTTTGCTCTGCCATCTGCATTCCCCTCCTGGGCCCAATATGCACCACGTTCTGCCCTTCACCACCCAAAAACACCCCTTCCCCACCTCCGGATGCTCTTCCACCACTATACTACCACCCAGAGCCAGTTGGGGCAGTGAAACAATGTGGAGGCATCTCCTCTGTATTGTTTTCACCACTTCAACTAGTTCCAGTGGCAAGGCCACCAACACAGCACAGTCGGGTGCCATCAAAGACGTAGCATTTTGCACCCCTCTAGCGAGGTAACTGGTGAACTGACTTCTCCCCAGTTGGCCTAGTGCAAGGCTGAAGGGGCCAAAATACCCTGACATATGATGCCTTGGGGATGGGCATAATTCCAAAATAATGTCCATTTCATTGTTGTTTCTTTTTAATTGTAAATTGAGGGTGCAGTCCTAACCTGGAGTTAGGCCAGCACAGTTAGGCCAACAAAGTTTGGCTGGCACATGGGCTACTGTAAAGTTAAACCACTCTCGCAGTCAGAGAGGCCAGCACATAGACATGTGCCATCCTCCCTAACTCCAAGCGTGGTCCAAACATGCTTTAAGGTGGCCCTGGTGCCGGCCAAACTTTGCTGAACTAATTTCAGGTTAGGATTGTGCTCTAAGTGATATGAAATGGCATGGAATAGAAAATTTAGCCTGGGCATGCTAGACTGTGCATGCTTTTTTGGAACTGTGTCACACATGCTGGTTAGCTTATATTTTGGGGTGTTTTTTTTTTTTGTTTTTATCGCTTAAGTTCAAGTGCTCCAAAAATAAGGCACATGGATCTTCTGAAGCCTGAGATTACTGAGTTATAGAAGCCACTATAACTAGTGGTATCAAGCGATAAAACGCCCATCACACTTGGCAGCCTTCAATTTTGCTCAGACTTGGACTTGAAGTGGAAATTTCTGCCAAACCTTGCAAAAATTTACACAAAATCTGCTCCAGATAAACTGACGTCCTGTAATGCCCAAGGTATTTCTTTAAGTTTGATGGGAAGAGGTGGGGCACACGAAAAATAAAAAAGGAAACGTGAATGGATTCATCATGCACTACGACATTGACATTCTTGTTCAAGACAGACTGTCAGAAGGCAACAGGACAACACAAGATGAGGAAGAGAATGCTAAATGAGTTCAGAGAAAGTCAAGAAATGGGAGAGTATGTATGCAGAAGCACTCCCAACATGAAACAAGTGGGATTGATTTAAATAGGCCACAATTTTTATTTTAGGGCACAATCCTATGCCTGCCTACTCAGAAGTAAGTCCTATTGTGTTCAATGACCCTTACTGTCAGGAAAGTGTGGCTAAGACTCCAGCCTTAGTGAATTCACATAACTTGCAGTGATCCCCACTCTCTTAAAACTTCATCACATTTTAGTATGGGTTCCCTTCTATGGAGGGAGCAGCAAACTTCTGTCTATTCCCCCTTTCAAGCATTCCCATCCTGATATCCTGATCCTCCTTGATAATCCCAGTTTATCAGCACCATCCTATGTATGATGATGATGATGATGATGATGATGACGACGACGACGACGATGGCACCAATCTGGATTGCACCACACCTTGTGAAGTTCAACAGGTTTTGAGATTGAGGGCCTAATCCAATGGGCCTTACCATGTGTGGTACGCTCCTATCGCCTGGGCAAATGCCGTGCAGGGCACCATAAAGCACCTCCAACATCGGCAGTAAACAGTCACTGCTGGCGCTGGGGTGCTGCCATGGTGACAGTGGCCATGGCGAGTGTCAGTCTTACTTGGAGGCCTTTGCAGGCAAAATAGCTAGCATTAAAGTGAGGAGACCCCTCGGTCACCCTGTGCCCTTCCTGCAGATGTCCCCTGTCCCAGGGCTGCCTGGCTGGCACGGGATGCAGTGGTAGCCTCCTGGCTACTGCTGCATTCCCAGGTGGTCACGTAGTTCTAGACTGGGCCCTGAATTGACAATCTTTAGACAAGGAGTTTCTAACCAACAAGCCAGGTAGCCTTATATTCAATACGTTTTCTTGGGATACACATCAGTCCCTATTCTTAATCCCTCCACCCACAGTATACTTGTCAGACAGGGGGACTAGCCAAGACATTAGCTTCCATCTGCCAACAATAAATTTTGTTGCCTGCTGCAACTCACCTAAATACAAGTAAAAATCCATAACTGACAGGGGCACTCCACTGAGCTTAAGAAAGTACCTTCCTTTCAACTTACTTTGGACTTTTACTTTGTATTCAAATTAACCAATATACCCATTCTTTCATGGTGCTAGACCAAGTGTGGGGAGATGTTTGGGAGCTAGTTTTTTTTCTTCTAGAGCCATGGAGCTACCAGTGCAAAATGGCAGCTTGGGAAGCCAGAATGTGTCACAAAATGGCAGCTTAGAGAGATGGAGCAGATTGCAGAATGATAGCTAATCTTTTTAATTTGGGATGGAAGGTGATGTAATGTGCCTTTATGCCTGGCTGTTTTTTATTCCCACGGCTTTAACCATCTAATTATTCCTCCTTCTCTATGTCTAACATTTTTGAAAGTGAGTTTTGCAACTATTTCTCACGGCAGTGCATTGAAATGATGACACATTGGCAAGACATCTAGTAAAACATGCAAAACAAAGGAACAAATACGTAAAAAGAATTTGTTCTTGACTGCTTTTATTGCAATGTTACAAGGGTTCTGCTATACATTATCAAATATGCATCGTTATTACTGCACTGCAGTAATAGCGATAATAGCATTAGCTTTCTCACTACACCAGTATAATTGGAAATACCATTATATTGCACTCTGTTCAAATTAGACTGCACACTTTTACTTTCAAAGAAATAAAGTGCTAAAAGAGGGATTCTTAAAGCAGGGGGATTCTGGAACCAGTTATTTCCATTATGTGCAACAGGTAATCTAGGCCCAGATCCAACGTAGATAAGTCTTCAGTGGAAGCCATGCTTTGAAGAAGCCCATTAAAGCCAACAGGAAATTATCTAGATATCCCTTTTCTTTGGGGGGGAAAAAAGAAAACCTATTGAATTTCTCTTTGGAAATTTTACTGGCTGTTCTTGCATTTTAGCAAATAGTTCTTAAGCATTCCTAGATAGCTCCTTAAAGGTCATTTGCTGACTATGAGATTAGAATTTAAATGAAATCTGGGAAAATTCTGAAATCCAACATTTCAAAATGGGCTGGTTTAGGTAATACTTTTCCAACCAGTACTTTTCCATCTCCATATGGTTAATCCTAATCCCCACTCCATACTGATTAATCCATCTCAATCCTAAACTGCCCTGCCCCCACAGGTAGCAAAAAGGCTAGGGGCTAGGGACATCCTAGGGGCACTGGGCAGTCATCAGAGGCACCTTGGTTGGCAGGGATGTTCGTCTCCTTCCCCCGGTAAAGGTGCTGACCCTCCAATGGGCCTCCTCAAGTCTGCACTGGCTATTTTGTTGGCACAGATTTGAGGGCCTCCGTGTTAGGCCGCACAGCCTGACACAGAGAATACAATACAGTGGTGGAGGCCGCCACCAGTCCCACTCCCACTCTGCCCCTCCCCCTGCCAAGTTCCTCCCTCCCCCACATGGAAAGAGCTCGCCACCACCAACAGTGTTACCACAGGGCAGCTCTACAGCCTCCTACCACTGGTGAGCACAGGTGGGAACCCTAACTGCTGGCACTAGAAGTGCCCTATGGCTCTTTTACAACAATGGCGCCCATGGTCACCTATCAGGATTGGGCCCTAAGAAAGCAGATATGTCCTGCCCCTCCAACAGCTATGGAATGTAATTACCTAATTGTATGGAGGGATTTGTTTGAGCCACACCACCATGTGTAATTTGAATTCTAGTTTTAAACCAGGAGGCAAGGAAGAAACCTCGGTTTTTTCCCCTCAGACCTTCTCAAGGCAACATTGGATTTTTTGACACCCAGGAACTCTGGAGGCCATCGTAAACTGGACCAGCAGCCACCATTGATAATAGGAGAAGAGAAAGAAATGAGATAGAGCTGTCTGTGTTAACCCTATTTCCTTGACACAAAATCATGTTTCAACTGCGGTGGTACAGATTATTACTCACATTGCTAAAGCTAAAGTCAGTCTATAGAACAGGATTTTAATCATTCTGTCAGTGTTTATCCATTATAGAATCAATAAGTAGCAGTGACCTCTATTTTCTGGCTTTTCAAAATAATTGAAACATCTGTTATAAACTAGCTGTTACTCGATTTAGATTTTCAGATATCTGTTCTAAAGGTCATCCCTCATGAAACCCCAAAGCCGAGCTCTAGGACAATCTCTGAAATTCTTTCTTGACTGTAGGCATCGTAGGTCATATATTGTGGAAACCGCCACCAAATGCATAGCAAAACAAAGTTGACATTTGTATTTATTATGCTGGTAAATGCCGTTACAAAGAAGGCATAAAGATGACAGTAAACAAATCAGAAGCACATCCACAGTCCTTGAAGGTTGCATAATTACAGGCTCATTCCCTGCAGTTTGAAATTGACATGCTTCTTGCAAAATGAAAAGAATCAAGTTTTTTTTGTCAATACTTTTGTCAATTCTGTCAATATTCTCATGTCATTATAACTTTTTCAGTTTGTGGGATATTCCTAATTTTTCCTCTGCTTGAAATGCCAAAAAATCTCTGGATTGAATTACGCTTCCGTTCAGAGTTATAAATCCAGTCCCAATCACAGGACTACCCTTCATGAGCAAGTACCTTGGTATAAAGCAGTATCATGTGTGTATATGTACTCTGTGCTCCTGTGTATATAGATTTAGAGAGCAATCCTAAACTGCGCTGGAACAGGCAGGTTGGCGGGCCTGAGTTATATGCAACACAGCCTGGGAGCAGGCTGGCACCTTTACAGGGCAAGGGCATGCTGGGCTTCTGGGCTGCTGGGGGTGGAGAGAGGCCTGATTTGGAACACCTGTGCTGAGGCTGAGCTTGCAACTCACAGCACCATTTGGCTTTTCCCTCCAGGCAAGTACCATCTTAAGCCTTTGGCTTGCTGGAGGCGCGAGCCGAAGGGCAAGAGCCAAAGGGCAAGAGCCAAAGGGCTCTTTGCCCGTGGCTCTTCGCCTGGGGAGCTGAGACTGGAGCCAAGAACATCTGCTGCTGTGCCTGCCTCCCTCAGTGTTCATCTCCCGTGGACCATCAGGCTCCAACCACGTTTTTACTTTTGGAGCCTAGTCGCCTGTCAACAAGCCACCACCAGCCATTTTAACTGAGTGAGTGATAGTATGATTGTGACTTCCTGGCCGGAGTGAGAGTCTGGCCAGGAGAGTGGAAGGCTATCCCTGCCTCTGTGAGAGGGGGGCAGGGAGGGAAGGAACGAGGACCTCTGCCTCTGTGAGAGAGAGGCAGAGGCCTGCAGCAGCCAAAGCCTCAGTGTGAGGGGGGTGAGGGCTGCTGCACTGGTTTGTTGGTGGGGAGTGTGTGTGTGTGCGTGTCTGTGTTTTTTAGTCTTTGTATCTGCGCTGGTGGTTGGCTTGCAGGTCGCTCCCGCCGGAATTATGTGCTTGACACCTCGAGGGAGCTCAGGGGAGGGCAGGGAGGCCACTATCAGCAGAGTTACGGGTTACGGAAGATATGGCGGTGGGGGCAGGGCCGGACAGTACAGGAGAAGGAGGGTCAGTCGTAGACAGACTGTCCCTCTTTCTGGCCCTTCCCTCATCCCTCTGACCCCTGGTTCTTCTGGCAACAGTCCCCTGAGTCTGAAGCTGCTGCTTCTGAATGCCAGGTCGGTGAATAATAAGACCTCTCTTATCCATGATTTAATCTTGGAGGAGAAAGCCAACCTGGTATGTATCACGGAGACCTGGCTGGATGAGCTGGGAGGGGTTAATCTTTCCCAGATTTGTCCGCCGGGTTTCCGGGTACTTCAGCAGCCACGACTACAGGGGCGGGGAGGTGGGGTTGCGATGGTCTATCGGGATTCCATCTGTCTCACCAGATACCCTGTTCAGCAGTCCACCGGGTTTGAGTGCCTTCGCGTTGTGTTGGAGGGGCGAGACAGAACAGGGATTCTGTTGGTGTACCGCCCGCCTTGCTGCCCAGCAGTCTCCCTGCCTGAGCTGACGGAGCTGGTCTCGAGCGTGGTGTTGGAGTCCCCCCGCCTTCTGGTGTTGGGGGACTTTAATGTCCATGCCGAGGCCCCGGGAACACCTGCGGCTCAGGATTTCATGGCCTCCATGGCAACCATGGGTCTGTCTCAAAGAATATCTGCCCCGACGCATGAGGCGGGACACACGCTGGACCTGGTGTTTACTGCGGGGCAGGTTGATGGTGATCTGGAGGTGGAGGAGATTAAGATCACTCCTTTGTCATGGACAGATCACTGTCTGGTGGGATTTAGGCTCGTTGCGGCTTCTCACCTCTGCAATGGCGGGGGATCACATTTTATGGTCCGCCCTCGGAGGCTGATGGATCCAGACGGATTCCTGAGGGCTCGGGGGGGATTTTCCTGTTGCCAGAGTTGGAGACCCACCCGGTGCCCTGGTCGACCTCTGGAATACGGAGATGGCCAGGGCCCTGGATGAGATCGCTCCTGAGCGTCCTTTGCCCAGTCGCAGAATCGGAGCGGCTCCTTGGTTTTCTGAGGAGCTGCGAACGATGAAGCGACAGAGCAGACGACTAGAGCGTCGGTGGCGAAAGACTCGTGCCGAATCTGACCGGACACGGGCTAGGGCCCAATTAAAAGCTTATTCCAGAGCAGTGGTGGCAGCTAAGAGGGCACACCTCTCTGCCACCATTGCATCTGCAGAGAACCGTCCGGCTGAGCTCTTCCGTGTGGTCCGCAGGTTTTTACATCTTGCCCCTCTTACTGGTAGGGAGGAGCACACGGAGGCTCGCTGTGACGAGTTCGCAAAACACTTTGCAGATAAGGTCGATCAGATCCGGCATGACTTGGACGCCGCTGTGGGCATATCTAGTGATGTCCCTGGGGAACCTGTCTATCCTACCATTTGGGATTCTTTTCAGCTTGTAGAGCCTGAGGATGTGGACAGGATTCTCTGGAGTGTGAGACCTGCTGCTTGCCCGCTCGACCCTTGCCCGGCATGGCTAATTAGAGCTGCCCGGGGAGGGCTGGCCGAGTGGACAGGGAGGGTGGTGAATTCATCTCTGAGGGAGGGGGTGCTCCCGCCTGCTTTGAAGCAGGCGATGGTTCGCCCCCTCCTGAAGAAGCCCTCCCTGGATCCCACAAATTTAAACAACTTTCGGCCAGTCTCCAATATCCCATTTCTGGGTAAGGTGATTGAGCGGGTGGTGGCGTCCCAGCTTCAGAGGGTTCTGGAGGAAACGGATTATCTGGACCCATTCCAATCTGGCTTCAGGCCGGGGTTTGGGACGGAGACTGCCTTGGTCGCCTTGGTGGATGACCTGCGCCGGGGGATGGACGGGGGAAGTGCGACCCTGTTAGTCCTACTGGACCTCTCGGCGGCTTTCGACACCATCGACCATGGTGTCCTTCTGGGTCGGCTGGCCGGGTTGGGGCTTGGAGGCACTGTTTTGAAGTGGTTCCGCTCCTTCCTGGCTGACAGATCCCAGAAGGTGGTGCTGGGGGAGGCTTGTTCGGCACCCCGACCTCTCAGGTTTGGGGTGCCACAAGGTTCCATCTTATCCCCCATGCTCTTTAACATCTACATGAAACCGCTGGGAGAGGTCATCCGGGGGTTTGGAGTGGGGTGCCATCAATATGCTGATGACACCCAACTTTATCTCTCCTTTCCCCCTGATTCTGAGGAGGCGGTTGAGGTCCTGGATCGCTGTCTGGAGGCAGTTGGGGGCTGGATGCGGGCGAACAAGCTGAAATTAAATCCGGATAAGACAGAGGTGCTTTTGGTTCGGAAATCCACGGCTCAGGTATTGGACTATCGTCCTGCTCTGAATGGGGTCGCACTTCCTCTGAAGGAGCAGGTTCGCAGCTTGGGGGTTCTCCTGGATTCACAGCTACACCTGGACTCCCAGGTGGCAGCTGTGGCCAGGGGAGCCTTTGCTCAGCTTCGGCTGATCCGCCAGCTGCGGCCGTACCTGAGCTGTGCGGACCTGGCCACTGTGACCCATGCCCTAGTGACATCTAGATTAGATTATTGCAATGCGCTCTACGTGGGGCTGCCTTTGAAGACGGTCCGGAAATTACAACTAGTACAGAACGCGGCGGCTCGGGTGGTTGCTGGAGCACGTCGGTTTGACTCTGTCGAGCCGCTGCTTCGGCGACTACACTGGCTGCCGGTTCTGTTCCGGGCCCAATTCAAAGTGCTAGTTTTGACTTTTAAAGCCCTTTACGGCTCGGGTCCGGGGTATTTGAGGGACCGCCTTCTTCCATATAATCCAACCCGTACTCTTAGATCATCTGGGGGGGCCCTCCTGACTGTGCCGCCACCAGGAGAAGTGAGAGGGGTGGCGGCCAGGAAGAGGGCCTTTTCGGTGGTGGCCCCCCAACTCTGGAACACCCTCCCCTTAGAATTGAGAACTGCTCCCTCTTTGTTTATATTTCGGCGGGGGCTGAAGACCTTTTTATTCCAAAAAGCTTTTAATTGTTGACAGGCTGGCTGGTTATTATAACCCACGGGGCTTGTTGTTTTTATATTGTTTTTAAATTTGTTTTTAAATGTGTTCTTAATTTTTGATTGTATTGTTTAATTCTGTTTTAATTGTTTTTAATTGTGAATTGTTATATTGTTTTTATATCTATATTGTAATGCCGCCTTGGGTGCCTTCGGGCACAATAAGGCGGGGTACAAATCTAATAATAAATAAATAAATAAATGTTTGCCACCCCAATGGGCTTTGCTGTTAAGCAGGCACTGTCATGGCCTGAATCATGACAGCGTGACCTGGGGATGGGAGCTTGGGGACGGGACAGGTGCCAACTCCACCCCCTTCCCCAGATCGGCACCTCTCCTAAAATGAGAAGCCTACATTTAAAATGGAGATATAACATGGTCTGTTATATGGAGGCCTAAGTGTAATTCATTACACCACACCACCCATTAGCCTAGCCCTGCCAAGTTCTATTTCTGGCTTTTTAAATTTCTCCATTCATTTGATTGCCACTTCAGACATTTGAGCAGGCTTCTCTTCCCATTATTAGTTTTGCAATATGGGATAACACTGCATTAGTTGTATTTATGAAAGATAATATTTCAGCTTCTCAGAGGCAATGAAATACCCTATTTTTGCTCTGGCAAGCCTCAGAGCGGAATCCTAAACTGAAGTTAGATTGGCATAAACTAAAACAGCAAAGTTTGGCCAGCACAAGGGCCACCATAAAGCATGTTTGGACTACTCTCGGAGTCAGGGAGGATGGCTCATGCCTGTGTTCTCGCCTCTCTGACTCCGAGAGTGGTCCAAACAGACTTTACGGTGTCCCTTGTGCTGGCCAAACTTTGCTGGCTTAGTTTATGCTGGCCGAACTCAGTTTAGGATTGCGCCCTCAGTGCACCAATGTTTAACACTACAGACTTATCTGTAGAAGTGGTTGAAAATGGTTTTATTTTTTCATTGCTTTCAGTGTTTTCCAAAGTTAGGAGTTCATAAAGCAGTATTATATGCTTTTATTCCAAGGACATATTTTTATAAATTAGAATTATAAATTAGAATTGCTTATAAAGTGTACTGGGTATGTGATATAAGTGGTATAGCGTCAACAGCTGCAGACACATGCATTACAAAGTATGCAGAGGAGTTACAGATATGTTTTATTTTTTCACAGATTTTGTTTTTTTTGGCATTTGTATAAAAAATGAGAAGTGCAGAAAGTGGTGTTATGCATTTTTATTTTGTTATCACCAAAACAACTAATCTCTGCTTATCGGGAATTATCTCATTACCATGACTGTTATTTTACATTGTTCTATTTGGAATTAAAATTGACTCAATGGAATTCCCTCCAATTCCCTTGTACTACACTGCACATTTTTTTTTAACTCTAGCAATAATTACAGCACATTTAACTTGCTGGATTTCTACTGGATTAATTTCAATTCTCAAGGAGCAGTGGTAAATAGCTTTAAGGGCACCAAGATCATCTCTCTTCAGCAGAGCTTTACTGATTGTTATTAAGGGGTCATGAGTTCTAGAAGAAATTAAAATGAAAGCATAACTCAGTAAATAGAGTCTTAAAAGGCTGGGTTGACAGCACTCTGAGGACTTGTAAACAAATCACATCTTTCCAATACTGTTGTCCAAGTATGCAATGGATAATCATAATTTGTTGTACTAATCTACTTATGTTATATTTTCCATCTCACAGCTTGATCTCTGTACTATAGAAGCAAAAACACAAAAACAAAAACAAATGACATGCTCAGTTGTGGTTTACCACAGTGCATCCAGGATGCATAAGGTGAAGCATTTTTGTCTAGTACAGAGTTCACACCTGAAAAACCATTGAGGAACATATTCCTCACCACTTGCAGCACAATCCAACACACGCACCCCACAGCTGGCGCAAGTTCCAGGAGGTGGGCTGGCCAGAGGAAAGGGGTGAAGGTTGGATGCGGGCAGTGGTGTCATTCAAATGATTTAGGAACAGGAACTCACTTTTGATTGGCACTTGTCGGGAACCCGGAACCAGCCATGGAGCCCGTTAGGATCCGGAACGCCCGTTCTGGTCCATTCCCCCTGAATGACATCACTGGATGCGGGCCACATGGTGTGCTCAGATTTGCACCTGCTAAACAGCAAGTGCAGATCTATGTATCCCACAGGGGTGGCTGGAGCCTACCCTGGGACAAGGGGATAAATGTCCCAAATAATAATGAACAAATGGATTCTTGACAGTTTAGTACCCTCATACACATGAGAGATGAGTCAAATGAGTTTTTCAGTTTTCGTTTTCAATGAGACTTTCACTGAAAAAGTAAACAAATTCTACCACCATCTAATGGTGTGGTATTTCCCATCCTGTAAGTCAGGACCCACCTGTGAGTCAAGAACTGATTTTTAGTGGGTAGCAAAAAGTGTTTTGAAATATTAAAAAACCCACTTTGCACTGGAATGACTGTAAAAGTTTAGGGGGACACCCTTGAACTCCATTTCTAAGGCAAGTTTAGCAAATGTCTACAAATACATATATGTAGCATCTCTAGCAGCTTCGAGAGCACAGAATCCTGCTTATTGTTAACACTTTACTATTACTATCACTAATAATAATAATAATAATAATAATAATAATAATACATGTATTTATATACCGCCTTTCTTAAGATCACTAGATTTCTCTAGTGATTACAACTCAAGGCGGTTTACATAGGCAGACTTTTCATAAACCCGAAGGTTTTTACAATTTACAGAAATGTTCTGTCTTTCAAGAACTACACACATTCAGATCTTCCTTTCTGGATTTAGCCTTCTTTCTTTAGCCACCCGTCTGTCTTCTGCTGGCTGATGCTTCCCTGCTCACACCAGAGACGCAGCTGACCTTCAGCACACTCCTCCTCCCACGAGGCAGCTGAAGCTCAGCTTCTAATCAGCCGCAGCTGCAAGGTCTGCCGCTCTCAGAGACTTCCTGCAGTCCCGAGCTCACGACCTTGAGATCTTCAGGTGTTATCTTCGGGCAAACGGAGGCATTAACCCTCTCGGCTAAATCTTCAGCCCCTGTTATCAACAAAATAATTCACTATACCTGTTATCAACAAAATAATTCACAAAGCAGTTTACACAGTTAAAAAAAATCAAGAAATCAATTGAGGAGGCTAGTTAGAAAGGGAAGGTAAAAAGAGTCCAGTCTCTCCAGGCTGCGTGGAGGCTGTTTAAAATAACAGTAGTAGAGGCCCAACGGATGCGTATACCACAAAGAAAAAAGGGCTCAACCAGTGATGTCATTCAGGGGGAACGGACCAGAACGGGCGTTCCGGATCCTAACGGGCTCTGTGGCTGGTTCCGGGTTCCCGACAAGTGCCAATCAAAAGTGAGTTCCTGTTCCTAAATCATTTGAATGACACCACTGGGCTCAACTAGGTCCAGGAGGCTGCCTGGATGGATGATGAATAAAGTAGAGAGGCTGTAAAGAGCAAGAAAGTCTTGCCCAAATGAAGAGAATAAAAAAGAACATAAACTCTGGCAGAAGATGTGTAAGAGGGTGATATGGGAAGCCAAGAAAGACTTTGAGAAACACATGGCCAGCAACATAAAGGGGAACAACAAAAGCTTCTTCAAATATGTTAGAAGCAGGAAACCTGCCAGAGAGGCGGTTGGTCTGCTGGATGGTGAGGGAGGGAAAGAGGAGATAAAAGGGGACTTGGAGATTGCAGAGAAATTAAATGAATTTTTTGCGTCCATCTTCACAGCAGAAGAACTTGGGCAGATACCGCAGCCTGAACAGCCGTTCCTAACTAAGGAATTAAATCAAAATGGTTAATAAAGAAGATGTTTTAGATCAAATTGATAAATTACAAATCAATAAGTCACCAGGCCCAGATGGTATACACCCAAGAGTAATTAAGGAACTAAAGAACGAAGTTGCTGACCTCTTAACTAGAGTATGCAACTTGTCCCTTCAAACAGCCATGGTGCCAGAGGATTGGAGGATAGCCAATGTCACGCCAATCTTTAAAAAAGGAAGTGACCCTGGAAACTACAGGCCAGTCAGCCGAACATTTGTTCCGAGTAAAATGGTGGAAAGCCTCATCAAAGATAAAATCCTAAAACATGTAGAGGAACAAGTGTTGCTGAAGGAAAGTCAGCATGGCTTCTGTAAGGGTAAGTCTTGCCTCACAAACCTTTTAGAATTCTTTGAAAAGGTCAACAAGCATGTGGATGTGGGAGAACCTGTGGATATCATAAATCTGGATTTTCAGAAAGCATTTGACACAGTCCCCCACCAAAGGCTGCTGAGGAAACTTCACAGTCAGGGAATAAGAGGGCAGGTCCTCTTATGGATTCAGAATTGGTTGAGGGCCAGGAAACAGAGAGTGGGGGGGGTCAGTGGGCAATTTTCACAATGGAGGGGGTGAAAAGCGGAGTGCCCCAGGGATCTGTCATGGGGCCGGTGCTTTTCAATTTGTTCATAAATGACCTGGAGACAGGAATAAGCAGCGAGGTGGTCAAGTTTGCGGATAACACAAAACTTTTCTGGGTGGTGAAAACCAGAGGGGATTGTGAAGAGCTCCAGAAGGATTTCTCCAAGTTGGGGGAAAGGCCAGCAAAATGACAGATGCGTTTCAATGTAGACAAGTGTAAAGTGATGCACATTGGGGCAAAAACCCAAAACTTCACATATATGCTAATGGGTTCTGAGCTGTCTGTGACAGCTCAGGAGAGAGATATTGGGGTGCTGGCGGACAACTCAATGGAAGTGTCGACCCAATGTGTGGCAGCAATTAAGAAGGCCAATTCCATGCTTGGGGTAATTAAAAAAGGGGTTGAGAATAAAACAGCCAAATTTATCATGCCATTGTACAAATCAATGGTAAGGCCACACCTGGAATATTGTGTGCAGTTCTGGTTGCCGCACCTCAAAAAGGACATAGTGGAGCTGGAAAAGGTGCAGAAGAGAGCGACAAAAATGATTATGGGGCTGGGGCCCGTATGATAAAGAACGACTGCAACGTTTGAGGCTTTTCAGTCTGGAAAAAGGCGCCTGAGGGGGGACTTGATTGAGACATACAAAATCATGCATGGGAGGGATAGAGTCGATAGAGGGATGTTCTCTTCCCTCTCTCACAATACCAGAACCAGGGGACATCCACTGAAATTGAGTGTTGGGAGAGTTGAAACAGATAAAAGGAAATACTTTTTTACCCAGCGGGTAATTAAGCTGTGGAACTCCTTTCCACAGGAGGTGGTGATGGCATCTGGCCTAGATGCCTTTAAAAGGGGACTGGACAGATTTCTGGAGGAAAAGTCCATCATGGGCTATATGCCATGATGGGTGGTGCGACCTCCTTACATTAATAGTAGACTACTTCAGAATGCCAGGTGCAAGGGAGTGGCAGCAGGATGCAAGCATCTTGTTGTCTGCTGAATTGTGGGCCACTGTGAGATACAGGAAGCTGGACTAGACTTGCCTTATCCAGCAGGGCTCTTCTTATGTTCTTATGTTCTTAATAAATGTTTCCCTGTCCCAGGGAGCTCACAACCGAAAAAACCAACAAAAAGAAACAAGCAACAAAGACATCATGCTTTCTTTCCCCCCTGCCAACTGCAAGAGAACACCCCTTTAAATAGGTGCCTCTCTGCCCAATTAGGGGCCCTGATTACAAGGGTGGGGAACGGCTTACAAATCTATATATATAAAAATGGACGTTTGTGTGTGTGTATGTATGCGGGTATGTATGTATGTATGTTCCTTATACAAATCTCCGTCCCTTGACCCACGGCCACGAAACTTGGCACACACGTTCCTTGCAGCCTGGAAGGAATCACTGCGGGGGTCAGACCCCCCTATGGCCCCCCGTTTTTCAGGGAGGGGGCCGGATCGTCAGGAACCAAGGGGATTGCATGGGGCTACCACCCTGTGGTCACAGACGATTCTGCAGCAGCTCAGCTGAAACTGAGCAGAACAGAAAGTGAAACTAATATAAAGTGCTTGGCCTGCATGGCCTGAGTGGGCCAGGGAGGAAAGAGCAGGATCCACAGAGTTCCAGCAGCCAGTCGGATCTGAGAGGGGCCTATGTCCAGGGAGCTCACAGGCCACCTCTGCCTGTTTCTCATACGTGAGGGCTGGACCTGCAGACAGTAAGTGGGACCTTCATGTTGCTCTCTTAGTTGATGCTGTCCCTGTTTCCTCATTCATTTCACAGTGATAGTGTGCATTGTGGGTTCCAGGTCATCAATACTGTTGTATTTCAGGGACGGGTTCTATATGTCTACATATGGATCTCACTATGTCATGCTTTTGAGGGAGGTTTGCATATTTGTGTGTATGTTCCACCATTACTCTGGAACGCCTGGAACGATGTGCACCACACGTGGTGCACTCCTTCCTTACGATCTGGACAGATATACTGTGGGGGTAGGGCCCCCCATACGCCCCCAGAGGTGGGGGTGCACTGCAGAACAAACTCATTCCTCCTCCTAATAGAGCCTGGGGATAATTTCTGCCCCCGGGCAACGCCGGGTCACAAACAGCTAGTAGTATATAAAGAAAAATGGCCTCTTAAGCTTTAGCTCAGTTTGGTTGGGGAACATCTCTGAACTTGGTGAGGGATGCTGTGTTTATTGGAGCCGTAAAATTCAGCTGTGGAGTCTTTTACACACACCTGACAGAGAGATGCACTCTTTGAAATGGACATATAGTTAAATCATAGAAAAAAAAATAACTTTCAACAGAAATGCTCCAGTTTTCCTTAACTGGATAATGTCATCCTAGTTAAAACTGTCTGTAGCTGCAGTGAACAGAACTTTCAGAATGCATTGCTACTTATCTAACATGATGAAATATCTAATAATTAGGACCATATGGTGCTGCAAATATAGTTTCTTCCA
The DNA here is from genome assembly GCA_029204185.1 of Lerista edwardsae. Lineage (NCBI taxonomy): Eukaryota > Metazoa > Chordata > Lepidosauria > Squamata > Scincidae > Lerista > Lerista edwardsae. Next base: position 25,115,880 of record JAJKFI010000003.1, read on the forward strand.
GCAAATATAGTTTCTCCCTTCCTTCCTTCCTTCCTTCCTTTCAAAGGTGTTGCATGCTCATAAATGATCTTAAAGATTGTCTTCGAACTTGACATATTTATAAGTGGCAATGGTGTGTGTGTGTTGTTTTTTCTCATTCCTGGAGGTTAATTAATTGAAAATTAATTTTCATGTCTATTAGGAAATAATTGGTAGGCTGGAACAAATTGATGGGCACCCATCTGCATGTGCAGCTTGCCTGTGAATAAGATGTTTGAAAAATAAATCAGTGGCACACTTTAAGGATGGCAGGGGTGTGGGAGGAAAGCCTGTAGGTATAAGCCATTTTCTGATGTAGTACAAACCTAGGGAAAAATATGTTATAGGCAGCTTTTTTATAGATAGGTATTTTATAGAAAGACTTGACTATTGAATGATGGTAGATCATTACTAAGCCCCAGCTGTGCCTAAAGGAACAGCAGCTCCAAAATAGCCACCTCTGTATCCTATGGGGCTTGCCCAGCCATCAAGAGCCTCCTTGATCTTCCCCTTGGACCACCTAGTACTGTCCCCTCCCTGTGTTTCCCCCACCTCAAAAAAAAACCTTGCTGGTAACTGGTGGCGATACATAACCCCAGCCGTTCCTTTGCTAGGCTTCCTGCTTCCTCTAGTGCTGGGCAGGAGGTTTGGTCTGGAGTAAGAGCTGCCTGAAGACTAGTGGAAGCTAAGCAGGCGTGGCCCAGGTAGCTTCTGGAGGAGAGACCAGAAAAGTCACTTATATTCTGTTGTGACCCTTGGTGGCAAAGAGGAGTCGCTGTTGAGCTGTTGCTTGCCGCAGTGGGACAGCTGTTTGGAATGTTGATAATGTCAGTGACAAGAAGGATAACAGCTGGAAAATCTCTTGCTGGCATGATTTGTGTGGCTTGCCGGCAAAAAGCTTGAAGTGTTCCTGCAGCTAAGAGGAGGTTAGCTACACCATTGAAGGATAATAGCTGGAATTTTAAGGGTTCTATGTACAGTACTGTACACAGACCGACATTGTAAAGACCCTTATTGGGTCTAGGAAGCATGCCTATGAAAATCACCTCGAACAATATCCAAACACTGAAGAGAATGAAAGACAGTATATAAGTACAGTAGTAGTAGTAGTAGTAGTAGTAGTAGTAGTAGTATCATACTGCTAGCAGGAAATTACCTTAGCAGGAAATACCACTGGTGGTATGGTGGTATGAGCTTACTGTCAGAGCAGAGGCCCAAGGATTGGGCCCTAAAAACACGTACAGATTTCTCAAATTAACAATGAATATACATTTAGGATGAATAATGGAAGTAAATAACATAGTAAATAACATAACAAGCACAAATTACCTGGTGCTACCCCTTCCTGCCTCTTACATACCTCCGGCCCGCCCCCCTTCGGCTACCCCCCCATTCCTCCCCTAACCGTTTATTCGCCTACTAATGGCTCGTCATCATTGGTGGCCACTCTTCTTCCTGCTGTTGGGTGCTGGGCCACTGGGGCTCTCTGGCAGAAGTCAGGAAGCACATGGCTCCACGTACTTCTGGATCACTATGTATGATGGCCGGAAGGTGCGTACCACCATAGGGATGCTAGTTCCAGTGGCAGACCGTGAAGACATCATTGGGCTGTAAGTTTTTAGTTTTAAGAAAGGTCAACCAAAGAATTGTAGCAATGCTTTTGAATTCTTTCCTGAACACACATTCAGGCCAAATGTCTCCCCCCCCTCCCATTGTACTTTATGCATTTATGTAACAAATAGGTGAGACAAATGTCATTCAGAATCTTTACATGTCACTTGTCATCAATCAATCAATCAATCAATCAATCAATCAAAAGTATTTATATTCTGCTTTTCAACACAAGGTTCACAAAGCGGTTTACAGGCAAATAAAAGTAATAAAGTTAAATGGCTCCCTGTCCCCTAAGGGCTCACAATCTAAAAAATATATAACACCACCCGCAACAGCCACTAGAAAAGACACTGCGCAGGGGTGAATAGGGACAATTACTCCCCCCCCCTGCTAAATGTAAGAGGAACACCACTTGTAAAAGTGCCTCTTGCCCAGTTAGCAGGGCAATGATACTTGTCATGACACTTGATGTGTATCCTTTACTTTAAGCTCTCATTTCCCAGAGCCATCTAATGGATTTGTTGGCCGTAAAATACTTAAATCTTAAAGTAAATAAAACAACATTTTGTTACTAAAAAAGAATATGCTTGTTGACAAATGATACATAGACCGTCCCAACGGAAATATGTTCACAACAGATGAGACAAGATAGCAGACACTTGTAGTTGTGATTAGATGAACAGGCAGCATCTTGACACATTTTATTTAAATGTGTCTATATGTGCAGAGCAAATGAAGTGCAAACATTTGTCTGGGTTTATGTGGAAATGGAGAACATTCTGCAAATTGGTTTTTTTTTTAAGTATCTCTTTTTATGTAGGTGAAGGTCATACTTGATTTTTTCAAAAAGCACCACAAATGTTTGTGGACAAATTCTGTGCACTGAGTTAAACTTTCATCATACTGCCCTGTTCGAAATGTTACACCTCAAAATTAGGAGCTCCAGAATGTGGGGGAGAGGAAGACGTTTTCACATAATAGTCCCCAACCACTGTTGTTTGCTGATTTGGCTACATAACACCACCACATTATTATAAATAATAACTCAAAGTAAGAACAATGCTTAGGATCAAGAATTCCTCCATTGTAGACTAAAGTTATCCCCACACTGGCAGCAAAGAAAAAAATTGTATATGCTCAGGGCTGGCTCCAGGAGTGGCAGGGCTCAATGTGAGGCATTCTTGTGCCCCCCCCATCCTCCTCATAGGGCTCCCACTCACCTATACTGCGCTGGATTAGCTGCGCTCGATCCAGCCTTCCCATGCGCTACTTGGATCTGTGTCTGTTAAACAGCAGGAGGTTGCATGGCCCAAATTGTGGCCACGCAACCTGGGGATTCGACCTTGGATACAGCCTTATGGCTAAATCCAAGGCCCGCCTCCCTCCCTGGCTGGCACACTTGCCATCCCCCCCACCTCCCACCCAGTCCTGCCCATGTCCCTCCCACATTCTTCTGGGAGAACTGCCCTCCCCCGCTTACTCCCTCCCACATCCAAACATGGCACCTTCCTTGCACTGGCCGGCTTTGGCCTATGCAAAGGAGGCGTGGCGCGGGCGCAATGGGACTGACGCTGCCTGCAGCACTGGTCCTGTTGCTTTGGCGCCCCCACATTGGCGCTAGGTGCACAGCCCCAATGCAACACCATTGCATCAAAGCTGCACACCTTTTAGGATTGCGCTGTCTGTGAGGGTGGATGTGCCATTGAGGTGTGTATGCAGTGGTGGATATGAAAGCATGGTGGTTGGATCTTTAACCTTCCTTTCAGAATAGGCTGCAGTGGTCCTGTGTAGAGGATCCCTATCCAATACCCTGAGTTGACGTAGCAGTCCTGTGCAGTGACAGTGGTTCAGGTGAGTGTATGGTAGGAATAGGCCATTCTTGGGTCAAACTTCCCTCTTTTGCTCACCTTTTTGGGGCCTTTCTTTCTCCAGTAGAGTGGTGAGGTGGCTGCATCAGCACAGTGTCTGTGGAAAGCTGCTGGGGTGAATTGCTTCATGAAGGACCCAGGCGTGAAAATCATTCAATGTACATAACTTCAGGTTCTCAACATCAGATACATTTTCCATTCATTTGTTGTTATTCATAGGAATTTGTATTCACGCCTGTGAATAATAAAGGATAGCTCTTCGTAGAATCACCAGTAAGTGACAGATGTCATTGAAACATGACAATACATATGAAAATATTTCTATATTTCCCTTTCCAGCATCAGACTTGTGGTCATTCTGGGAACTGTTTGATGGCTTTACTTCTGTAGTTGAAAAACATTTTTTTTTATTAAAAAAAAAAAAGCCTTCAAAAAAGGATTAATGGGGAAAAATAGTTGTACATCGGTTTCTTCCCCATCAATCATCTTCCCAATATTTTTTTTTCATTTTTTTAGAAAGCACTAGGAAAGCAAGTAGAACTGCTTTGTGTGACATTTTGAGGAAATAGGTTTTCTGCAACCGTGTCAGAACATATGAAGGAGGGCGTGGCCTGTCGGCTACAAAATGGCAACAGTTTCCTAAGCTCTAGGACTGTTGCCATCCTTTTTCTCTTTTTGGGGACTCCCAGATGGGAAACTCCCTCCCAAATGCCTAGGAGAAGGTTTTTTGGGGCATCAGACACTATGCCAGACCCCTCTAGGAATGGCGAATCTAGAGGGGAACCTGACACTCTGGACGCAGGGAGGTAAAAGAAGCCGGCGCCATAACTGGAGTGCCGGCAAAGTGCTGACAGCCTCAGAGAGAGAGAACATAATGAGATGCGTTGAAGATGATTAACAACTGTAAGTTAACCTCTGATAGCAGACCCTCGCTACAGAGATAAGAATGCTGTGCAGGAGGAATGTAGATGAATATATATCTAAAGTAATCATCAGTGTCAACTAAGAATTAATTGACTGTAAGAGAAATGGAGAAGCATAATTTGCTTTTTACAATTTAAGAGGGGGCTACAAGAGATTCAGAAGGGCTGAAATGTGAGTCTTTGTAAGAGCTGGGACCCTATCTGGAAGGCAACATTGTATGACAAGAGAATATTAGGGAAAATTTACCAAACCACCTGAGGATTTAAATTTGACTGTTGGAAATAAGGGAGGAAAAAAATAAGAATAAAAAAATGATTATTTCTTTTCAAAATGGAGGATACTCTGACTACAAGACCGAAGAAGAAGGAACCGGCACTTTAAACTATAAGCTTGATTATTTATGAAGTTGCTTGATTGATGGTCGGGAGATAAGCATTGTAGTAAATATTAAGTAAATGTTAAGCTTGTTTTTAAATGAAGTATTCATCTTAGTGAAGACATGACAAGTGAAGATATATTGAGAAACAACCAGGGGATTCACCCGTTTGGATATAAATAACTTGAGAAGATGGCGTCGAACCGAAAGGTGTCATTTCTTTCTCTTCCTTGGTCTGAAACGCAGACAACTTGGAAGGATTCAAGGAGGTCAGAGGGAAAGAAGTTTTAGAAGGACTTAAATTAGTTTGCATTAATGCAAAATTGAACTTAAGGAGGCTTTTTAAGAAATATTGATAAATTTGATGATAATGAAATTGGTAAAATATTTGATTAATAAATAAAGGGGTGGTTTTTGGGTGAGACTATAATTGAAAATGAATATAGATGATTTGATCAGATACTATAAGATAATTTGAAATTATATAGTCCTAAGATTAGAGCATTGGTAGATTTTTGAATTTATTATAAGATAAATATTGATAGATTAATGTTATAGTTAAATGTTAGTCCAATGGAGGAGTGTACATTTTAACAGTAAAGGTAAGATGAATAGACAATAAGCCAGAGAGGGAAAGGAATAAATGTATTTTTAAACAGTAATTCATTTTAAAATAAGATATGAAGATATTAGGAATTATTTTATGACTGGACCAATGATGTGTTGTTTTAAATCATTTGATGAAATTGTAAGATATAAGAGATAATAAGAATGCAATCAAACTTAAGGAGATTATGTATACAACCTATTGAGATTATACGTATTTTAAATGAACTATTAGAATATAGACGTGTATAAGGATGTTAAATAGTTATAGAAATGTGTAGGACATTGTAGATTATTATACTTTAGGATGTAGTTTTTCCTCATTTATTCTTTTTTTCTCTTACAATTATTGTTTTCTGGTGTATGTATATGTTTTGAGAGGAGAAACTGCTTTGTTATTTAGTGAAGACAGGATGAAAGATAATAAGTTAGGAAGGGACAGGAATAGAGGTATTTCTAAAAAGATAAATATCAAGATGAGATATGATGATATTGGGAATTATTTTATGATTGGATTAAACTGACTTAATTGAAACTGCAAGATTGGGAAAAAAATTAAGTAAGCAATTGAATATAAGAGATTGCCATTGAAATTATACTGTAATTGAATTGTAGATCATAAGGAATCTATAAGGTTGTAGTATGGTGATTGATAGATGTAGATGTAGAAGAAAGTTATTGTAGATGATTACAATATATAATCAATGGTTATAACCAGCGTTGTCATGCAGCCGGAATGCTGGGCGGGAGGAACGGGTGAGGGGCAGCCCGCCCGGTGTGTTCCGGTCCGTTTTGCCACCTTCCCCGCCCCCGCGGGGGCGGGGAAGATGGCGAAACGGACCGGAACACAATGGGCGGGCTGCCGCTCACCCGTTCCTCCCGCCCAGCTTTCTGGCTGCATGACAATACTGGTTGTAACCCTCCACTATTTACCTATTGTGTAAACTTTTGTCTCCCCTATACCTATGTGTAACCTTTTCCCTGTCCCATAAAATAAAAGAAATAAAAATTATTTACTCAAATAGAATTTATGAAAGTGAAATTCGCAGAATGCTATGCCAGCTAATGTGTGAAAAAGTGTAAATAACACCTCGTGGATCTCTAGGAGGGGAAACACCTCCACGTTGAAATCTGTATTCTTCTATAGTCATTGTATTCCAATATCCCGGTATTATTTTCATTAAATAATCGACAAATTTTCTCATGTACTTGAAAGGGAGCAGGTGCAAAGCTTCAAGTATCATAATTACAGCAGGGCTTTTCTTTTTTGGTTTAATTCCACTTACATCTTAACAGTTGTCATCATTCGTCCTGAAGGGAAAAAAAAAACCCTTGCAATTTATCATTTGCTATGACAGATGCAGCAAAGGGACTACTTATAAAAGAGAGAAGAAATGAAAGCATCACCTTCAACCTCACTCTTAAGAAATGAAATCATTAAGGTTTAAAAAACAAGAGAAAAAATTGTTGCGCTATAGAAATTGGATTTGGAATGAGGACGTAATTCTCTTCAAGCTTAGCCTTTACAAATCAAAGGGACCATGGTGAAATGGCTAGAGTTATTGACGTAATATGACAGTGAAGTAATATAGTAGAACAGGATATCGGAAGCCTGCAAATCTATGTATACATACTTGGGAGCAAGTCAAATAGAACTCAGTGGGGGTTATTTCCAAGTAAACATAACATTGGGCTGTACAGTGCAATGCCTTCAAGCAAAATTATTTTCTTCTCAATATATTGTTAATCATTTCATCAGCTGCCAAGCACCAGGTCATCCACTTCAAGCAAAGCTTCAAACTGCTTATGATTTGCTTTGGAGACAAATGCTGTGACAAGGCTTATGAACTAATATAGCTCCAACGTTTAAACGAGGGAGTTTGTCTCCACATATATTCACCATCACTGCTGGGCATGTCTCTGTCTGCCTGTGTGTGGTTTTTGTTTTTGTTTTGAACTGTAGACTCGGTACTGTTATCTAAGGAGAGAGAGAGGGGACGACGACTTCTTATTCATATTCATAACGTGACTAGATTTTTAATGACCTGACAAGCACAGATCAAATCAGAACAGTAAAAATCAAATGGTGTTTACTTTTAACATAGTATCCTGGCTAGGACAATGGATTGCCATGACTAAATCATCTCTTGATGTAGCAGCACTCATTGAACTAAATCGCCTTGATAATATCTTTCATAGAAAGACAATGTTCATTATGGATTTAAAGAACTATCTTAACAGCCCAATGCTGTGCTGGTGCTGCACCTGCAACACTGGGCATCACAAAGCACCACAAAGTGCTTTTTGATGCCCTGGGGGTAAGTGATGCTGGTGGGAAGGCCATGCCATCCTGTGGTGCTGCATCCTGCTCAATGGCCTTTGGTGTGGGTAGTGGAAAGGTGGGACAGGGCATTCTGGAGTTGGGGAGGGATGTTTTGGAGCAGGGGGAGGGCAGGGATGGCGGAGCAGGCCACTACCACATCTTAACTCTATCCTGGGCCTGAAAGCCCTACATAGGGCTACTCAGTCCTGCACCAATGGTTTAGCTTGCTTGGACCTAAACAATTTAGCTTGCACCTTGATAAGAAATTTGTTCCCTTACCCCAAAGATGTCTACTGCCACCGCAAATCCAGCACTGGGCCCAGAGTTGGATAGGTCATAGATTGCAGATGTTATCCGTACCATTGGCTGGCACCTATGTTCAGAATCCATTGGTGTATTACGTTAATGAGAGGCCTAGACACAACCAGTCATTTGAGAGATTGAAGACCAAGAAGTTGGATAAATCAATGGAAGAACATTGCTTTGTACTTCATAGTTGCATTTCCAAATTACTTACTGCGCCAGCATTGGATAGGATTGGGAAGTGGTAAGGGAATGGAACTTGGACCCTCAAACTTGCAATGCCGCAACGGACAAAGCTATAATCAGTACTTCTACCTTTTGTATAATAACACTACAGGAAAGGGTGGATTCAAACATCATGCCTAGTGTAGCACAATGAGGATTATAGCACCGATATTGCCTAATCAATACTTCTAGCAATGAAGAAAATAAGCCAGATCTCTAGCTTTTGTAAATTGTCTTACAAAACCTGAAGTGGAGTAAATCTATTGAGTTGGATGAATCAATGGAAGAGCATTGCTTTGCACTTTGCAGTTGTTTCCAAATAACTCCGCTTACTGAAATACCACCCTTTTACACCGTGAAGTACTTTGAGGACATCACTATAGATCTCACCCATAAATTATACCAGTGGGAGCCAATTATACAGCTGTCACAATGGCGTCAGTAAAATAGCAACATGGTGAATTCAATTAATAACTAATTTTTGTGTATTCTTATGAAGTTCATTAAAAAAAACATGAATCAAAACCTAATTCTGTTGACTTCTTTCTAACACATACTTATATACATTGTTCTACCTGGTTATTTTCTCCTCTGCCAAATGCTAAATATATCTAGTCAGAGCCTCTATTAAAGTTATGTGTGCCATGAATCAACAAGAATCTCATTACAAGGTATTGATATTTTGACACACAAAAAAGCTGGTGTTTTGTGTTTTTATGTATCTTTAACACACACACACACACACACACACACACACACACACACACACACACA
>JAJKFI010000003.1:25124920-25138778 GCA_029204185.1 Lerista edwardsae
CACACACACACACACACACACACACACACACACACACACACACACACCCTATCCATTTCTAATAAAATCATAATCTTGTAGTTTCTAAAAGGTTGTACTGAACAGAACTCAGCTGAGATGAGGGCTAATTTTTGTGAACATTTTGCCAACTTCCAACAGTTATGCTCTATTTCTTGAACAGCTTCTTCCCATTCAGAGTAAAGTCATACTGCCCTCTGAATGGGCTTTGTGGAACCATCAAATGGTCAAAGTTGAGAGTATTGAGATGCTGTTTTATTCACAGTGTAATCTTTTAACAGCCCGATCCTATCCAACTCCTGCCCATAGTGGCACCACTAGCGGAGCATGAGCTACATGCTATTGGGTAAGTATGTGACCAGATGGCCCCAGGCGCGTAAATACGTACCTTCCTGTAGGCCACCTGGCCTGTATTGAATCTCCTCTGACCCTTGCCAGCATTCAACTTTGACCAGAGTCCGAAGAGACTCTGGGGCATTTGGGAGATAGGAAATCAGTGTGTGCTGATACCGCCAAGATTCTCCCCTTCCCTCCCCCTGTTTGGCCTGCTCCTTGCTCACTCTATCACAATGCTAAGGGCAAAATAGTTGCACCCAAGTCACAGGTGTTTACCATAGAGTTTGCATGTGAGGGAACAGTTCAGATAAGGCATGTCCTCATGTGCTTAGCAAACAGAGGGATACAGTGGGAAGGTCTCTCGAAGGAGGAGCAGGACAAGAGTTTTGCTTGAGCACTCACCACAAATCACAAGAGAGAATATTGCCATTGGTGTAAATCCAGCCACTTTATTCATTGCACCATTCACCTTAAATCCTACAGTGGATACTGATTAGGAAGTTCCTCTCCCTTTTAGTGTGGGCAACTACCTTGAGGGAGACGGTATCCCACTGGGCTTTAGCACCCTGCCTCCAACCAGAGATCAGCTCATGCCAACTTCTGTTTTTTTTTTTCCTACTAACCCCTAGAAAGTGGGTCAAGGCAGCCAAATCATCCAGCTCGTTTAAGCCAGAAAGCCTTTAGGACAAACTTTGCAATTCAGGCCTTTAAGTTTGCTGGCCAACATCTCCAAGGCTGACTGCCTCCTTGAAATCAGTACTGGCTTCCCCTCTGCATATCTTAGGGCCCAATTCTACCCAATTTTCCGGCACAATGCAGTCACAATGCAGCCCCAAGATAAGGGAACAAGCATTCACTTTCCTTGAAGAGGCTTCTGTGACCCTCTCCCCATCAGCGGTGGACCATTTGTGGGGCAAAATGAAAAAAAAAGGTAAGAAAGCAGACTCATGCTCGCAGGTTTTCAGACTTGAGTTTTCAGATTCATACTCAAATCAGCATCTAAGCCCCTTTACATATGTGACTTGAGTCTGCATGAGTCAGCAAAAAAAAAAGGTGTTTTCGTGAGTCTGACTCAAATCATCTGACTCAAGTTCCCATCCCTGCTATTTAGGGCTTTAATTACTGTTTAATAACAAGCTTCTGAACTTGTGCAGGTTCCAAGGCATTTCATGAAGATGGTAGACTGCAGATGATGCTCACTGATGAGCTACAACTCTCTGGTTTTTTTTCAGTCCTGTTATCTGAAGCTGTATGACTCCCAACAAATCCCACCAGTGAGGACTTTCCTTATTAAAATGGACTTTCTTTTTAACATTCATAGCGAACAAAATAGTATTTACTCGTCATTGGTGCTGTCTCATAATCGTTGACAAGCCCAGCCATTAAAAATTCATGGTAAGGAAAGCAGTTCATTAGTTCTTTCCTTTAAACAGTGATACATTCCTGTTCAAACAATTATATCACATAATTGTTCCATCTCCAAGCAAGACTCTCAAGCCAGTAATAATTACAAAATCGCCCAATGTCTCTTGTAGCTTTTAAATCACCTGGAGGGAAGCCAAACTACTGGTACATCATTTAGGGCGCAATCCTAACCTGGAGTTAGGCTGGCACAGTTAGGCCAATAAAGTTTGGCTGGCACAAGGGCCACCGTAAAGCACGTTTGGACCACTCTTGGAGTCAGGGAGGATGGTGCACATCTGACTTCGAGGGTGGTCCAAACATACTTCACATGCCGGCCTAACTCCAGGTTGGGATTGCGCTCTTAATGCAAGCAATCATAGTGCATTTCCTACCATATTCACATCAGCAATTTGATTGCTACCAGGGCCATATTATCCATTAGGCTGAGTAGGCTGAAGCCTAAGGGCCCCACAGGGTCTAGGGCCCATCTGGTTGGCATGTCTGGGCATCAGCCTAACAGGTCATCCTTTTAGCCATTTGTATCTTGATATAAAACCAATTCTTAAAAGGAAGCTTAATGACGTGCACAATGACCTGATGGGCAAAACTAGAAGGGCAGCCTGACCCTATTGGGATCACCGCCCAAGCTGTTACCTTATCACAGGTACCAATCGGCAGAGGCGTTTCTACAGGGATGGCAAAGCTCTAAGTTTTGCAAGAAGCCTTACCCTGTCGTGTAAATCCCTCCTCTCCCTTGCTGCTGTAGCCAGTCAGCAACGCCAAGATTGGCTAAAACGGTGCAGGAGAGGAGTAATCTCCACTGCAAGGTAAGGCTTCTTGCAAAACTTAGAGTTTTGCCATCCCTGTAGAAACGCCACTGCCAATCGGTCTCCTTGGACCTGCTCTTCAGCTGGAGCAAGATAGCACATTGGTTTCCAGAGAGAGAGAGAGAGAGAGAGAGAGAGAGAGAGAGAGAGAGAGAGAGGAGAGAAATGGAGGAGATTTTATACCATCAAGCAAGGGTAAGTGGCCCTTGGTTGACAGCTTAAGACCTGAAGATCTTTGGCTGGCCCTCAAGTTCAGTGTTGAAGACAAATTAGATGCCAAATAGTGGTATAGCTACAGTAGGGGCAGGGTGGTAAGTAGGTGCTGGTAGGTGCATTGCAGGTGCGGCAATGTGCCATGCTAGCAACCCCTCCCTTACCATTGGAGTCATTCGGGGAAGTGATGACTCTGGAAACATGCAGGTGTTCCCGTGCATTGCTGTCACTGCCCAGAATGGCTCTGACAGTGAGTAGGAGGAGTTGCTTACACATCATGCAGTGCCTGCAGTACTTACCATGCTGCCCGTCCAATAGTTATGCCAGCAAAGTTTGACTGGCATAAGGACCACTGTAAAGTGCTTTTGGACCACTCTCGGAGTCAGAGAGGCCAAGACACAGACATGCACCATCCTTCCTGATCCGAGAGTGGTCCAAACATGCTTTACAGTAGCCCTTGTGCCAGCCAAACTTTGCTGGCCTAACTCCAGGTTAGGATTGCACCCCAAGACTCCTAGTTGTTCGGGAAATGAGGGAATAATTATTTGAACTGAGGAGCACAGGAGTCTAGATACCCAAAAGCATATCGGTTTACATACTATAGTGCAAGAAAGTTCATGACTTTGCCTGGCTAACCTCCTCCTTCATAGCCCATAGGGTATTTTTTGTTATTCCTTTGATTTGATAGCAATTTCAAAATTGGGTAAAGGACTCATAATAAAACAAGACCCTATTTTATTATTCATTATATATAAATATTTAGAGGGCACTTTTTATTGTTTCTAACGTTTCTAGGGGAAACATATATCAGCTACTCAGCATTCCCTTGCAGCTGCGCTAGATATGTTTCTCTTGAGATATTTAATATGTATCAGCAGAAAAAGTCCTAGTCCCTGATTACTGACAGTGAAGTATCTAAACAATTTTATCTCTAGAAGGCTGTTTCACACACAGCAATTCCCTAGTTAAACTGCTATATTTCACCAGCATTTCAAAACTGCCTTTTGTAGACCAAAAATATTCCCTCTATTATAGCCAAAGTTAAACACCTCTGATTAATTAATTTCATTGGGATATTTAAGCACATGCTTAAATACCTCCCATTGAACTGAATGGGGATCAAAAGTGCTTAACTCCGCTAGACTGCATCAACATTTAACTTTATGTATTTTACTCAGCTGAAATGAAAGTTTGTACTGAAGTCCATTTTAATAAAAAACGTATACAGTAGGTTTCCACATGTAAGAAGCAGTAGGCATTTTTATTGATTTAATTTTTATTTTTTTGTTTTGAAGAATTTATACCCCACCTTTCCCATGCCAAAACAAATGCCCAAGGCTGCTTACATGGGCAGGCTAGTCTAAACCACCATTTTTCAATGGTTTTTTTTTTACAAATATACAGTGTTCTGTGATTCACCAAGTCCTCAGTCCCAAATGTCGCCTTCACAGTGTGGTTATCTCCTCTGGCCGTTTCTCCATTTTTAAGGTTTCCACGAACTATTTCTTTTGTCAGACACAAAATGGAGGTGGGGCATATCACAAAATGGCAGTCCAGTAAGGCAGGGTCAATTACAAAATAGGGACTTTATGACTCCATTACACACACACACACACACACCTCGTTAGTTCGTTCAGGTCAATATTCCTTCCAACCATGTTCCAACCAAGGCAGGGCTGGGACTTAAATCTGGGATCCCAAATGTAAGGGAAGTCACACAAAAAATTCAAGCCACTGAAGCTGCTGGAAGATTCAAAAGTAGGGTGGCCATAAGTCCCAGTTTGCCTGGGACAGTCCCAGTTTCTGCCTCGATAGGATCCCATCCGGTTTAACATTTATCTTGGAGCCCGGCAAGGGGCAGCCAAGTCTGGAAATATCAGGCAGGAGATGCAGAGTTGCAGAGGAAAGTTATTTCCATCCTGAAGTTATTTGTAGATGTCATATTAAAGATCTCTGCTGCTGGCCGGTTAGCTACCCTTCCCCTAACCTCATTGATCCCATGATTCACTGTCGACCAGGTTTTCGAGGAGCCTAACCCCAGCGAAGAAAGAGAATTGACTATTTTGGGGACGCATTTCAAATTTCTGCAAATTTACCTTTCTCATCCTAGATAGTGGAGAACATTCAACTCACCCCTATGTGAAGCTTCAAATGCTTTGTATTTGGAAAAAAAAATATTACCAGGCATAAATAGAGGGTGCAATTATTTTTGAATGCCTATTATTCCAAGGTACAGCTGTTATTGGGGTTGTCTGCATTTGATTCAGACTGAAATTTGTTGGGGTTTTCTGTCAACCAAATACGAATTGCAGCCCTCCACAGACTCTGAGAAATAATATGTTGGAAGTGTTTACAAAAAAAAAGTGATGAAGGAAAAAGATATATTTCATCTGAGAGTCACTGAATTCTTAACTGCAGAAACAAGTCTGAATAATCATATCCTTGTTGGAAAATAAATGTTTACACTTGTATACACCACCATCATTGAAAATAGAGCAAGTGCTTATTTTATCACAACACATGTTTTAAAACCCTGTCTCTCTGAAAGATTTATTACATAACACAAGAAATTAATGCAATAAAGAACAACTCCAAGTCATCTGTATTCTTTTTCCTCATCAAATCAAGGACATCTTGAAAGTTATGAAAGAAATTTTCCCAAGATCAGTTCCTGGTTTGATATTACAGGTAGAGCATTTTTTATCTGCATGGGTTCCATTCCAGGATGCAAAAAAATGTGTTAAATGAAATCATGCTGCTAATTAGCATTCAGTTTTTAAAAAGCTTCTCTAACCATGACAACAGGTTGCAGACATTCTCCAGGGGCTTAGAGCCATTAGTATCCATTAGCTAAGACCTCTTCCCTTTGCCCTGAAGCAAAATGAAAAATGCAAAAAAGAAATGATTAATCACACTTTCCAGGATGAGGGAGGACTTCTTAACTCAGAGCTAATGAGATTGGCTGCAGATCTCATGGCTGCAGCTGCATTGCCTAAGAAAAGCTTTTTTAAAAACACTTTTTTTGAATGCTTAATTAACAGCACATGTTTAACAAAGAGCCCTTCTCTTCTGTGGTTGCAATAAGTCAAATAAGTGGATGGGAAAACTGCGGTTGAGAAGGCTCTGCCTGTATTACATACGTGAAAACAGTAGCACCTACAGCAAACGCAGATTCTAGATTTCATCAAAGTCAAATATTTGTTACAAGGCATAGAAAGGCCCAAAATTTGGATTTGTGAAATAACTGGTGCAACTGATGTCTCTGTCTGTAACCAGACTGTCTCTGGTTAGGGAGACAACAATAAAGGATGAAGAATATTGAATGATTTCATGTACATGCACTTAGGCTTGGTTGGAACCACTGTTCTGTAACAGTGTATTATAACTTGGGGTAGTGGCATAGCCTTCACCAAACATGTGAGTTCTGATGATGAATTTGAAGGAAGTGAAAGTGAAAGCATCACACAGGTGTTGTGGAATATGCCCTGCAGCTCTTACTGATGCTTTGAAAAGACACCGTCAAGTTTTGCAGGGTGTTTTGTGCACAATGGCACATCCAGTGCCTTAAGCCATCAAAGATTCAGACAGCATGGGGGCTATGATACCTTTCATGTCAGCAGCATGATACCGTTCATGTCATCTAGCAGTCAATCCCATGTGTTGAGGTTAAGCCTCTTCTGTAGACAAACAAGATATGAAGAATTACAAACGTCTATAATACATTTTGTAACAGGTACCTGAAAATACCTACAGAATTTGCTGTTTCTTCCTAAGAGCTTCCCTAAGCAACGTGACTGTCTTCAAACTTCCTTTGGGAACTTATTTTCTCTCCATTGCCAGTCTTTGCTTAAGGCAGAGCCCTTCTGTATTCTCCATAGTGACAAAGTGCAGCAAATGTACGTATGCACAACATTCCACCAGCATCACTATACTCTTTTACCCTGATTAGAACGGCTGTGTCTGAGCCAGGCTCAGATTGTGGTTTTACAGCTAAGGATTGGCTATGCCAATTCTAAGCATAGGGCCGACTTTAAACCACTTGAACCAATTGCTCCTAATTGGGCTCCAACCTAGAGGATAAAGATGCTTTTTTTTTAATTTTTGCTAAGTAATTTCACAGTCACTAAATCAAGTGGTTTTGTAACCATTTGCTTTTCAAAGGAAACCTACACATTTCTTCTGTTTACTTGTAGCAAGCAATTTTATATTAAAATGTGCTTGAGGGCGCAATCCTAACTTGGAGTTAGGCCGGCACAGTTAGGCCAGTAAAGTTGGGCTGGCACAAGGACCACCGTAAAGTATGTTTGGACCACTCTCGGAATCAGAGAGGCCTGCACACAGATGTGCGCCATTCTCCCTTACACCGAGAGTGGTCCAAACATGCTTGTGGTGTCCCTTGTGCCAGCCAAACGTTGCTGGCCTAACCGTGCTGGCCTAACTCCAGGTTAGGATTGCGCTCTAAATCCATTTGGTCCATTCACTGATGTGCACTTTTTAAGCTGACAATTTGATTGTCAAAATGGGGGAATGGGTCAGTCTAACGTCTGTTCCAGGTAAGATGGTGGAAAGCCTCATCAAAGATAAAATCCTAAAACACATAGAGGAACAAGTACTGCTGAAGGAAAGTCAGCCTGGCTTCTGTAAGGGTAAGTCTTGCCTCATGAACCTTTTGGAATTCTTTGAAAAGGTCAACAGGCATGTGGATGTGGGAGAACCTGTGGATATCATATACCTGGATTTTCAGAAGGCGTTTGACACAGTCCCCCACCAAAGGGTGCTGAAGAAACTTCACAGTCAGGGAATAAGAGGGCAGGTCCTCTTATGGATTCAGAATTGGTTGAGGGCCAGGAAACAGAGAGTGGGGGTCGATGGGCAATTTTCACAATGGAGAGAGGTGAAAAGCGGAGTGCCCCAGGGATTTGTCTTGGGGCCCGTGCTTTTCAACTTGTTCATAAATGACCTGGAGACAGGGATAAGCAGCGAGGTGGCCAAGTTTGCGGATGACACAAAACTTTTCTGGGTGGTGAAGACCAGAGGGGATTGTGAAGGGCTCCAGAAGGATCTCTCCAAGTTGGGGGAATGGGCAGCCAAATGGCAGATGCGTTTCAACGTAGACAAGTGTAAAGTGATGCACATTGGGGCAAAAAACCAAAACTTTGCCTATAGGCTTATGTTCTGAGCTGTTTGTGACAGCTCAAGAGAGAGATCTTGGGGTGCTAGTGGACAATTCAATGAAGGTATTGACCCAGTGTGCGGCAGCAATTAAGAAGGCCAATTCCATGCTTGGGGTCATTAAAAAAGGGGTTGAGAATAAAACAGCCAGTATTATCATGCCATTGTACAAATCAATGGTAAGGCCGCACCTGGAATATTGTGTCCAGTTCTGGTCGCCGCATCTCAAAAAGGACATAGTGGAGCTGGAAAAGGTGCAGAAGAGAGCGACAAAAATGATTACGGGGCTGGGGCCCGTATGATGAAGAACGACTGCAACATTTGGGGCTTTTCAGTCTGGAAAAAGGCACCTGAGGGGGGACATGATTGAGACATACAAAATCATGCACAGGAGGGATAGAGTCAATAGAGGGATGTTCTTTTCCCTCTCTCACAATACCAGAACCAGGGGCATCCACTGAAATTGAGTGTTGGGAGAGTTGAAACAGATAAAAGGAAATACTTTTTTACCCAGCGGGTAATTAAGCTGTGGAACTCCTTGCCACAGGAGGTGGTGATGGCATCTGGCCTAGATGCCTTTAAGAGGGGATTGGATGGATTTCTGGAAGAAAAGTCCATCGTGGGCTATATGCAATGATGGGTTGTAACCTCCTTACATTAGTAGTAGGCTACTTCAGAGTACCGGGTGCAAGGGAGTGGCAACAGGATGGAAGCATCTTGTTGTCTCATGCCTCCCTGGGGCACCTGGTGGGCCGCTGTGAGATACAGGAAGCTGGACTAGATGGGCCTTTGGCCTGATCTTCTTATGTTCTTATGATTGCTTTCCATTCTACCATACAGATATAAAGTCTATAGAAAACATATTTATATTTCTAAGAGTGCAATCTAAACCCCAAGCTGGAATAGGCAGGCCATATCCAGCCTGGGGTTGGGACTGGCTGCTTTGCAACTCAGGTGAAATCATTCCCCTTCCCCTGGTCAATGCAGGTTGGCATGGATGGGGCAAAATAGCTGGGGCCGCTGCGAGTGGGGCCAACTGGGATGGGGGTTAGGATCTGGCCCAAGTGATGGATCCTGTCTCCACCCATCTCCCTGAGCCAGTCGCCCACAAGCCTGCCTGTACTCCACCTTCCCCCACCCTGTTCTGCTTCACTCTGGCCTTTTTTTCTGCTATGTCGGCACAAACATGCTTTACGGCATGCTTGTGACACAACTGGGCCGGCACAAGGGACTTGGGACAGCCTCAAACAACCTCTGGATTGTGGTCAGATTCTACAGATCTCATCTGTGAACCTGGGGGTCTGCAAAAAAAGTTTCCCATTGGACCCTGCAGCTCCTAAGGCCAACCCTATAAGCGAGTTGGACTTCAATAGAAATTAGAAAGCCATGCATTTCCTTAGATTTTCCTTGACAATTGTCAGATACTTTGCCTTGGGAGAAATTCTGCTTCACATAGCATTTTAGTTTGTGGGAAATCGTGGTTCAGGGGGACATGGACAAAAAACCACCTCCCCCAAATTTTTGGAAGAACAGGCAGCATGATGTTTGTGAAGCTGTGCCACTCTGAGGACGCAATCCTAACCAACTTTCCAGCACTGGGGTAAGGGCAATGCAGTTCTGGGGTAAGGGAAAAAGCATTCCTTTACCTCAAGGAAGCCTCCTTGACTACTACCCCATTGCAGGATGCAGCACATGCCCCATTGGCACAGCTATGCCAGCACTGGAACGTTGGTTAAAACTGAGCCCTGAGTGTGAAATAGTCACACTTGCAGGGGCATCTAAAGTGATGCAACAGCTATACAAGTAGTGCCTTAAACGGACAGGACATTGATTGATAAGAGTATGTGCATGATATATACAATGTAATTGGTCAAAAACGTTCAAGAAGGAAAGCAAAGTAAATGATTAAAAAAATGATATAAATAAAATGTATATATATTCAACAGCTGAATTTGTTACATATTGCAATGGCAGGACAATAGACAGGCGAGTGGGCTATTTTGAGAGGCTGGAAATGTAAGGATCACTACTGCGGCAGGGGGCATCATCGAGGCAGTTCAATGTGGAGATCTTTGTTGTCCTGCCCTAAAGGCAGTGATGTCATGCAGCCGGAACGCCCCGGAACAGCGTTCCGGTTGTTACAATTAGGCGTTCCGGTTGTTACAATTACAATTTTTTTGTTGTTGTTTGCTCCGCCCACTCGTTGACTCCATCCCCCAGCCTCTCTGTTAAGTGCTCCTAGAAACGCAGACCTCCCCCCTTGCAGGATCGCCCCCAGCCTCTCCTTTAAGTGCTCCTAGAAATGCAGACCTCCCTCCCCCCTTGCAGGATCGCCCCCAGCCTCTCCTTTAAGTGCTCCTAGAAACGCAGACCTCCCCCTTTGCAGGATCGCCCCCCAGCCTCTCCTTTAAGTGTTCCTAGAAATGCAGACCTCCCTCCCCCCTTGCAGGATCACCCCCCAGCCTCTCCTTTAAGTGCTCCTAGAAATGCCTTTCCTTTCAGACTTCCCTCCCCCCTTGCAGGATCGTCGTGCATGAAGAGATTTTGTGTGAGCACAGAGCTTAGCACTGCTGCACTCCCTTGTAGCCTGAAATTCACTGTATCGATCTTTGTGGAAGTTGATTTTTCCTGTGTTTGGAACTGTGGTGAGTTCTCTAGAAAAGTGTAAAGGGAGGATGTACACGTAGTTGTTGTTCTTTGTGGGTGTCATGAAATTGTGGTTTCATGTGAACCTGGTTAGTTGGGAGAGAACTACTCAAGTGTAAATGGCTCAGGTGGGGGTGATTAGTTCATTGATATAAAGTTAAAAGCCTCAGGGAACAGAACCCTTTGGCTGCTCTCAGGGAAGGTTAGCCTCACTATGTGCTGTGGAAACCAGTTGTAGTCAGTCAGTAAGGTAAAAATCCTATAGGATTTTTTTTTGTTTTTGTCCTTTGAGTTCCTTTCAGTTAAGTTATAAACAAAGGGGTTGATTATTGTCATTTTAATATTCAGGTTTTATGGTACAGAGCCTCTGTAGTTTTATTTATAACTCTTAATATATGTCAATGAAATTGGGTTTATTACTTCTGTTATTTGGCTTTCTTTTAAGAGGGGGTTTTGCCCAGAAGCTCCCTTTGTTGAGTTGAGCCAGGGCTGGTGCAGCTACACCTGGGGAGGGGAGTTACAGTGGGTTAACTAGGTTTCCTCCCACAAGGTTTGTTGCTTTTATTACTGGAATTTTAAATGATGTGGGTACTACTTTAAAGCAACATTATTTGTCATAGTGAAGCACGAGATTTCTCCTGTCTCTCTTGAGAAGCAAGAAAGTTCTTGTGAATATGAGACATATTCTGTGACCATTCTATAGTAGGTCTACTAAAATGACATGCAGCATCCTGTTGGTCTGAATGGCATCAAATGAAGCTTGAACTGGGGATACTGTGGACTAGTAACTTGCAAAGTGGATCACTATATGATGTAAATCTAAGTAGGAATCATAGTTCAGTATGTTGGTTTCTGTGAATTAAGCTGTTGTTAAAGGCTGGTTTCCCCTCCTGCCAACTCTAAAGTTTGCACAGCGTTGATTACCCAGAGCAGTTATTTACCGGTGATAATTATTATTAATTGGGCATGATCCAGTGTAATTTAAGTGCTTTTACATTGCATTGATTTTGAGTAGTCAAACATGTGCTTAACTCTCCCTCCAGTTGAAATCCCTAAGACATAAAGACTGATCTAAACTGTTTACTCAGAAGTCAGCCCCATTATTTTCAGTTGGATCTTCCAAAAAGACAGGCTTATACTTGCAGACTTTTTCATATATTGCTGAATGACTTACTCTTTAGAAAGTGTGTTTAGAATTGCAGCCTTGAGAACTATTGGCTGAATTCTGTCCATAATTGTAAAGATTATCCTATTTTCCTGTGCCATTGCATTCCTCCTACCTCCAAATCACTATGATGGGTTTAGAAGACTTTGTGTACATTCTGAGACCTCTTTAGAGTATGGTCAGGCACACACAGCCCAAAAGGATTAGATTGGGAAGAGCTGACTTCCCCCTTCTCAGGCCTTCTTAACATGCTCTGAGAGCGATCTGGAATAGTTTGGGAATTGTTGGGTCTGCTTAAAGACATCTGATGCCCTCTTAACATGCTCTGAGAGTGATCTGGAATACTTTGGGAATTGTTGGGTCTGCTTGACGACCTCAGTTCTGGCTTATGACGTCACTTCCGGTGGGCGGACCCTGACAAGTGCCAATCAAAAGTGAGTTCCTGTTCCTAAATCATTTGAATGACACCACTGCCTAAAGGGCCTTTGCCATGGTGATTAGCATTCCTGTGATGCTGGGTGTTCCCTACCTTTATGTCTTGTCGTAAAGTAAAACTTGGTGTGTGGTGTGGCTTAGTTGCCACCAAGGGACTGGATTTATATATACGTATTCATTGGAATGGTTCATGTTATCCTTCAGCTTTCAAAAAGAAAAAAAAAGCACATTCTGAATTGTAAACTGCCTTAAAGTCTAGCGATCAGGTGGCTTAGATAAATATTATTGAAACAATTTTAATGCATTAATAAAAGAATGAGGCATGTTTGAATGTATAAATACTATAATCTGTACTGTTTCATTAGCTTAAATATTCACCTGATGATTTTAAAATATTTGAGATCTTTAGTTCTTTTGAATCTCAAAGCTATACCTGTTAAAACTCAGCAATTATTTCAAAACCAGAGACGAGAAGGGAACAAATTAGACAAAGAAAAAAGAAATAAGTGTCCCTCCTGTCTTTTCTTTAAATCTTTTTAACTGTCAAATTAATGCACTTTCCATGGCACTAATGTTGTTCAATCATGTCTTCTGTGCCAGGAGTAATTCTAGGTGGCTTGTTCTCTGAGGATACATCCATTAAGATATCTTTTAATTTGTAAAGAAAATTGCTTTAATTTTTGTACTAATTGCAAGGAGAGCTGCCATCTTTTAAGTAGCTCTCAAATCTTGCAAAATAACTCCCATACTTACTTTCCTGATTATACTTGTAAGCCATTAATATATTTTTCTCCATTTCTGTTCTTTTAAAAGAGAAATACTCCAACATCATACACACTTAGCAAGGACTAATGCAACTATCAATTGCCAAGAGATCATGGAAGGCCTCTGACACCATCCCTATCTCTCTCTCTCACACAGTGGCAGATAATCTATTGGGCGATACATGATGCTGGTGGAACCCAACCTCCATGTACATGTTCTGAGCTGGATGAAGAATGAGTATAAATCATTGCCCTGCACACACACAATTCCTCGAGCCATTCTAGTAGCCGAGGTGTGCTCTAGTATAGCCCTTCTTTAAAAGAAATTGGAACCAAGCAGGTGTTTGTGAAGGGATGGACTCATTCTCCTTCCCTCTTTCACACCAAATGATTTTGGTGACTTTTTAAAGACCACTGTCCTAGCCTCTGTGTGCATGCTTTGCATTCAGCTTGTCATTGTATAGAATGCTGGCTGCGACTCTCTAGTTGAAGATTTATGGCTCCCTTTTCTTTATGTCACTCCATTTTTGTGTGGACTTCCATCTGAACATCTGCAGCATTGCAGATGAGCTTGTTGTGCTTTTTAGTGTAAAATGTTGTATTCTGATTTATCTGTATTGGTCTTGACAGAATGCACAATTTTCAGACATGGTTAGCACATGTCTATACATGTTAGAACCTGAGTTTTATGGGCCTCTTGGGCTAATCAACAGTGCCAATCTGCACATTCTTCAATACTGTAGAGGGATTCATTCTTTTTCATCCCTTTGTAGGCATTACAAACCATTAAAGTACTCCTTTATGGAAAGAATTTAATGAGACTTCAGTCCTACTACTACTACTACTACTACTACTACTACTACTACTACTACTACTAC
>JAJKFI010000003.1:25138788-25157264 GCA_029204185.1 Lerista edwardsae
ACTACTACTACTACTACTACTACTACTACTACTACTACTACTACTACAGTCAGATCACCCTCACATTCAGGGGAATGGATATTGCCAACACAGTCAATTTTGAACTGAAAATATGTATACAAAAGAGAAGGGTTAGCTAGTACACCTTCAGTCTGTTCTCCAAGCATTTATGTGATCAGTGTTTACTTGAAAATTGAACTGCTTGGCTGAATTACTGGTAATATGATGGGCCATTCACCTACTATTTACCTGGCAAAAAGTTAGGGTGTACTTCTCATGCAGATATAGGCTACAGGCAGTGGTGGGATTCAAATCAATTAACAACCAGTTCTATGTCCTCCTTTCTTTGTATTGCTTCTTATTACAGCACTACTTTTTGAATATCACTAAATTAGCAACCGGTTCTGCAGAACTGGTGAGAACTGGCTGAATTCCACCACTGGCTACAGGTACCATGGGATATGTGTGAATTATTGCTGTTTCTTCTGGAATCTGGAAGAGTTACCATAACTTCAGCAAGCCTGGGTGTCATCCAAAAATTGTCTCTAAACAGCAACCGACCAATCTTATTCAATTTCCCCAGGGTAATGCAGCTGTGCCAATGGGGCAAGCATAGTACCCATCTGCACATTCAGGCCCAAGAGGTCACTTATGGGTCTGGAAACATTTGATCCAGGGATAGGCACTTGACTCACCACTACTTGACTTGAGTCACGAAAACACTGGTTTTTCGTGACTCGTGTTACCTCGAGTCACAGATGTCACTGATTCAGACCCAAGTAGAATCTTGGGGCCAGTGACTTGGAAAGGAATAATGACTCAAAATTGACCTCACTTTAGCATGCTTCCTTTTGTGTCGTTGCTTCTGTGATACCCCAAAAGACCTTGTGGACTATCCAGAAGCTGTCATTCAGACTGACGGCAGCCACAGACCTAATGGGAAGAAGGTGGATGGTTCTAGGAGGTGGGAATGGGGTGAAAGGAGGAGGAAGGCTTAAGGTCTTTTTGCTCAGGGACTTGACTCATTTCTCAAAAATGACTCAGGGCTCAAGTCAAAATGATTTGAAATTTCTGCAAGTCGAGTCATGACAATCCAATCCTGGATAGGCCACAAGAACGCCAACAGCTTTAGTAGGTTTTGATGTGTTTAAGGAAGAGGTGAAAAGGTTTAAGGGAAAAACAAAGAAACACGACAGCTCATAAGAACCAAAGGATGTCAGCATGTTATGCTTCTACCCCTAAGACTGGCCACAAACAACAGAGCAATCCAATTAAGCTGTGAGATCCCAATTGTAGGAAAGCCATCTGGGATTATTGAAAACTTAAACTTGGCCATAGAACAGGAACAAATACTCTTTGTTTGAGATGAGGGCAGTGGTGGGATTCAAATAAATTAACAACCGGTTCTATGCAGTGGTGTCATCTAAATGATTTAAGAACAGGAACTCACTTTTGATTGGCACATGTCAGGACCTGCCCACCGGAAGTGATGTCATAAGCCAGAGGCTGGCGGAACACAGGTCTACCCGCAGCTGGTTCCTATGGGTAGACCTGGTCTCCGGAGGCTGGTGGAGCCCAGGTCTACCCGCGGCTGGTTCCTAGCCAGTGACGACGTCAGCGACGAGTGGGCGGAGCCAGCCAGTTCTGTACAGCGTCTGGCGCCTACAGAACAGAAAGCGAAGAATTCTCCCTTCCCCAATTGCAGCTCCAATAGCGATACGGACAGTCTCCCAAAGAAACCTCACACCCAGAGTGCCAGTGAAACGCTCTGGACTGGAGAGACAGCAGCGAAAGCCTTTCCTTGGTCTTTGCGGCTAGGCGAGGTGGAGTTATTCAAAATTGCCAAGGAAGTTGAAAATTGGCACGGGGGCAGCAGCCTGGAAGCCAGCTGAGCAGAATGAGGCAGGAACTTGTGGAAGGGGCTGAGGGGCGGCAGCACTCCGGATGGCACCCTTGGGCGCTTCCCCACACCAAAGCCCGCTTACGCCTGGCACGTCAGGAGGGCAGCTTCAAAAAGTCCCGGCTCCCCTCCGTCCCCTCCGGGGCCCCCCTCGATTTGCCACCGCACCCCCAGGACGTCCCTTCTCCCCAGTGGGCTGCAGACTCACCAGAGTGGCTGCTGACTCCACATGTGTGGCTGGAGGGAGCGAGAAAGGGGGCTGTGCAGGATGGGACTTCCCCACTGCAGCCCTTCCCCCTTCGCCCCCCTAGGAATCCGGAGTCGCTCCCTTTAACCCTCTGAGTGCCGGCCAACCAAGAAGAAAAGCTCTTTGCAGAGGAATCGGGAGGGGGGAGGAGGGAGAGTGAAGTGGGTGGAGTCAGCTCTAATTTTAACTAGTGGAACTGAGTTCCCCCGCGTTCCCCCTGCATGACATCACTGGTTCTATGTCCTTCAGGGCAGCCTTCAGGGCCATCCGCTGCCTTTCTTCCCTCTCCCAACCTAAAATTAGCAACCGGTTCTGCAGAATAGGTGAAAACTGGCTGAATTTCACCACTGGATGAGGGGTTAGGATTGAATGGGGTCCAAGAAGCACCTCAACCAGTCAAAGGAAAAGTAAATATTATGTTTCAAAAATAATTATTCTTGTTTGTATTGAGTTGAGAACACTGTTTTAATGCTGAGTAGTTGTGGAAGTCTTTCACGCCGTCTGTACAAACTATGTTTGTCCTCCGTGAAGTCTTAATTACAAAGAAGCTTAAATACAATCTTGAGGCCATAACCCTTAGCAAATGCCTATTCAATAACACCACGCCACCTTGTACAACAATAGAGGACCTGGCTGTGCACGTGCAATTTCCTAGGGGCTATTTACATTAATCTTCATATACTAACAGCAGTGCTAGAAAATGATAGAATTTCCTGGGGTGAAAACCATTTATGGTTGATTAGCCATTTCAAATTGATTTTGCATGTCTCTGAAAGCAGTAGAATTTATACAGACAGCACTGCACAAAAATTGAGACAAGCTCCAATTAGTATTTAGTGGTCAGTGTTATGAAACAACTGCATATCAATTTAAAAGGAAGGCATAGACAGGAAGACAAAAGGGGGCGGCAGAGGATGAGATGGTTAGACAGTGTCACCGAAGCGATGAGCATGAAATTGGGAGAACTCCAGAAGCTAGTGGAGGACAGGGAGGCCTGGCGTGCTGTGGTCCATGGGGTCGCGAAGAGTCGGACACGACTTAGCGACTGAACAACAACATAGACAGAAAATGGCATTTCTCCAGAAATTAGAATAAGCCACAAATATATAAGAAATGTAAAAGGAGGTTTGTAAGTGGAAGGAAGTTCACCTTAATTATGTATTTTTTATATAATTGGCCACCCACTCAAATGCCAGACTGGGCTGCCAGCTGTTGTGCTTTGCGACAGAAGAGCAAACTTATTTGGTCACAAAATGGCTGCCAACTGGGAGCAGAATGCTCTGCCAGTGGCCATTTTGAGAGTGCAGCTGCAAAAGCAAGTACAGCAGGGGTGAGGAGGAGGCAAAACTAGATGGGGAGTGGGTGAACCTGGGCAAGGAGGGGGAGGAATGAAGATGGGGAGGCTATTATATGGGAAGAAGTGGATTCAGTGGTGCAGGCACATTGAATGCTATCCGCTACTTTTGCAGTCTCCCCGCCTCCCTCCTCTCCTTGTGCAAGCTACAGAACTGGTGCTGGTCTGCGGAGACCCACTGCAGAGCAGGAGGTTTATGGATAGGTAAGTGAACATAAATCTTCCCTCTCTGAAGCCTCATGATCACACACCCACACCCACACACACACACACACACACACACACAGAGACAGACACTGTGTATAGCATGTTCCTCCTTTGCATGGCATGGCATTGAATCCTTTTTTTTTTTCAGTAAAGCTTACTTCTTCATATGCAACTGTGAACAATGACTGCATGGAGGTCAGGACAGAGCTATTACATATATTCTAGCTCTCTTTTCCATTCATTCATTGTTTAGCATTGCACATGAAGAAGATTTTGACTGTAAGGGAACAACAATTTTTAAATGGACTGAAAGTCCAGCTTCTTGGACTGAAAATTCCTGTTATTGGAGTAGAGTGAGAGGAAGACATAAGAAGAGCCCTGCTGGATCAGGCCAAAGGCCCATCTAGTCCATCTTCCTGTATCACACAGTGGCCCATCAGGTGCCTCAGGGAGCATACAAGACAGCAAGTTGTCTGCATCCTGTTGCCACTCCCCTGCATCTGACATTCTGAGTTAATTCCAAGATATGATGCTTCTGCAATGCTTTCTTCTACCAGGCAGAGGGAGTGTGAAATTAGAAGCATTATATATCGGCGACCATGCATTTTTTACAGAAATAGCAGGTAGTAGTTTGAACACTGGAGAAATGTGAATAGCAGTGAAGTATTAATGGAGAAACATGTCTGAATCTTCTGTAACAATGCAATTAGTATTCTATGTGCTAAGGAATGATAACGTGGACCAACCTGTATTCTCCTGGATCAAGATGATAAAACAATTATGGCTTATCTCTAAAAACACTCAAATCATCATTTTGGGATTTGAAATAAGTACCACATTGTTAGAGTCAGTGTGATCCACTGGGTGGTATAACAGACTGGGAAAATCAGTTTAAAATTCTAAGGGCCTGATCCTACCCAACTTTCCAGCACTGATGCAGCCTTGCCAACAGACTGTGCACAGCATCCTATGGTGGGAGGACAGTCACTCAATAAGGGAACTGTTCCGTTATCTCTGGGTGGCATTGCAGCGGCATTAGTGCTGTGAAGTTGGATAAGATTGAGCCCTCAGTCAATTAGCTCTTCACTGGATAGTTAAGGCTGCAATCTTATGAGTATTTACATGGGAGCATTTAGGATTGGCCTGTTGTTCAAGAAAATGTCTTCACACTCATTTTCTGTTCTTTCATGTGTACACTGGAACAGCGATTCCCAAACCTTTCGGCACCACTTCATCCTCTGCAGTGGGTTGCAACAAGATGCTAATTCCTGGGAGCATCCTGGAAGCATTCTTGGGAGACTCCTCTGGCCTCCACAGGCTCCAGAATGTCTGCCAGTGCAAACAGGAAGTACACTGGAAGTTGAGGAAGCTACTGGAAGCAACTTCCTGTTTGTATCCTCAAAGCATTCTGAAGCCTGCAGAGACCAATGGAGTGTGTCGCAGGCCCAGTGCAACCCAGCAACACTCTCTGGTGTCTCCTAGGAAAGCTTTGCAGTGCAACATTGAGCATTCTGTCACAATTCACAGCACATTGGGCCATGACCCACAGTGTGGGAAATGCTGCACTCGAATATTCTCAGTGTTGCTGTGAAGAAAACAGTAAGAGGTAATGAAACATATTTTCAAATCCCCTGTTCTGTTCTGTCATTGCTTGAATAACATACATCAGACACATGGAAAATCAAAATTATAATTCTTTATAAAAATAGACACTTACTGCTGCACCAACAGAAACTGAGACAATAAGGCATGTCACATTTTTCGCAAAAGGCATGTCACATTTTCAAAAAGACTTTTAACTGCTATTAACTCAGAAAGCATTAGCTACCTCTGTCAATGGATGATGAAAGCAAAGAGATTGGCAATCAATTACAGAACTA
Organism: Lerista edwardsae; assembly: GCA_029204185.1. Taxonomy (NCBI): domain Eukaryota; kingdom Metazoa; phylum Chordata; class Lepidosauria; order Squamata; family Scincidae; genus Lerista; species Lerista edwardsae. The sequence continues at coordinate 25,144,377 of JAJKFI010000003.1, forward strand.
TACTATCATTAGGAAAGAACACAATGCGTTGTTGATTGCATAGGTGTTTAATACAGGGCTTGAAAGGTTAGCAATCAGAACATAATGGATACATAGCAGCATACATTGAATAAGGTTAATAAGCCACTGAGTTATGCTTCAACAGTCTGCTCCTCATACAATGCATTATTCTGACATAACAGCAGGAGGAAAGACATCTGAATCTCTCCACAGGAATCAAAATTAATTACATCACCGTGTGAAGAAGTTGGAAATCTAATCCTTTTAATTGTAAACCCAGCTACATGCTGGCATATCAACTTGGTTTTGCATTTGGAGGTGAACTTCCAATAACACTAGTCCTTGAGCTATAATCACAGCACCATTGTTGGTTAGAGCTAGGGGCACAATGAGAAAGCAGAAAACAAGTGGTAAAGAGCTAGGAGCACCAAATGTACTACTGGATAAATAAACGGCATACTCAAGGATATGAATTTGTGCTGGGAAATACAATATACACAGAAACCATGGAGTGTAACTATTGTTCCCACTGGGAGAAAAAAAAACCCATAAGGATAAGAAAGAGGAGAAAAAAAACAGCAACCAGAAATACTGTTCTAGGTGGTATCGCTAGAGAGATCAGTAATCAGAGGGACTGGGCAACAGGTTCTAGGGGGGCAACAAGCTGAGCTTGACACTAGTGGCCAAAATTGTGAAAACCTTGATACATATGAATAATACCATCATGGAAATATCATTGGAAAGGTCATTTAAAGCAGAATGCAATGAAACAAACCAGAGTGTAATATCTTTACTCTGTCAAATGTTATCTGAAAAACATTTCAAAAAAAACCTGAAAACAAAAATACAACTGTCATATACAAATTGCAATTTGTTAAAATCATGTTTATTAGAAATACTACTGTCATGTTATATATCATTTGGTGTGGAATTTCATGCAGAATGCAATGAAACAAACTGCAGTGTAATATCTTCATTTGATCAAAAGATATGGCCAAAAAAACCTGTTGCGATGTCTCTTCTGGGGCAACATTTTGCCCTCTGCACTGGGCTACACTTTCATTAGCTACAATGTCAACCACAATGATGGAACATTTAGAATCAGGCTCGATGCAAATGAAGATTTTCAGCACCAATCCAGAATCAGTCTTCTGGCTTATTGAAATTTTAGAAGTGAATTTTTGTTGTTGTTTTGGCACAGGACATGAACATAATTTAATAGTTGCACCTAGTACAGAAGCAAGGGAAAAAATTACAGCTATAGTGGTGGGAGTATTTTAAGTCTTTTTTTAATTTGTCTTTATTGATTTTTCAAAAATATAGATCAGGGGTGGGTAGGGAGGGAAAAGGGTTAGAATTTTACAAAGAATTTTACAAAGCATTTACAAAGCTCCCCTCTACCCACACCCACTGTTTATTTGTACAGATCGAGCTTTCTGCAGCATTCAGAGATCTTTTGGCACTTTCGGCCTCACTGTGATGGCTTCCTGGGGGCTCTGCAGGATTCTTATGATGGCAGATAAGGTACCCCTTGCACCAAAGCCCACTGATCCCATAGGACCAATGATTCATTCTGTGAATTCGCTATCAGTGAGGATTTCCAGGAACCTAATTCTAGTGGCTAATGAGGATTGACTGTATCCTGCGCTATCCTTCACGAAGTTCAGGTGATGGATGTATCACTTACCTACACAAAGTGTGCCTTTATTCAAGATCTTGGAAAGGCACTTCCATTGTGCTTTGGTAAATTGCTTAGGACCCAATCCTAGCCAACTTTCCAGTGCTGATGCAGTCATGCCAACAGGACATGCACTGCATTCTGCAGTTGGGGGGGGGAATCATGAAATCCTCCTCAAGGTAAGAGAATGTTTGTTCCCTTACCTTGGAGGTGCATTGAGGCTGCATCAATGCTGGAACATTGGGTAAGATTGGGCCAACATTGTTTTAAATGTAACAAGTTAATCAACTCATCTGTGAAATGGTTAATCAACTGCAAGCACTTTAACCAGCTGACATTCAGAAGGCGGCTCCAGTCTGTACCCTCCGCTTGGTAACATATGAGCCTGACTTTCTATGCATATACCAATGGGGACAAAGAGTAGGCAGGGAGGTCTATACACAAAATAGTACAGGTAGAAAGAGGATAGAAGGGAATGATGCAGGAATGAATCATCCTCCCTGTTTTTACTTTGAGGAAGTGATTAGAGTTGCAAACAGTGTGGCCACCTTGAAAGGTCTACATCAAAGGGGCTAGCCTGCTTTCATGGAAGAGGTCAGTAATGCTGAATCCTATTAATAAAGCAAAAGTAAGTTGCAAAGTTGATGCTGTGAACTGGCCCGAAGTGTCACCTCATATCTGTCTTAAGAAATTGTAAGACTGTTTAGAAACACTCAACTTTCCATATTTAAAAATATACTGCCAAAGAACTATGAACTGCACAGAGTTCTAGTTCAGCTTCTTCTTCCACTTGAAAGATATAAAGGCATCCTATATGACTCCAGTCATGTTATCCTTTTGGGAAATACAAAGGAACACCTTTTGAAAGGCCACTTCCTGCACTTGGTCAAATGATTCCTGCTGTCGTTGCTATAGATGTCACATTTACCAGATCTTAAAAATGGCTTCACTTCTACTTTTCTCACTTCTGAGAAAAAAAAATTCCTTTGCTCTCGGTAGGACTAATCACATGACAAGAACAGTTGAGGTTAAAAAGAGTTTTTAAAAAGGCTTTAGAGGGTTTATGTGTCTAATATGCCATCATACTGTGCCTCTTGCACATGTGGAAGACTTACAATTATTAAGATTATTGTAATACCACTTTTCTGTTGCAAAAAGGGGTCTATGGGTTAATAGCTGTGGTACCCAAACTTTCTAGCACAGGGACCCACTTTTTAAAATGACGCTCTCGCTTTATGAGATTAAGAGTGCAATCCTAACCTGGGGTTAGGCCAGCACAAGTTAGGCCAGCAAAGTTTGGCTGGCACAAGGGCCACCATAAAGCCCATTTAGACCACTCTCAGAATTAGGGAGGATGGCGCATGTCTGTGTGCTGGCCTCTCTGACTCCGGGAGAGGTCCAAACATACTGTAGGGTGTCGCTTGTGTCAGCCAAACTCTGCTGGCCTAACTTGTGCTGAACTAATTCTAGCACTAAAAGAAAAAGTTTCACTTTCCTAGTTACTCAAGCCTCTGTTCGTATCCTTTTTACTATAGGGGGTTAAACAATCTTCTGTCTGTTTTGATCCACATTTGTTTAATCGGAACCATTTTTGTGGCCTTGTGTTTTGCTTCGCTTGTCCTTCAATAAGAGCGAAGGCATGATTGCCTACTCATGAGTAAATGTGTTTGTGTGGCTCAGTTTCACTTTCCATAGGGGTCAATGCATTTTCTTCGTAAACTATCAGCTGGTCAGTTTTTTCTTCTTCTCAAGAGTTTGTTGAAGCCTGTATTCATCAAATCTGGACCATTCTGGTGCTGTTGAGTTCCCCAGGTTGTTGTGCCATTCTGTCTTCATCTCTTATCAGCGCAATCCAAGCGTGCCCCTTGTGTCAACACAACATCATCACGTCGACGCAAGGGGTGGAGCGCCGGCGTGCAGGCGCTGAGCAGCACCCCCACGTCGGCGCTGAAACTCTGAAGCCGACGCTGCTGAAGCCGATGCTGCTTCAGAGCGCCGACGGAGAGCTTCCCTTGCACCGACCGAAGATGGTCGGCACAAGGGATTCTCTACCGAGTATGGGGACAGGGATTGGTGGGAGGCGGGAGGGGAGGCGGGACTTGGGCGGGACCTGGGCAGGCTTGGGAGGTGGCCATGTGGCCACATCCTAAGCCCATCAACAAGGCCGCGCAGCCCCGATTCTGGCCGCACGGTCTCCTCAGATCTGCGCCTGCTCTTTAGCAGGAACAGATCTGAGGAGCACATAGGGGATGCTGGAGCCTCCCCTATGGTAAGGGAGCACACGTTCCCTTGCTGCAGGAGGCTCCAGCCTCCCCCAACCCAGCATCAATGGTGCTGGCCGGCCAGCCTTGCCATTCCGGCACTGGGTTGGATTGTGCCCTATATCTCCTTCATAAAGAACAGTACTGTTGAAGGTTTGTCCAGCTTCAATGGTGGGAACATGTTGGAAGACAGCTGGATGGGTCAAACACATTTTAAACTCCCATTTGAGCATGGGAAAAATGTGGCTTCCAGACTCTCTCTCTCTCTTCCCTCACAAATCCAAATGAAAAACAGCCATTGACACCGAAATTGACATTGAAATAAGGTCAATTAAACTGGGTTGGGTTGAAAAGGTGTGGTGCAAGGCATCTGTAGATGATGTTAGCTATTGAGAGTAACTGTAAGATCCATCTGAGTTAAATCACTAGGAGATTCAACGTGTCTGTGGGTGTTTGTGTTTTTAGGGGGGGAAGGGAGGAAGCAATATTACACTCTTTGAATATTTCATCGCATTCTTCCTGAGTGGTGTACAGTTTGAAAAAGCAATTGCAATTTTTAGTTAATGCCAGTGTTTTGCCTCCCCTTTTTAGAATTTGGAAACAGGATATTGATTTTCCAAAGAGTGTTTGAGATGAATTATTTACCTTAAGTCATAAAAGATGCAAGTGTAAGAAAGGGGAGGAGGTTGCCTGGGGTAGAATAAAGGCAGTAATAGCAAACTGGGATTCATTCCATTGTGAGAATCCTGCTCAGTTAATAGTAAAGTGACTGTGGTTGGTGTCCCAGTCAGTGTTGGGAAGGGATTCTCACACAGTAGGCACAGTATGGCACAGTAGTAGAGCACATGTTTTGCATTCAGAAGGTTTAATCCTTTTAATCTCTGGGTGGGTTGGAAAAGATGCCTGCCTTGAACCATGGAGATCTGCTGCTAGTCTGTAGTAGAAGACACTAGTTATCAGTAGTGTAGCTACAGGGAGGTGGCTCAGTAAGCATTGCAGGAGCTGCAACATGGCATATAAGCAGCCCCCTCCCACTTGCCTTTGGAAACCACATGGCCCAAACTGGGTCTGTGCGGCCATGGGGCAAGGCCTTGAATGCGACCTAATGGCCACATCCCAAGCCCACCCCACACCCAGGGCCAGCATGTCTGTTTGGCCCCCCCCCCCCACCCAGAACTACCCTCCCACCTGCCCAGAACTGCCCCTGTGCTGGCCGCATTCAGCTGGTGCAAGGGTGACTCGGCGCCCATGCTCCCAGGCTGATGCTACTGCTAGCGTCGGCCTGGGAACTCTAGCGCCGACGCAGGGCTGCCGGTCAGTGCCCCAGCATCGGCGCTGCATTAGTGCTTGTATTGTGCCCACAGTAAAAGCCAGCTATCCACATTCCCAGCCGTGTTTTCGGCATACAACCTTAATGCCAATATTTGAAGTGTAACATGAACATTAACAATAGCAGGAAGGCACAGTAACACTTTGCAAACATTGATTTTTGCATCTTATATCAGAAAGTCGCACATCAAATGCAAAATCTTAAAGTCCAAATTCATCTGTAATCGCTTTCTTTTCAAAATCAATATAGCTCTGTCAGGGATAGCTTGGTGTTTGCCAGACTTAAAACATGCACACGTTTGAACTGTGTGGATTCTAAAGTTTATGGGAAAACACTGTTTGGGGGGAAGCTATCAATAAATAAAGTGTACTTTTCCTGCTGGTAAAATAATGCAGAGAACAAGCTCTTTGGTTCGCCTTTCTTAGTCTTCAGATTGAGGGTGCAATCCTAAACTGGAGTTAAGCTGGCACAGTTGGGACAGCAAGGTTTGGCTGGCACAAGGGACCCAGGAAAGTGCTTTTGGACCACTCTCTGAGTCAGGGAGGACGGTGCATGTCTGTGTGCTGGCCCCTTTGACTCTGAGAGTGGTCCAAACATGCTTTAAGGTGCCCCTTGTGCCAGCCAAACTTTGCTGGCCTAACTGTGCTGGCCTAACTCCAGGTTAGGATTGCGCTCTCAAAGTTCTTTCAGACCAACTTGCATTGGGCTGTATTTGGCTTTCATTTTGCTGCTTCATTTAATTCTTCTACCAAAAGTGTGGAAGTGTGTGTAGCTGTGCACTGCCAGACTGCCATCAGGGCTGCCATGGAGGCCCTGCAGTCAGCTGTGGGGGAAGAAGGCCCACCAAAACCAGTAAGTCAACAGTGTAGGTGTAACAGGGGGTGGCATTGGACATAATGGGGGAAGGGCCAGTCTGTATTGAAGGGGGTGGCATCTGGCAAGAGCAACTTGTACAGAATGCTATCTCCTCCAGTGCTTGCCTACACCCTCCCTCATTTGTCTCAAGACTTGCTCCAGCTAAACAGCTGGTGTGTGTCCAAGGAGACTCATTGGTAGTCATGGAGTCCGAGGCATACCAGGGCGAAACCGCGCCCATGGCACGCAACGTCATGATGTCATGCAGGGTGTGGCTTCTGTCCGCCATGGTTCAGCCAACTTTGGCCAAGCCATGATGGGGAGAAGCCAAGCCCCCACCTCCTTGTTTTGCTCGAGCAGTGACCAGGAGATGCCGCGCCCCCCCGGCTATGTGAACTGGGGATGCACACGGCGTCTCCTGGCCACCGCTTGGGCAGTTTTGCCAGAACAGTGGCCAGGAGACACTATGTGCCTCCCAAGTTCACAGAGTGGGGATGCACATGGTTTCCCCATGGCCGCGGCTCAAGCGTCTTCTTGGGCGCTGCATGGGGGGGGCTGAGGGCAATCAGCACCCCCTGGCAAATGGCACCTATGGCTCTTGCCACCCCACGCAATACCCTAGATATGCCACTGCATGGAGTTTACCAAGCAGTAAGAGAAAATACCATATTTCCCCAAGTATAAGACGCACCTTTTTTCAAAAAATGTGGGCTCTAAAAACTGGGTGCGTCTTATACAAGGGGTGTGCATCAGGGTTACACTGACCACCCAAGGAGTCTCTGCCTGCCTGCCCGCCCGCCTGCTGCTCCCAAGTTCTCCGCCTGCAAAAAGAGAAGAATCCGGCACAGCGGAGAGGAGGAGGCTGTGATCACGCCGCCTGCCAAGAGGCTCTGCATTTACCAGGCTCGCCTTGGCATGGTGAAGTGAGCGGCGGCGGCAACAGTGCATCCCCCGGGCAGAGGAAGATGGTTGTTTGGCAGCAGCCCACCCATAGCCCGGCATCTGTGCCACAGCCGCGAGGTGTTAAGCTTTCAGAGGGGCGCGGGAGCAAAGGCGCGCTGGCGAATGCCATCTGCTGCACGGCTCCGTGACGCGATTGGCTGTTTGGCGGCTCCCGCCGGCACGAGCCAGCCAAGCTTACCCACCTCCGCAGGGAGCTAGTGCAGGGCTGCTGGTGGGAGGGAGCGAGAGACGGAGAAGAGCTTGGCAACCCCGGCCTGAAACTTGTCCAGTCGTCAGGAAGCGGAAAGTGAGGATATCCCGCCCCCGGAAAGTGGCCTCGGATTGCCCGCTTACTTTGGAAGTGGAGCCTGGTCTGGCGGGAAGCCGAATGAATGAGGTGGCAGAGGATTGATAAAGAGGGAAAGAGTAAGGCTGCAATCCTATGCACACTTTCTGGAGAGGAAGACGAGGGGACCTTCTTCTGAGTAAACAAACTTAGGATTGGGCTCTAAACGTGTGTGCGCTTCTTTTTAAATGAGTGGTGGTTTGCGGAGGACAAGCTAATGGATGGGAGTTTTGACAGTGATGAGTAGTTTTATGAATAAAACTTGAGTTCAGTAACTTTATGTGTTTTTTGGCCCCAAATTTTGGCCCCAAAGTTAAGGTGTGTCTTATACATTGGTGCGTCTTATACTTGAGGAAATACGGGTAATTTCCCTTTTGCTTCTCAAGCCAATACACACACACCCTCACCATAGCATTCAGCATAGCTCAGAATTGGGCTGTTAGAGGTTAGAAACCTTTGAATGTAGTATGCAAAGTTTATAAGTAAAATCAAATATGATGAACACCTGTTCAACTTTTTCAGACTAAGAGCAAACACCTACTGATGGACACATTTCAAAATTGTTTATTTGATGACCTTATTTCTTTAGTTCTCAAGAAAACAGTACATAGCTTAGTTGGGGATTTTTCAGATTAAAAATCAGTCCAGGTCATGGTTAGTTGGCGAGAATTCCATGTGCTGCAGTACAGCAGACCAAGTGTTAAGCTGCAATAGATCTCACATCCATTTGAAGTCAACTCATTAAGAGGTGAGTGTGTTGGTCCCCTTTCAGAACTTGGACCCAGAAAAAAAATATTTTTTTCAATAATCTGCTGATCCTTTTGGGTTACATATCCCATTTCAAGACCTGTCCATTTGATGTAGTGAAGAACATTTTGCTTAGCTGTCAGAAGGTGAACACAGAGTACAAAGAAGTGAAGACTCTGTGCATTACAGGAGTGTGAAAGCCAGCTAAACAAGGTCAGAAATTCAATCTCAAGAAACCCATAAAACAGAACAGTGCATCTGAAAGGATATAGGTGAGTGCGAGTAGATGACGGAGAACATACATTTAGACTTCTTTCTCCTAACATTTTATTTAATATTAATATAAGTAATTTAAAAATTAATCATATTAAAAGGGTTGTGTGAAGCATCATAGGGGACTGATGTCAGGGAAAGTGTAGCCAGGCCTTCATAAAATAAAAAAAATCTTATGCTTATTTAGCTTGAGCATGTTAAACATAATGTATTGCACTGTACATTAAAATTATGTTTACATTACTTTGGCCACAATCCTATCCCCTGCCAAGGGCGCTGGGGCAGCAATGCCAAAAAAGGCACACACTGCTAAGTTTTGCAGGAACCTGAGCTCCTATGTAAAGCAGCCCCTCCCCCTTGCCTTCAGAGTCATTTGCGGCTGGGAGGGCAAAGCCTCTAAGCCATGAATGGCTCTGGCAGTGAGGGGGAGGGGCTGCTTTACACATGAGCTCAAGCTCATGCAAAACTTCACATCCCCTCCCCAATGAATATCGCTAGCATTGCATTCAATGGTGGGGGAGGCAACCCAAAGTAAACTGCAAGGTAAACAAAAATATTTTTTACTTACCGTTTAACTAAATCCTGGAGCTGCCTATGGGGCTCCTCAGACATATGCTACCTATGTCCAAAGAAGGAAAGGGGGCAGGGATGTTTTTGAAAGCGGGAATAAGATCCAGCATGCACCATTGCCACTGGGTCCACCTTCTCCTGCCCTTCCCCCAGTTCCTTCCCAGGAGTGCCTGTTTCCACCCCCTTCGCACCCGCAATCTGCCTCTCTGTGCCAGCTTACTTGCACTGGAACTATTTGCCAGTTGTGGCCATTTGTAGTGCTGGCTCCAAAGTAGTTGCCAACCCTGTAACTCTCTTCTGCTTTCATAATGAGTCCAATATGATTAGGCTGTTTGTCTGTTTGGTGAAGGGAACAATCTTATTTGCCCCAGGAGGCAGATGCCGCAGCTACACCACTGGCAAAACCTTACCATTCCGCCCCGCAGGCTCCTTTCTTTGTGCCTGATTGTCACAGACCCTTGCACTAGGCATCCGCTTCCACTGCACATTGCCCCAGAAGGCTCTGCACTCCAATGTCCTAGGAGAAGTGGCTGCCTGGCACAAAGGTCTGCACCAATTTTATTTCCAGTCCCACACACTACCTGCAGCCTGTGACTAACTAATGAATACACCTCATTCATTCAGAAACCCAGGCTAGACACACCCATCACAATCACCAAAGCCCAATCATATGAAGATTGTCATATAGCTCCCCACATACAGAGCATTTGTGTCCGTTTTACTGATGTCCTACACATGAGTAAAATGTATTTCTCTTTCTGCAACATCAAAGTCCAGCTGGCATTCTTTTTGGTTCCTTGGTGAGCCACAGAGAGGGGATCCCAGGCCAGCCAGGATCGAGGGAGTTGGGCTGGGAAGAATTCTGTCCTTCGGGACGATATCAGGACAGGAAAGTACGCCAGGGAAACAAAACCTCAAATTAACAGCCCCTGAGCTTAAAGGGACAGGGGCCCGGAGAAATCGCCTTATTGGCTTGATTTCCTCCTACTTCATAGCAATGACAGGTGTTTCTTGCTCTAACTTTGAGTGCAAAGTGACAATGCTTTTCACAAGTGCCACAGAGGTTTCTGAGCATGCAAATTAATGCACACACGTGTATCATCTTGACGTAATCCTTGTAAGAGGAGCTGAAGCTGGCAAATGGCTTCATGAGGCCTCCTAGTGCGCTCATTGCAGAGATGAGATTTGAATGCAAGTTGGGGGGGGGTGGAACCGTGATGGCTTACATCATGGCTCAGGGCACAATCCAAACTTGGAGTTAGGCCAGCACAGTTAGGCCAGCAAAGTTTGGCCAGCAAAAGGACACTATAAAGTATGTTTGTACCACTCTTGGAGTCAGAGAGGCCAGCACACAGACTTCCACCATCCTCTTTGAGTCTGAGAGTGGTCCAAATACACTTTATGGTGTCCCTTGTGCTGGCCAAACTTTGCTGGCCTAACTGTGCCTGCCTAACTTTAGGTTAGGATTGTGCCCTCACTCTCTTAGGTACAAGGCCTCTGTGTTCTTTGCCTGCACTTTCCATCCCCTTGCAGTACCATGTTCGCCACTACTGCGCAAGGTACTGAAACCGTCTCCCTCACCTCACTTCAAATATAGCCTTCTAATCAGTTCCCTGTTTTAAATCCAATCTTTGAGGCTTCATTTTCCCATCATCTTGTGATTGATTCCTTATGTAAAGTGCTTTGTGATGACATGTAGGAGGAAAGCTATAAAAACAGGATTGATTTGTATTCTATTTATGGCACCAGCTCTGCCAATAAAACCAGCCGTTGCTGGAGTCTCTGAGCAGGATGGAATAGTGAGTAGTTTAATTTCTTGCTTTGTCAGTTTAAGTTAGAACCATAGTACTATGCTCCCTTACTTGGTGCTTTCTGTTATGCATAAAGGGGAGAGGCGAGACCCGGAACGACAAGAGGAATAACCTTCAGACCTTGTGCTTCTACTGTGAGAGCGTAACCCTAAACTGGAGTTAGGCCGGCATAAACTAAGCCAGCAAAGTTTGGCCAGCATAAACTGAGCCACCATAAAGCGTGTTTGGACTACTCTCAAGAGTCAGGGAGGATGACTCCTGTCTGTGTGCTGGCCTCTCTGACTCCGAGAGTGGTCCAAACAGACTTTACGGTGTCCCTTGGGCCGGCCAACCTTTGCTGGCTTAGTTTATGCCGGCCTAACTCAGTTCAGGATTGCCCCCTCAATCTGGTTGCCTTGGCTGATGCATCTCATGTGTTTAGTTTTTTCCTTGTGTGTGTGTGTGTGTGCTGCCATTCTGGTGTCAATGCCTTGACCAAATGAAATGGGGTTGCTTCAGTCATTGGCCCCAATTAAGAAATACCCAATGAAGGGGGGGGGGCGGGGAGATCAGCACAAAGTCTCGGCACATGGGCTATATATGTAAAGTTGTATGAGTGGAAAAGTGAAGATCAGATCCATAAGCACTGGCCTTAGGAGCTGTGGGGCCCAATGCAAAACATTTTTGCAGGGACCATGCCCCCCCCCCCCCCCGGGCCTTCCCCGAAGCTGGAAGTCAAGACTGGAATACAGGGCAGAGTGTGAACAACAGTGAAATGGGGGCAGGGAGACCAGCACGTAAGAAAGAAAAACTTTTAATCCTGGATCCTCTTCTACTCAGAAGTGATCTGTGCTCTCAGATCTGACAGCACCAACAGTTTGTGTGGCTGGAGGATATCTCTGAATATCCTAATAGAAGTGCAACAATTTGGCACATGACAGCGTCTATGGATCAAGGCCATTTGCCACAGCATTTTTTATTTGAAATAATTTTATTTTAAAGCAAGGTTTGAAGCTGTTCTGCAGTTAAGGAAGGAGGAAACTCTGGTATTTATTTTATATTTTCTCAGAGGCATTAGGGCTTGGAGCTGCTCTCTCGGTGCTCAGAATTATAGGGAATGTTTTTAACAACATCTTTGTTTTTCATCCCTTTAGCATGGTGTTGTGTAATTATATCTGCGGCTTAATGTGTACTGGTGCTAATGGGAAAATTACTTCCTTCTACTGAAAGCTGTTTCCATCATCCCATATGTTACGCATGGGAAACCTGGAGACCAAAATCTATCATTAAATGTACTTACCAGTCTTACATCAGTATTTTATCTTTTTTTCCCTAAGAGGCATGGAGATAAAAATAGGGGTGTAAAAACATATGCAAAACTGGAGAGCCAGAGAGGATGAGAAACATGTCCCTACCCCCGTAGGAGCAGGGTCCCTACCCACATGGGACCTCACCCCCACTCACCAGGATGAAAGGCAACAGCAAGGTGCATGGCAGTGACATCATTTCCAGGATCTGGGGCCAACTGCTTCCAGGGGATCTGATTTTAAGCCAATTAGAGTCAGGGGTGGGTGGGAGCAAGAGTTGTCCAAAGGCAGTGCTCCACTCGCTGCACTATCCTCACGATGCCTCAGCACAGAAGATTCCATGCCAGAGCATCAGCTGCAGGTTGCCTTCAGCTTCACCTCAACCTGGCTCCTGGGAAGGCTCACTGCTTTCTGAGGAGCCAGGACAGGCTGCAGCAAAGCCCCAGCTCTGTCTAGGGGGCATTTGCTGAAGCCCGCAGAGGATCTGCGCAGCCTCTATGGGCTTGAGAAACGGTCCGTATGCGACCAGAGCTTTGTTGCATTCGGAGCTCCATGACCTGGACATGTGACATCACTTCTGGGCCATGTGACTCCATGGCCTTCTGTGCCTCACTGACACAGAAGGCCCCCACATGTCCCTGAACTAAGCCCCTCTCAAGCCTTAAGGCTGTTCATTAGGGCTGCCGCATTACAAGAAATGGATCAAAGATTTTTGGTTAAAGAGAAACGAAAAATAAGACTTTAAGTAAGTAAGTAAGTAAGTAAGTAAGTAAGTAAGTAAGTAAGTAA
>JAJKFI010000003.1:25157274-25169409 GCA_029204185.1 Lerista edwardsae
TAAGTAAGTAAGTAAGTAAGTAAGTAAGTAAGTAAGTAAGTAAGTAAGTAAAGTATTAGATAGCCCTTACCTGCTGATCAGGGACAAGCCAATGCCTACAATAGTTCTCTGTTCAGCCATCGCAGCAGCAGTGCTTCCTCCTGTTGTGTATTTATCTCTGGGTCAGGCCATTGCTAAAAGAAAAGCAAACCCAAATGCAAACCCAGCCTACAGTATCCTACCCCATAATCTCTATGTGTCAGCAATGCAAACAAGCATTGGAAAACTGTACCTATACGTATTTAGATTGCTGAAGGTTTGTGTTGTAGGCTTGCCTAGAATCCTTTTTTTTTTAAATGAAGTTTACTTTAAGGTTTTAAGAAGTGATTATCATGTGCTGTCATAAAATTTGTTTACTCTTAGAGCAGTGGGAAATGATATATGCTTACCCATCAGAACGGGAGCACAGTTCTGTAAATAATCGAGAGGCACTCTGGAGCTTTATTGAGGACCGTTAACCGCCGAGAGCACATGAAAGGCAGCAAAGAAAGCCCCAATTTTTCACAAGCTGAGTCTTCCAGGAAACAAATGGAAACTTTTGTTCAATAGTAAACTGTCACCTGATGGCTTAATAGACTCCGTCATACAATAAAATATGAGCTGCATTTTTGAGATAACAATTAAGGGCCATCATTGTCGCTTACCCTGTATATCAGCAAAGCTCTGTTAAGTGTGTTGATTTTATTCTCTCTGAGAATGAAGCCCATTAATGGGCAAGGACAATGCACCTAGGTGTCAAACAGCAGCTATTTTTAAAACCACAAAAACAAAATGCTTACATATGCGTTACTTTACACTTAATGTGCTCATCATATGGGACTGTGTACATTGTTCATGGATTGAACTGTTCATTTCCAAACTTTGAAGAATGCTTCTGGTTTTGCTAAAGTGCTTGGTATGTGCTGTCATTCATACATCTTAACTGTAGCTGAAACAAAAGGTTGTGTGCATCCTACAGCAGGGAAGAGAGATGAACCTCATTCTAGGACAATGGTTCTCAAACTTTTAAGCACCGGGACCCATTTTTTAGAATGACAATCTGTACAGGGCCCAACAGATGTGATTTCATAGCTGAAAGTACCATCATTTTGACACTAGAGCTGCTGCTTTCCTGAGAATGCAGCAATAGGTTGGGTTATTTCTCAGCCATTTTCCAATAACAAAGTGAATCAGAAATAAAAAAGCCTATTTACAACCTTGACACAAGCAAAATATCCACATACTCTCCTTTCCAGCATCCCATCTTCCCATATTTTCAATATGGCTACTCTACGTGCTTCGTGACCCACCTGGAATTGGCTCAAGATTCACTGGTGGGTCCCAACTCACAGCTCGGGAAACACTGTTCTATTACTTTTAAAGTGAAAACAGAATATCAGGCCTCTGCCTAGTTGCTGCTTCCTGTGGACTGATAAGAGTTTTTTTCCTGAAGTACCCTGGATATTGCATCAGTCTATTGCACTTTTTGGGGAAAAACAATAACAACAGGACAGCTAGGTTTGGAGATCATAGAGGTGGGCCCCCATATACACGGTTTCTTTATCTGCAGCTTCAATTATTCACAGATCAGAGCCCCCCCCCCTTCCCTTCCTTTATTCTTTCTTTAGATTGAAGAATCTTCTTGCTCAGAGGTAGGGGCAGGGGACAACCCTATAATTAACCTAAAAGGTCAAGGTTTCCCCACGACCAAATGGTCTAGTCGTGACCGACTCTAGGGAGCGGTGTTCATCTCTGTTTCTAAGCCAAAGAACAGGCGTTTGTCCAAGGACAGTTTTCATAGTCATGTGGCCAGCATGACTATACGCTGAGGCAAACAGAATGCTGTTTACCTTCCCACCTATTTATCTACTCGCATTTTTTTAATGTGCTTTCAAACTACTAGGTTGGCAGGAGCTGGGACGAACAACAGGAGCTCACTCCGTCGCATGGTCTCAAATAATAATAATAATAATACTTGGATTTATATACCGCCTTTCTTAGGTCACCAGATTTCTCTAATGACTATAACTCAAGGCGGTTTACATAGGCAGACTTTATTCAGAAACCCGAAGGTTTTTACAATTTTTACAGAAATGTTCTATTTTTCAAGAACTACACACATACAGATGGCTCTTTCTGGATTTAGTCCTTTCTGGCTACCCGTTTGTCTTCTTGCTGGCTGATAAGTGGCTTCCCTGCTCCCACCAGAGAAGCGGCTGAACTTCGGCACAACTCCCCCTCACACAAGGCAGCCAAACTGCCAACCTTCTGGTCAGTAAGCTCAACAGCTCAGTGGTTTAACCCGCAGTGCCACCATGGCCCCTTTTAAGTCCCTTAAAATACTTAACATAGGTTCCCTCTTATCCACGGTTTCAGGTATTCATGGAGAGCCCAGAAACCTATCCCCTGCAAGTACAGAAACATCTAATGCCTAAGTAACTAGATGTGAACTCAAAATAATGGTAGCCAACCACATAATTCAGGGTGCAATCGTAACTGGGAGTTAGGCCAGCACATAGACATGTGACATCCCCCCTGACTCTGAGTGTGGTCCAAACATGCCCTTGTGCTAGCCAAACTTTGCTGGTCTAACTGTTCCAACTTAACTCCAAGTTAGGATTTCACTCCCAAAGTTGTCTTTGTTTCAAGTGAGCAACAGGACATGGCAAAATCAGAAGTAATGTGCCTCTAGACATTGTTCACGTTTGTGGCAAGTTGGTGCTTTGTTTTAAATTAGCAGCCCTGGAGCTCATGGGTAGTGTGTTCCAGTGCCCTTGTACGCGACAGCTGTCATGTGGAGATGCTACACTATGCTCATTCCTTGAAGGTAGAACAAATTAGCCAAGAAAGTTTGTTACAATTCTCCTTCCATTCCCTTCCTAACTTCTATTCAACATCATCTCCTCCATGTAAAAAAAGGAACAAAATGCTAATTTGGACAAGGTGCTTGAATATGAATGCTCCTTTTTTAAAAGGCTCTTTTCAATGTTCAGCAGCACTAATATATTACAATACAATGTCTGCTCATAACCTTAAAATTATGATGCTCCAAATAACTCTGCCAAATTATTATTTTATAAGTCTTCAGCCCAGCCTAATTAACAGTCACCACTGCCATGCAATGCTTGATTCATTGGAACTGTCATCAGTCCCAGCAATTTCTTCCCAGTGAGCATCTCCAGAAAATGAAAGTGGATCAAAACCAAATATGGCTTCACATAAAGAGATTTACATAGTTCAACGGGCTGATTACATTTGGGTATCATGACAAATTCTTCCTAAACCAGGAGATCCTTCTTTCCCTAAGGGCACAATCCTAATCTGGAGTTAGGCCAGCACAAGTCCCTTGTGCCAGCCCAGGAGTTTGTGCCAGCCCAGTCTGTGTCACAAACAGGAGTGTCACAAACATACCACTCTTGTAATTAGGGAAGCTGGCACACAGACTTGGGCAGTGCAATCCAACAGGGCATGCAGCGATAACACAACATGGTTGTATCAGTGCTGCACACTTAGCGCCAACACGGGGACGCCAAGTAGCAGCCCTGTGTTGGCACTAAGGCAACGGGACCGGCGCTTCACGTGGCGCCAGTCCCGTTGTGCCCACGCTGTACCTCCCTTGAGCCGGCCAAAGCCGGTTGATGCAGGGGAGGCGCCATGTTGAGAGGGGGGGGAATGGGCAGGGGGAGGGTGATTCTGGCTGGGCCGTGGGTGGACTGTGGGCATGCCAGCCTGGGCCGTGGGCTGGCTTGGGATTCGGCCATAAGGCCAAATCTCAAGCCCGTCCAGGAGGCCACATGACCCCAATTCAGGCCACGCTGTCTCCTCGCATCTGTGTTTGCTGTTTAGCAGGCACAGATCCGAGGAGCGCATAGGGGAGGCTGGAACATCCCTTATGGTAAGGGCACGAATGTGCCCTTGCTGCGGGGAGGCTCCAGCCTCGCCTATACTGCTCTGGATATGGTGCAGGCCCCTTCAGCCTCACCATTCCAGTGCAGTATAGGTTTGCGCTCTTAGAGTGGTCTAAAAGTGCATTTGCAACACTCTTGGGCTGCCACAAGGGACTTGTGCCGGCCTAACTCCAGGTTAAGATTGCACTCTCAGTTACTTCAATTTTCTTGTGATGTCTTCTCAGGTCAAGAACCAAGACATACCGATTCTGTTTAAATAAAACGAAATGCCCTTTGTGTTTCAGTGGGGCTATGGCATTCACATTTGTGTGGAAATAGGACCATGCACTCCATTCTTTGGTGAAGTGAGATAGCCGAGCTATTATTCTATTATAGCCAGAATTACAAGTGGGGAGCACTCTGCGTTCATTGCACTTTACGTTCAGAAGGTCCCATGTTCAATCATTGGTATCTCCAGATAGGACTGAGAGATATCTATTCCTGAAATCCTGAAGTGGTGCTGCCCTAGAACACCTGGAAGCAACTGTAAGTTGTGGGCACAAACCAGAAAAAAACCAGAGGTTGCTTCCAGTTACTTCCAGGGGGGCCGCTGAGGCCAATGAAGTGGGCTGCAGGCTTGGTGTGACGTGGAAGTGGTCTCTGGGGGCTCCCCAGAAGCATTGAGCTTTAGGTTGCAACCCACGGTGGCTTGTGACCCACAGTTTGTGGCCAAAAAAAAACATTGTTCTGTTACATCCCATCAACTTTTTCTTGCTTTTCTTGGAAAATGCTCTGCAAATGTTTTCTGTGATTGTTTGGCCTCCAGATTCTTTGTAGCAGATCAGCAAAGTCATATAGCTATGACTTGCACACAAGGTTTTCCAGGTTATATGTTTGCACTTAATTTCCATCATGAAATGTCTCGGGCCTTCAGAAAATGCCAGCTGTACCACTCAGCAAGAGAAATGAAAGGCTTTTAAAGGTTTCTTCAAAAGGAGTCCTCCTTGTGTCTTGTTATTTCGAACTTTCCAACTATTTCCATTCATTCTTGCCCACAAAAACCTCCCGTTTCCAATGATTACCTGGAAGAACAACAATGAAGTTCATACTGTTAAATGACACTCAAATTACTCCTATTTTCAAGTTGGCCAAAGAAGATTCTGAGCACAGTGAGGTGTTAAAGGTACCTAGAAGACTGTGATATCAGAATGAAAGTTAGCCTGCACATCCAGGATAACATTTTATATGTCACAGAAAAGCCCTAACAGTAGCATAGCTAGAGAGGGTGGTGGCAGTACTGCAGGCACCACAAAGCACTGTGTAAGTGGCCCGTCCCACTCACCATCAGAGCCATTCCAGGCAGCTACAGAAATTACAAGTGCCTGCACTTTACTGTCGATGCCTGGAATGGCTCTGATGGTGAGTGAGAGGAGCTGCTTACATGGCACATTAGGAACATAGGAACAGCCCCATTGGATCAGGCCAAGCTCCATCTAGTCCAGCTTCCTGTATCTCACAGTGGCCCAACAGGTGCCTCAGGGAGCACAGAAGACAAAAAGATACTAGCATCTTTCTGCCACTCCCCTGCACCTGGCTTTCTCAGTAACCTGTAACCCTCACAACCCCATCATATCCCCAGTGAAGACACCAGATTATGGGTTGGGTTTAGCTTTATTAAACACAAGTAACAATTTTTTAAGAACATGAATCTTACTAGACAAGACTGTCCCTCTCTTGTCTGAGGTAGGCAAAAAACAACTACTGTGATCCATGGCCAATTGCAGCACTTTGCAATTGATGTGCACCAAACTCCCTGAGAGTGGTCCAAGCGCTCTTTACAGTGGCCCTTGTGCCAACCAAACTTTGCTGGCCTAACTGTGCCGGCCTAACTCCAGGTTAGGATTGTCCTCTGGGAGACTTTGGAAGGGAAGGGAAAGGCAAATTATTTCCCCTTACCCCTCTGTAAGCGTCTCACTTCACAATGACCTGTGCCTTCTCTTTAGCTGGCACAAATCCAAGGAAAAGAAGGGGTTTCCCCATGACTGAATGGTCTAGTCATGACCGACTGTAGGGGGCAGTGCTCCTCTCCGTTTCTAAGCCTGTAGAGCCAGCATTTGTTCGAGGACAAGCTTCCGTGGTCATGTGGCTGGCATGATTATATGCCGTAGCGCACGGAACGCCATTACCTTCCCACTGAAGTGGTCCCTATTTATCTACTCGCATTTTTTACATGCTCTTGAAATGCTAGGTTGACAGGAGCTAGGACAAGCAATGGGAGCGTCATGTGGTCTCAAACTCCAGAAAGCCCAGCAGCAGCGGTTTAACCCACAGCGCCACCACGTCCCTTCCAAAAGAAGGGGACAGGGAGATAATTAAGGGTGCAGTCCTAACCTAGCACATTTGGACCACTCTAGGAGTTAGAGAGGATGGCACACATCTGTGTGCAGGCCTCTGACTCAGAGAGTGGTCCAAACATTCTTTATTGTGTTCTGACCTAACTGTGCCGGCCTAACTCCAGGTTAGAATTGTGCCCTAAAAAAAGGGGATAACCTGTGGATCCTTCCTTCCACCTAACCAGATCCCTCCTTCCACCTCACTGCTGCTTATCCTCCCTTCTCCCTGTTTCCTGCTCCCTCCCCACCCTCCCCCTCCCCCTGCCACTGCCTTAGCTTGCTGCTGCAGCTTGCCACAACATGTGCAAAATTGCCACCGAAACGCACTGCACGTGCTTTTCAACAACCACTTTGTGACAGCAGAAGTGTCTTCTGCTTTGTAGGACATCCCTGGATATTAGCTGCCTAGTTCCTCTTGGGACAGGAAAAAAAAATGAAGTCAAACATTAGGAAATTCTACTTCCACGAGACTTCATATGCACGCAACAGACTAGACAGGAGACGGGAGAGCCAAACATGAGGGCTCTCCTGATAGCTTAAAACCAAAATTCTCTAGAAAACAAATGCATGGTGTTGTTGTTGTTTTTGGAAAAAGCAACGTAAACATCATCTGCTAAGCTCATATTTGTATCCCATGCCATAGAAAATATCTCTGACACACCAAAGGTAGCTCAGTGAAGGAAGCTACCTACCAACAAGTCAGGATGAAGCAGTAGGCGTGTGATTTAAGCCCGCAAGGGTAAATGAAAGGGCAGCAACCAGGCCCAAGGCAAGTGTAAAATGAGTGTGAAATCTCTTCAGCTATGTTTCCGGATGTTATTTCATCAGTATTTTATCTCAGTGTTATATCTCGTCTGCATTTAAGGGTGTAATCCTAACCAACTTTCCAGCACTGACAAAGCTGTGCCAATGGGGCATGTCTGGGATTCTGCAAGTAGTAGTCACGGAGGCCTCCTCAAGGTAAGGGAATGTTTGTTCTCTCAGAGCTGCGTGGCCCTTACCTCGGTGCTGGAAAGTTGGTTAGGATTGGGCCCTAAGTTCCTAGCCTTGAAATCCTGAGGTGAATGGCTTCCTGCTGGCAGTAGCTTGTCACACGATACAGCAAATCCTGCCAGTATTCTCTTTTATGCACAGGATTTGTCAATGCTTTGTGGTAAGAATTGTTCAGGGCCCCCTCCGTCTGGGTCCTTGTTCTCCTTTTTAGACAGCTTCATTTTATGTTATTTCATAATTTCTTGTTTCCTTTGGGAAGCTCCAAAAGACTGCACTTTACCCTGAAACGAACCCCTGAAGGCCTAACCCAGTCAGACTCCCAGGCTCTCAGGGATATATTACACGGACAAGCAAGCACTCCTTATTAACTCTGAGTTCCATTTTGTGGCCAGCCTTGCTGGTAGCGGCTTGCATTAAGGTTCAATATGTTCCAGTCAGAGGTAGGCCATATTGGCCACTGGCTGAGGGACCACGCCTCTCCTAGGGCCCTCTGAGGCAGGTTGATTCTTGAATCCCTGCCCCCCCAATACTAGTCAACTGTCACAGATTCCCATCATTGGCTGACATAGGAGGTAGGAGGAATTGCCACCCATCTCTCATATGTTTGGGAGTGCCCCGTCCAGGATTTTGTGCCAGGGCCTCCAGTAACCAGGCACCAGTGGGTTCCGATATAGGAATTCCTTTGTCGTAGGTCAGAGGTTTGGGCAGGAGAAAAGACGCGTCTCTTCCCAGTCACTGCCCCCTGTTGGCACTACTTGCATCTCTTTCTTCCTTTCAGCTGCATCTCCCCGTTTTCTGCCCAATCCAATGGGCCATTTATGACAGCACATCTATCAATCTGCTATTGTAAATAACTCCGCAGTGGTGCAAATGTTGCCTGGCCATTGTATACACTCTTGATGGAGATGGCCAGCAGCTCCACGTGAATGTCAGAACTGTACCTAGATACTCCTCCAGTCCCAGTAAGAGAGTGGAGGGAGTGGTTTGTGGGTGGTTCGGGGCAAGGAGTGGGGAGGGCAGGGAGCAGACTACAGGAAAATTAATCTTGGCAGCAAAAAAGCAAGTCGGATCCTATCCTCAATTTTCAACCAACCCTATGTCCTATGTCCTCTCTTCAGGTTTATGCCAGCAAAATAGCTGGTGTGAGTTAGTCCCATAGATCAGTGTTCTTCAACCTTGGGGTCGGGACCCCTATGGGGTCACAAAACTTCCGTTGTGGGATTGCAGCAACAGAGGAGTAGAATCGTTTGAAGAGCACCACCATGTAAAGGGGGAGGCATCTGATGTTCCTGTCAGGTGCCTTAAAATACTTAACATAGGTTCTTGGCAATTGTGCTAAAAGATCATTCACTAGTGCCAGGCTTCATGGTAACTTTTTCTGCTCTCTCTAATAAGAATATACATTCGGTTACAGTGAACAGTGGTGGAGGGCATAATGGGGGTGTGGCCACAGGGGCAGGGATGGCAGAGGCGGAGGAAGGGTGTAGCCCAGGGTGGAGCAAGCCAAGGGCGCCGGCAGAGGTGGGGCGCCATTGCACGGAGTCCGCAGACTAACCCGCTCCATTCCTCTCCAAAATGGAGCTATTCCAGGCGCAGGGAGGCGTGGGTGGGCGACGCACAGGGGTGGGGCAACGTGCTGGGGACGTGGTTTCATCGCCCTGCCATGGGCACACTCAGGGCTCCATTCATCCCTGAGGGATGTGATGATAGGGTCCTGTGAGAGGGGGCAGGTCGATGGTTTGTCCCTAGTCTCATATTGTATTTATTTATGGGGTCATGGCATAAAAAAGGTTGAAGACAAATTGGGCTGTTTGTTTCCTACCCTACACAAGATTTCACAGTGTGTATCTCTGCCAGATGATTCACAGCTGTGTTGTATGCTTCCTGGTTCTCTTTACTTAGTTCCACATATTTGTTTTCCATTTCTTTCCTATTTTCCTTTTTAAAGCTTTACAAATAGCTTCCAGTGTACTGAAATAGAGTGGTCTTGGCAGCGGTTTTGTTGCTAATTCATTTTTTCTTGCCTTCTGTTGAATTACAAAGGAAACACTGTTGGCTCAATGGTGGTTTCACAATGAGCGACGAGTCTGGCCTCCTGCACTGTTGACCTATTGCTTTTGCCTCTAGAGACGGAAAGGGGATTGAAGCATGGCTCAGAAGAGATATACGAGCTCAATTAGTAAGGGGGGGAAAATGTGATTAGAGCTTTGATGCTGACTAACCCTTCACACCCAGATCACAATACAGTTTAAGATTATGCTTCCATGGCTTACACCACTGACATAAGGCTTTTGCATTAGCCTGCAAAAAGGCATAAGAGCAGCACTTCTTTTCGAAAGAAAAGTGGTAGGTATAGAGTTACTAGGATATGATTGCTCAGGGAAATAATGTTTCAGTAAGAATCATACAGCATCCTGCACAAGATTCTCAGAATCACCCAGAACACAGAACAATAATGAGAGCAAAGACCAGGAGAGATGCTTGGGGTATGATGATGGGGTAGCTAGGTTGGGCACTAGTTGAAGGCTATGCCCATAAAAAACTCCACTAGGCCAGGTTGAACCCTGAACCAATTTCCTAGTACAGTGGCAGTACTGGCACGAGTCAGCTGAGAGACTCAGGGCCCAATCCAATCCAACTTTCCAGTGCTAATGCAGCCGCAATGTAGCCCAAAGTAAGGGAACAAACATTCCCTTACCTTAAGGAGGACACCACAATTGCCCCCCACACTCACACACACTGCAGGATGTAGTGCATGCCCCTTTCGTATGACTGGCTCAGCATTGGAAATTTGGGTCCTCAAGACAACAAGTCTGATTGGGGCATAGCCAAAGAAGTGCAAGGGGGTGCAATTGCCCCAGGCAACAAGCTTTAGGGGGGCAACAAGCTGAACTTGACATGAGTGGTCTTGGCATGTATGAATAATACCATCATTGAAATATATATCATTGAAAGGGTAATTTAATGCAGAATGCAATGAAACAAACCAGAGTGTAATATCTTTATCAAACGTATGGCCAAAAAAAATAAAAATAAAATCAGAAAACGAAAATACAACTATCATGTAAAAATCCCGGGTTTTAGGAATAATACAGTCATGTTAAGTATAATTTGATGCAGAAATAAAAATGTTTTATAATTCTTCAAATAGTAATGGGATACAAAGCACCAGAGTATTTCATCTTGAGAGGAGTCCATGATCTCTCTGTCCACTTTCGCTCATTCACTCATGACCCAGTCCTATCTAAATTCCCATATGATGATCAGCAGTGCCGGCATAGGCTACACTGCAGCTCAAGGGAGAAGTTTGGCTGCTGGAGGTCTCCTCGGGGCAAGGGGATGATTGTTTCCTTGTTCCAGGATTAGTCCCATCAGCAGCAATGGATCAACCTGGATCTGCACCAGCAGTATTGCTGGCACACATCTGCATTGGTCCATGCAGGTGGATCAGGACCGGAAAGGGGGATAGTATACAGTATGCACAGGTGCCATGAACCCTGCCCCCTCTCTACCATCTATCCACCCCATCTCTGCCCCATTCCACCCTTCCCTACCCTTCGCCAGAGTCTCCTTGCCCCTGTGCTGAATGTACATGGTCTGGCGGGCATCCCAATGGAATGCAGGAAGGCTACGGCTTCCTGGCTGTCAACCACCTACTAAAACCATTGCAAAGCACCTTACGGCATATTCTGCTGGCACAGTGTTTACATAGGATTGGGCTGATGCACACACACAAACTTATTTTGAACTCAACATTGTTCTTCAAAAGATTGTGATCCAATTTTGCACACTGTGCTGCTTTTGGATAACAGTTGCTAGGCAGCAACAAGAGAGGGTTATTACCTTCATGTTTTGCTTGTGGACATCTGAGAAACATTTGATTGGCCACTGTGGGAGGAAAGAGGATGCTGGAGTAGATAGGCTTTTGGTGTTTTCCAGTAGGACTCTACAAGTTGTTATCTTTCCGTTTCAGTGAATATGCATTTGGAAGAAAATGGCGGATTTCCTCAAAACTGGCAGTACATCCCCAGTGCATTTGATGCTTTTTCATCTAAATTAGCATTGTAGATTTTCAAGGTCACTGAATCAGAATGCTGAATTTCCAAGAATGGGGCAACATTATTCTCCAAATCCCAAACATTTCGAAATAGATGTTGGTGGTGGGGAGTTATCCAAATCTAGCTCTCAGTCAGATAATTAGCCAATCAAGAGTACACTTTCCTTCTGTAAAAGAAAACAGTCCAATCCTATTCAGCTCCCACCATTGCCTTTATAAAGATAGGGAGGACTTGCTTTGCCTTTCTCATTAGCAGCTGATGTAATAGCAATCACCTTGAAGATATTACGACTCCTGTTGGCTACCTTTTTTCATGAATAGCTCAGACAATATTGCTTTATGCAGGACCAACCAACAGTAACAAAGTATGAAAGGGGGAGAAAAATATCCAGCTGATAGGAGCTAATGGTTAAAAGACAATTTCTGGATGACTGGAGGCTATCTCAATGTGTTTCAATGATATAGCCATCAGAGCTTGGAGAAGATGATGCCCTGTCACTGGGGAGGTAGCTAGCTGAAGACACTTGGGGAATAAATCCAACCCAGTCTTAACTATACGATCGCCTTATTTATTTGTTTGTTGCTTTGTTTGTTTATACATCATGTTTCTCCTTAGTTGAAGGCAGGTTGCATAGCAGTAGCAGACCTACATTTTGGGGGCCCTGAAACTTGAACTGGTAGGGGGGCTCCTTCAAAACCAGCAATGAGATCTGAGTAACCACTGCTATCTTCTTCAGTGGGGCTGTCCCATGACTATTACATATCCATGGCTATTATATATATATAT
>JAJKFI010000003.1:25169809-25189089 GCA_029204185.1 Lerista edwardsae
GGAGCAAACAGAAGGAACACGGCTGGGGCGCCACGTTCTGTTTGCTCCCGCAGGCGGGAGCGAACAGAACGTGGTGCCGCCCAGCGCCCCGCCCCCCCGCCTTGAGAAGCGGGAGGGGGCGCTGGGCGGCAGTGCATTCTCCTCGCTCCAGCTGGCTCTTTAAGGCCAGCTGGAGCGAGGAGAACACGGTGCAGGGCCTGGGCGGGCCGCAGGCGCCATTTTGGGGGCAGGGCACGCCATGGTTACTGCGCCCTCACCCAAGATGGTGCCCAGAGCTCATGCCCCCCTTGTCCCCCCTAGATCCGCAACTGCTCTCCAGGATTAGAGGCCCTGAAGCTTCATTAGTCCCATAGTAATCTGCTGCTTCAGACTAGTCATAACCCTATGTTTTCGAACAGGTTTTTACAAATATTGTCCCATGACTCCACTTGGTTTGGCATGGGAAAGGCAAGATAGAAATCTCTTTAATAAATAGTAGTAGAACCTGCCATTTTTCCAGATGCTTCCCTTCATAGTGCAGTCACCATCCTGGGTTGCCAGCCTTTTGCACTTCCAAGCTTTTGCAGGCAGCTGCAAATCAAGACTCGGGTGTTCTTGCCGGTGTACTCCCTCACATTCCTCTGCAGAGATCTATCACCAGCTTCATGGCCCAATCCTATCCAGGTTTCTGGTGCCAATGCAGCCCCAAGGTAAGCAAACAAACATTCCCTTACCTCGAAGAGGCCTCCACGTTTCCCCCTCCATCACAGAATGCAGCACACACCGCACTGGAACAGCTACATCAGGGCTGGAAAACTGGATAGGATTTGGTGCTCAGTCTGGCTTTTGGCTTCCTTTCAGACTCCCATCCAAGGCTGCTGATCCTGCTTACCTTTTTGAGGAGTCATGAGTCAGGGCAGGAGTCTCCAGACTTTCCAGTACAAAGGCCACATCGTATATTTTAGAGATTTTTGCGAGCTGAAAAAAAAATCAGTTTTATAAATGATTGGATGAAATTTAAATGAATGAATACGCTTTACTAGGATTTTTTTTTTAATCAGCATGCTAGGATTCAGAACAAAAGAGAAATGTGAAATTTGCAAAGAAACAATGTGCTGCTCAAACTGCGAAATGATATATCAGTAAAAATGTCAAATATTTTAAGTTGCTGTGGACCAGATAAAATCTTGTGGCAGGCCAGATTTAGCCTCCGGGCCATAGTTTGAAGATCCAGACCCCTGAGCTAGGCCATAGCTAAACCTCCAGGCTATACCTTCTATGCATATGACAGTGTAGTTTGAATCTTACTTTTATTACCTTCTCACTAGATGTCATAATGGCCAACAAATAATAATACGAGTAATCAGACTTGGCTCTGATTGATACAGTACGTTTCAGAACTATAGATTACAACTCAAAAATTGGGGGGGGGGGGAAATCCACTAGGTTCAAATTATTGTCAGAGTGAAACCAGTAAGATTTACTCATCCCTACTAACCAGGCTTTAAGCTCAGAGAGGCAGAAAAAGAAGGGGAAATCAGCAAAAAAAATTTTTACAAGCCTCAGAGAAGGCTCTAACTCTGCAAGATAGATGTTGTTCCATAATTTATAATCACCTAAAAGGTACACTTTGCAAGTTTCCATTTTGTGTCTATAGAATTGTAAACGAGGAAATGATTTCAGGGTTCTACTCGTAAGCCACACATCCGTAATGAGACTTTCCCAAGAAATGCATCTCACAAAATTACTCTGAATGACTGAAGATGAGTAATTGGAGCTTAATACCGACTGTTTATGCTCGTCTGATTCTACTAAAATAGAGTGAAGGGATGGATCTGAAAAATATTGCTTGCAAGATATGGAATATAAATATAGAATTGCAAACCGGAGTAAAGGCATTCCTCTTCCAAATGAAGTGCTCTCATGTGTTCTGTGAGACGTCCATATTGAAGCACCAAGCTAGACTAACATTACATGCATCATCTTGTTAGGTGGTTAATTTGACTTTAAAATAGCACCTGTGGGATCTGGTATTGGCTGGGACCACAATGCAGATATAAAGGATGTTTAACCCTTACCACACTACAGACCTCAAACACTTGGCCCCTTTGGAGCTTCACAGCAGCTTTGGAGGGGACGTTTGGTGGGAAAGCAGTGCAAAAGCAACAAGATAAAAGCTCTTATGTCCATATGATATCCCAGTTTGGGTGGGGGACATTATACTAGCAAACTCCAGCTTGCAAATTAGGGACATTTAATAAAGCTTGTGCCTGCCACATTAATGTTTAGAAGTGATTTCTCCTTAGGAGCATGTCAAAGAAGAAGGTATTTGAATCCTAGCTAAGCCCTTCTCCTTCTGTTGGTCATTTCTGTGTTCAGTGTTGCCTTCTTCCTGGATAGGGAGATTATATGGAGTAAGGAATGGTGTCAGTGCAACTGACTCACAAGGCCAAAATGTTCTATGAATAGGGTGTCCTCTCTTTTGGGTATCTCAGAGCTTCTGCTAGGAACTGGCTCCTTATGGGGCCAGCATTTACTTGTGGTATGAGTCTTTTCTGTGGTTAAGATTGTCAATAGTTTATTGATGCTGCCTCTTCCCAAGTCACAAAAGTCTTCCACCTAGTTTGGACATGGCGTTTTTGTGGTAGAGTTCTTCAGCTGTACCAAACCTTTTAACCAGAAACATCATGTTCATGAAAGAGGAGGCTGCTTTATACTGAACTGTCAAGTGACAGAGATGTATCAGACAATTAAAAAGTTACAGCCCCTGCCAAACCTTACCAGGTCCAGCACAGGACAATCAATTTCAGATCCTTTATGAACTATTCAGCAGAGTGGTATTCAAACTTTTTAGACGGACCCGCTTTTTAGAATGGCACTTGTGTCAGGACCCACTGGAAGTGATGTCATTAACCTGGAAGTGATGTTGTGGCAGGAAGTGACATCATCAAGCAGGAAGTGCTGTTATTGTAACATAATAAAATGACACTCCTGAAATGCAAATTGGCATTCTTGGAGCAATTGTACAACTATGAAACATCCTTGTCAGAAAGCAAGATTAGGACAAAATATTATGTAAAAGCACTGAAATAAGAACAAAATAAAAAAATGTCACTTGAAAATTTAAAGGAATAAATTTTTAAAATTTAAAGGAGTCAGTTTCCAAGACTGCTGCTCCCAGCTTTCCACCTGACATCATGTTGCGACCCACTAAGTGGGTCCCGACCCACAGTTTGAATAATGCTGCTTTAGCATCAAAGAAAAGCCTAGCTCCATTCTTGTACCCATTTTTTAAAATTTCCCTAGAACTCTATCATTCAATTTTATCTCTCTCTCTCACACACACACACACACACACGCACGCACACACCCCACTTCAAATACTGTTTTTTGTTCTTGCTTCCCATTCACACTTGGTTTTGCGTCTCCACAGATAACGTTCTCTTCCCTTCTAATTTTTCCCATCTCATTTCCTCTCTGAGGCTTTGTGCCCTTTTCACAGACTTCAAATCACATTCGCACTTCGGCGTGGGTGCACCCAATTCAGTTCAGCTAATTGTTCAGCAAACGAGCAAAACGGAACAAAAAATGTAGACAATTATGTTGTTTAAAAATGTCAAGGTAATTGTCACTAAAAATATCCCAAAGATTGCACTAAAGTTAAATCATTTCTCAGTCACATGGCAAGTGATCTAAATAGATTACTATGGCAATGAGAAGTTTGAGCTGTTTTGACTTGTTCTCTACTTATTTATTCTTCATTGTCCCATTTTTCCCCCTTTAAAAATAGATAGCTGAGGCTTTTGCCATTTTTTTAAGATCCAAGGGTGAACTAGAGTCGATAAGAGTCAATAGAGGGATTTTTTTTCCCTGTCTCACAACACCAGACCCAGCAGATATCCACTAAAATTGAGTGTTGTGAGAGTTAAAATCGATAAAAGGAAATAATTTTTTCCCTGGGTAATGAATCTGTGGAACTCCTTGCCACAGGAGAAGATGGTGGCATCTGGTCTAGGTGTCTTTAAAAGGGGATTGGACAGATTTCTGGAAGAAAAGTCCATCATAGGCTATAGACCATGGTGGGTGGTTCAACCTCCTTCCATTAGTAGTAGGCTACTTCTGAATGCCAGGTGCAAGGGAGTGACAACAGGATGCAGGCATCCTGTTGTCTCGTGTGTTCCCTAAGGCATCTGCTGGGCCACTGTGAGAAACAGGAAGCCAGACTAGTTGGACCCTTAGCTTGATCCAGCAAGGCTTTTCTTATGTTCTTATGTTAACTACTGCTTCTTACATCAAGCATTTTTAGAAGGGCTTCAAATGGGTTCCAGAAAGACCTTTAGAAGATGAAATAGGTATTTTTTATATGAAGGCAGCAGAGAATAGATGTAATAGGTATTACCTCAAATGAACAACTGAGATGATAATGTGGCTCATTGGTGACGAGGTTTTTTTTTTAAGCACAGGGACTGTGATTGACTGCATTAATATCTCAATGCATGGAAAGTTTGTGACTCACCACTTGATGGGCTTAATCGGAGGTGTCAAACAGAAGATCCATAGACCAGATGCAACCCCCTGAAGCAATTTCTCCTGCCCCCATTATAATTGGTGTCTCCCAACATGATAATTGGGCTCTCTCATATTTTGAAATTATGATCAAGATTTGTACATTTTCATTTCTGTCATTTGCAGCTAATGAGTTTCTCTGTGAGAACAAAGTGCTTATTTCTGGTCATCATCTGCTTAATGATGTCACTTCCTGCTTAATTACATCACTTCTAGCCCTCAGCAGGGTCCATAATGCTATTTGGCTCACTTTATGACCGAGTTTGACATCCCTGGGTAAAATAAATTCTGTAGTGACCCAGAGGAGGTAAACTACAATATTTCTTCATATCAAGGACATGATTGACCATTTGAAAAAAATATATATATTAACTATGCAAAAAAAGTAAGCTTAGAATATCTTCATCTCTCTGTGTTTGAAAGCTAAACTTGCCTTCATCAAGTCCCTTCACTGGCTTCCAGTCCACTCCTGGATTGAGAACAGATTGCTGGTCCTTAGCTTCAAACCCTTCATAGACCTACCCCTCTTGTACATATATCATATCCTGTGTTACTCCCAGGGGCATATCTAGACAAAATTGTGCCTGTGGCACGCAATGAAATTGCACCCCCCCCACGCAACGTCATGACGTCACGATGTCATGACATTGTGGGGTGTGGCTTTTGCTGCCATGTGTTTGCAGAGCCAACACACACACACAAATAGACATAAACACACACACACACACACACACAGAGAGAGAGAGAGAGAGAGAGCCAGGGAAATGCAGCCAGCTCTGCCGGCCATTCCGTCCCGCCTTACCTCTTGAAATCCTGCATTAGATGCCTCCAAGCCGTCATGGACATGGCGGGCTTGCAGTTATAAATAAATAACTCATATACCGGGCGGCCCAGGGGAAGGGGAGGGAGGTGAGGCGTCAGGGCAAAAGCGGCGGCTGGGTGGCGAGTGAGGCGTTGAGGAGGCGGCAGCGGTGGCTCCCCAAGCGACGGCGGCCTCTGCCACTCCGAGTGGTCCACTCACGCCTCAGAGGAGGGGGGAGACAGGAGGAGGAGGAGGCCACGAGGGGTGGTGAGAGGAGGCGGCGCCAACCACATAATTGAGGGTGACAGGGCGCCTTAAAGTGGCCTTAAAGTGCCAGCGCCCTGGCAGCCAGGAAAAGCCGGCAACTTTAAGGCCACTTTAAGGCGCCCCTGCAGTTTGCAGAGCCGGGGGGAACAGTGGCAGCTTCCTTCCATGGGGCTGCCACTCAGGCACTTTAAGTACTCGAGCGGCAGGCTGAGAGGGGAGACACCGGCGTGCCCCCCCGGCTTGGGGCACGGGGGGTCGCAAATTTGCAGGCAGGGGTGGGGCGCCATGCCAATGGCGTCCCCCACCTTATGGAGTCCCAGGGCTCGTGCCCCCTGCTGCCATACCCTAGTTACGCCTCTGGTTACTCCAGCTCATGACCTTTGAAACTCCATCTTCACCAAGCTCAGATGTCTAATGATCTCCTGTATCCCTCAAATGACTCTGCCTTTCTTTCTTGCTATTCTTTATGCTTGAAACTTCCTCCCAGTTAAATGGTGTGATGTTACTACTTCATTCAAATCCCTTCATTCAAATAATCTTTTCTATGAACCCCCCATCCCTTTACTTTAATCAATTCTGCATATAGGTTACATGTATTTCCCTATTTAGCCTGTCACCACTCCCTTTTCTCCCTTTTCTCCATTATCTCCTTCGTGTCTATTTCTAGATTATGAGCCTCCCCTACCCCCACCCAAGCACAGATGTTCCTCTCCTCTATTGTAAAATGCCAGGTACATGGTGCTATAATTATCATTGCCATCTGACAGCCCAATTTTGAGACAGCTGCTGGGATCTCCTTGTGTGAAGGAGATCCTTGACTTCTCCGGGATTCTCTGCTGGCTATTTCACTGGCAGGAAACCATGTCAGGCTGCCTGGGCCGAGGTGTGGGATAAGATTCACTGGTAGAAGTCACCATTGGTCTTACCCCCACTCCACCCCTCCTCTGCCAGGTTCCATCCTTCTTGTCCACCCATAATTGCCGTGACACCAGCAATGGTAAAACTTACCTTTTCCTGGCTCTGCAGGGATGCCTCGGGATGCAAGGATGGTGCTGGGCCAGGGCAGGTAGAAAGACTTACTGTTGGATGCATGTTTGTGATACGAACATGGGCCATATGCTTGTACTGACTGCTTTGAGCCCAATAGGACTGGGCCCTGAATCGTCTATCAATTACTAGGTACACAAAAGGATATGTTGATATGGAACAGCTACCTTGGGGAAACTGCCTTATACTAAATCAGATCATCAATCCATCTGATTATCTACATTAGCAACAGATCACAGGGGTTTCACAGGGTGCAATCCTAACCTGGTTAGGCCGGCAAAGTTTGGCCAGCAAAGTTTGGCTGGCACGAGGGACACCATAAAGTGTGTTTGGACCACTCTTGGAGTCAGGGAGGATGGCACACGTCTGTGTGTTGGCCGCTCTGATTCCCATAGTAGTCCAAACATACTTGATGGTGTCCCTCGTCCCACTTGGGATAGATCTAAGTAAATTTTTAACAATAATATCTATTAAAAATACTTTATATTTTTTAATTGTAAAGTAATTACTACATTTTCTTATACTTTATTGTTATAAAATATACAGAAATGCAGTAATTACTTTACATGCTGTGCAATACATTTATATATAATATGACAATCAAAATACAATAACACAAATCTTAAGACAAAAATGATACATATATTTGTGACATACTAAAATACTATGAGATCCTAAATAAAACTATCAATAAACCTTAGCAAAATACGATCATTGATAGAAGAAATAATCAGGAATTCCTGCATTGTGTCTGAATCTGACCCCATCATTTATTTATTTATTTGAAAAAAATTATATCCCGCCTTTCCCATGCAGAAGCAAATGCCCAAGGTGTCCTACAAAGTTCTATAATAAATGTACAATGTATCACAACAATAAGTACAAAACAAAAATTTTAAAAAAAAATCGAAACAAAGCATTAAAACTTTAATTTTAACAATTAAACACTAAAACATGAAAACAATAAAAAAAAAACAAAGCAAAATCCAATGCACATTGTCGAGCCAGTTAAGGGGGGGGGCGGGAAACAATTGAGGGCATAACTCTAACCACCTTTCCAGCACTGACATTGTTGCCCCAATGGGGCATGTGCTGCATCCTGCAGTGGAGTAGTAGACATAGAGGCCTCCTCAAGGAAAGAGCATGTTTGTTCCCTAATCTCAGAGCTGCATTGCCCTTACCCCAGTGCTAGAAAGTTGCTTAGGAGTGCATCCTTCATCCAAGGAAGCAGTCAAGCCACAGCATTATTCATTTTAGCACGTCCTACTGATATTGGGGCAAAGGTTCCATATCTGTTTATATCAAATTTATATCTATTCTTCATTGTTTTGTTGCTCCCTAGTCTACCAGAATATTGCTCTGCTCTGGGGTGTTATGTTGCTGCAATCTGGCTTTGCGCCTTTTTATTACATTGAATTGGCATGGTTGATGGTACTTCCCAACAAACTAATTCTGTTCTAGTGCAGCGGGTTTTTGATTGGAGTGTTAATTGTCTTGTTACAGAATAGTCAAAGCATTTAACATATATGGTGCAACTCCACAGACAGCTCTGCCATGCAAGAGGCACAAGGCTGTAATAGCTTCTACTAGTGCAGGGGTCAGGGAACTTTTTTACCTTTTACCCCAAAATATATTTAGAGACGCTGACGTTACCCCCTTGACATTACTCCCTGCCAGAACAAAAGAAAAAAAATTACATATTGGAACCCATTGGTTTTTATTTGATTAATTAATGAGCTTAATAAATGCTATGTAAATATGAAGTTGTAAAGAGTTTGGGTACACCTGCAGACCTTGAGAGAATAGAATTTAGCCCTTCTGGGTTACAACTAGCTTACCTTTTTGACAACAGGTTTAGGTGCTTGGACTTAAGATTTCTCTCTATAATGAATTCAGATTGGGGCGGGCGGCCGGGCTCTCACACAGGCCAGCAACAGCAGTTCTGATTTTGTTTTTGTTTTCTGCTGTTTGCCTTGCCTCGTTGCCTCCTGCCTCTCTTTGTGTCCCTGACTCGCTGCGCAGGCGCCACAGCCCTCCCCCCACTCGCTTGCCCGCCCGCCCTGCTCCTTGGGACAGCAAGACAAGGCAAACCCAGAGAGAGCCCTAGCTGCTCACAAGCAAAGAGGCACATCCACAGAAGTCCTCTCAACACACACACACACACGCCTGCGGGCACATGCACACACACCCCTCAGCCGCTCACCAGAGCCTCCCCCACGCCTGCACGTCTCGCGTCCCTGCCGGGCTCCTGGGTGGCGGCAACAGCGGCAGTTCCTCGGCCTCCCCACCCGGAGCAGGTTCGGGCTCTTCCCTGGCGTCGAGCACCACCGACTCCACAGCTGCCTGAGTGCCAGCCAGGAGCGGGTCTGCGCCGGCCTTGCTTCCCGGAATAGGCTTGGCCTCGCCGGCTCCCCCATCACCCGGCACCGCCACAGTTGCAGCCACGGCCGCCATTTTCTCTGCTGTTGCTTCCTTCTCCCTCTAACCAGCAGCGGGATCGATAACCACGGCCTGGGAAGGGAGGGGAATGCTGCCTATTGGGGGCCAAGTAGCTTGCCGCTTCTAATCTCCTATTGGAAGCAAGGGAAATCCATCAAGCATGAGAGGAACTTCCCATTGGTCAGAAGAGAGAACGTTGGTCATGAAGGAAGGATGAGGGAAAAGGGGGCGGGGCATACTCCTATCTGTCCATTACCCCCAGGAATTTCATTTTTACCCCATTTGGGGTAATTTACCCCTGTTCCCTGACCACTATACTAGTGTGTCATCATTCCCAAGCACAGATTTAATCCAGACCTAGAAGAGCAGATGGTGACCCTATGAATAACTTTGCTCTCTCACAACTCAGCCCTGTCCAAGCTGCAGTTAATCTGCAGAAGAGAACGATGGATTGCATCCAGAGGTTTCCTCTCCCAGACAGAAGGAGCTTTATCTGGAGGAAGATGCCTTCTGTTGGAGGAATTTCTGGAGGAAAGGATTGGACGGATTTCTGGAGGAAAGGTCCATCGTGGGCTATAGGCAATGATGGATTGTGCAACCTCCTTACAAAGGTGGTGGGGGCTACTGGTACCGGGTGCAAGGGAGTGGCAACAGGATGCAAGCATCTTGTTGTCTCATGCCTCCCTGGGGCACCTGGTGGGCCGCTGTGAGATACAGGAAGCTGGACTAGATGGGCCTTGGCCTGATCCAGCAGGGCTCTTCTTATGTTCTTATCCTTTATTTATTGTGAGGGATTTACATTCTGACTTCTCAGCAGGTATGACAAAAGCTCAAAAGAAAAAAAGGACAATAAAAAGTTACCAAAAATCAGCAAAAACAAACCTTACGACTGATTACGATCAAGTTGACGACCACATAGTCAGGTGATGTAATTGTCATACCAGTGATGGAGTTATAGGCTGGAGGGTGCAGGTGAAGCCATGATATTATGGCCTGTCTATATCAATGTCTGAGCACAGCAGAAAGGCCTATGAAGCCTTCTTGCCACATTGAGGGAGATAATGCTGAGTTACTCCCCTGTATAGTTGCAAGCAAGAAGAAACCCAGGTGCAACAAGGGTGTGGATGATGGAATGCATGATCACAAGACTATGAGGCAACATGTCTCTGATTGGACAGCAGGGATATAATTACAAGCAGGGATGGTCCACATTCTGTGGGTGATTTCACAGGTGCCTGGGGGCCTTATGTTGGTGAGCTTCTTGATGCCAGTCATGGGGAGCTGTGCTATGCTGCTGTAATGCTGTAGGTTATGCTATAATGCTGGTATGTCTGTGTTGGGATATTGGAATGAGGCAGAAGAAATTTACAGATCTGCATGGTTGGTTTCTACCTAGAGACATGGAGCTAAAATGGCAACATGTAAATCTGCCCAGTGATATGAGTATGAATGGTAACATAGAGATCTGCCCAGTAATAAGAGTTAGAATGGCAACATGTAGATTTGCTCAGTAACAAGAGAATCTGCCTGGAGATATGGTCATGTGATGGTAATGATTGGAAGATATATAAACATGACCAGGGATACAATGTGTGTTGTTTCTTCAGAGAGGGTTTTGAAAGAGTGTGTGCTTGAGAGAAGTCTTTTGGATGAGAGCTGATCATTGATTAATAGAAGTTATGTACAGAGTCTGCTGGAGTTGCTGTAACAGTTGTAAAGAAGATTAACTTGAGTAATACAGAAGTTCCTGTTAAAGAAGTCTCTGAGTTATTTCTTGTCTGTGATCATCGGTGTTGGATCTCTGAGTAAACCACTCAGGAGTAGTATTCATCCACGCACATCATCATCGTCATCATCACTAATCAAATATCATAAAAGTCTGCAAGTATTGTAAATAGACACTATGGTGAAGGACTGTTCTGTGACTTTCCCTGGCTGGTCTGGGCTGTCGGCTTCTTCTGTCTGGAAGCTTTGCTACTGCTGTGTTTGCTCCTGGCCTGGGAACTGTGCCAGCAGCATACTTGACAGTGGTGGAGGTGTCCTGCTCTGACAGTAACAGATGCTATTTTAAATTTTAATTTACAAATCCAGGAGAAAAAGATCTACTTCCCCAGGTCCTGGAAGGTTCAGTAAAGATGGCGCTGGGGAAACATGTCTCTGGGAGGAGTGTCAAAGTTTGGGGAAGATCACTATTGGACAAGCTTTTTCTCCAATTACCACCTGCTTTACAGAGAGGCAGTTGGAGAAGTTGGCCTTATCTGGTGCTCAGGTTCATATGGGAGCCAGAGAACCTTCCAATACCCTGGGCCCAAAACACTTAGGACTGTAAAGATTAACACCAATACCTTGAATTACACTTAGTTGTAGACTAGTAGTTTGGAGGGGGGGGTAAACCACAGATTTGAATATCTGCAGTTTTCCTTATCCGCAGGGGTTCCTGGAACGGCGCCCCCATGGATAATGCGGCCCCACTGGACTCAGCACAGTTCTTTTAGCAGCAGCATAATATGAAAGTGCTGACTAGCCTCAGTCAAGATTCTGGAAGCCACATTTTGAACCAGTCTCTATATAGATATAACCAGTGGTGTCATTCAAATAATTTAGGAACAGGAACTCACTTTTGATTGGCACTTGTTGGGAAACCGGAACCAGCCACGGAGGCTGGTTAGGAACCGGAACGCCCGTTCTGGTCCATTCCCCCTGAATGACATCACTGGATATAACCCATAGCTCAGTTCTTTCCTAAACGTTTTAGCATTGAGACTCATCTAAAAAAAGTTTCACTTTTCCAGTTGCTCAAGCCTCTGTGCTATAATGGTGAATAGGCAGTGGTTGCAACTCCCCTTAAGTTGCAGGTTGCTTAACCTTTAATGTACATAGCCTGAGCTGCCTTGTCATTTTCTCAACTCACCAAAAATTGGGTCACGGCCTACTAGTGGGTTCCAGACAGTGATGTCCCTACAGGGGGGCGGAGCTTTAAGTTTTGCAAGGAGCCTTACCTTGCTGTGGAAATCGCTCCTTTCCTGCACCACTTTAGCCAATCCTAAGGGGGAAAAGCAACATCTTGGCATTGCTTACTGGCTACAGCGGCAAGGGAGAGGAGTGATTTACACGGGAGGGTAAGGATCCTTGCAAAACCTCCTCCTCTGGGGAGGAGCTTCCCTCCTCCCCAGTAGGGATACCACTGGTTCCAGACCTACAGTTTGGGAATCACTGCCATAGCCTATAATATAGATGCAGAACATATCAATATTAAACCTGTTTTGTTGAGCTCTATTAAATCTGTGAAGAGCTTTAATCAAAATTCATAACTGATTCCCTGAGAATGCCGCAGGAAGAGAGTCCAATCCTAGGTATGTCTGCTCAGAAGTAAGCACAATTATAGCCAATGGGGTTTACTCTTAGGATTGTGGATAGGATTGCAGCCAGAGTCCGTTCAAATATGGCAAAACAACCTGAAAAAGCTCAGTCCATCAATCTAAAATAAGAGAAACTTGTTGAACCAAACTTATGACAGCTTAAACGTCTCATGCCTTTTATCTTTAACTTTATAAACCAAGTGAAGTAATTCATAACATTACTTTAATATAACTAACTGCATTTAATGACTTCTGATCATCAAGTTAATATATAAATTAGGCATTTTGTAGTTCAGTAAAAAGAAAGACAGCATTTTATATTTCATTTTCCCCCCTTTTATGAGCTGTTAACTTTTAATTTAATATCCAACAGAGTCTGCAACTGCTTAAGTAGTTCTCATGAGTTTTGTCAGAGGCAAGGATACTAGGTACCTTCTTTGAAATGGAATTGCACTGGCTTAACTGGATTATGAAGCAAGCTGAAAGTCTACCATAAGTGCCGCAGACTAGAACCATTTGGTGTATTATGTAGCAATCCATCTCCATGGATTTCAGCAGTAACATTTATGTTCAGGTTCTTCAGATTTTATCAGCCTTTTTATCTGACTGGGTGCAGTTATCTCAGCAGCAGAAAAATGATAAACTAGCATCCTGAGACAGTGAATTCATAGCAGCATCAATTTTCTTTCCTTGTGGAAACTTGCTTTGTAAATGGATTCTTCGACATGGTGCTGAGGCGCCATTCTTTCTCATTAGTGTCCACAGTCCATTACACAAACATAATATACACACAAAGTCCAACAGCTCCATTACCCAAACATAAAATAGGATGTTGACCAGAGGTGAAGGAAGACCAGGTGTCTGTACCTTTAACAGTTGCATAGAAAAGGGAATTGGGCGGAATGCAGTGGTTTCTCATGCAGCTTCTCTTGCAGGGTGAATGAAGATTCACTTTACTTGCTGACTAAGAGGTGTGTAGTTCACAAACATTTTTTGCAGCAGGAACAAAAGCCCTTTTGACAAAGCAGATTGTTTCAATAGGGTTTAAAAAAAAAACCCTCTTTGGTTTAGGATTGCACTCACTGATGACGTGTCAACTTCATGGCAATGACTGACCCAGACTGGTGTCATCTCTCTTACTTCTATGGCAAAACAAACAGGCATTCTAGGTATCATGTTCAGGGAGCAGAGAAAGATGAGGCCATTTACTCTGAGTTTTGCTGTCCCAGCAGGGACCACTGGCTGACAGCAATCAACAGAAGGAGGCTATAAATTGAATTAATAGTCCTGAGAGGAAAGGAGTTCAATGGTTGAATGGGAGCTATAGATGAACATTAGAAAAGAAGAAGGGTTTATGGCCCAGTAAGAGATAACATATCTGATTTCCTTTCTTTAGCTGAGATTGTTGAAGAGGATTTTGTAACTGCATGGGTTTTTAGGAAACAAGCATTGTGGCTCTACTCCAGTGGGTACAGCCCCAGGAATAGCTTTCATTTTGCAAGAACAATAGGGGAGTGAAGAAGACTGCAGCTGAAAAAAGTGCAACATCTCTCTCTCTCTCTCTCTCTCTCTCTCTCTCTCTCTCACACACACACACACACACACACACACACACACACACACACACCTGCATGCACACAAGCTCCTTCCCAAATTTATAATGGACAAGTTCTGTCAGAATAAATACTAGCACTTGGTCACTTTAATAGTTTTGTTCTCCCCATGGCAACCACATATTGAGTGCAGCAGTAGAAAATGTTAGAAATATTATCAGTTCACTGAGATTGCCTTTCACTGTTTGGGATATTAGGCCATTTCTGATTCTCGGAGCATTCAGGCAAATGCAGGAAATCATTCCCGTTATTACATCACTTGCTTTTCTTAACCTGCTAGTCCACCTATTTTTCTTGGTTCTCTTTAGGGATGAGTGTCTGGCACGTATTATTTTCTTAAAGGCTTTCAGGAAGGGCATCTGTCTTGAGAAGTGTGTGTGTGTGTGGGGGGGGGTGTTAGGCCAGCAAAGTTTGGCCAGCACAAGGGCCACCCGAAAGCGTGTTTGGACCACTCTCCAAATCAGGGAGGATGGTGCATGTCTGTGTGCTGGCCTCTCTGACTTGGAGACTAGTCCAAACATACTTTACAGTGGCCCTTCTGTCAGCCAAACTTTGCTGGCCCAACTCCAGGTTAGGATTGCTCCCTGATTCCCTTTTGAAGGATTTGGGCCCTATGTGTGCGTGAGCATATGTGATGTGTGTGTATGCATGAGCATGTACGTTGTATTTGTGTCTGTCTGTCTGATTGATTGTCAAACACTATTTGCCCCCCCCCAAAACAATTACTACTTTGCCACCAAGAAAACTGTCTGCCTGTGCAAATCCAAGGGTCACATCACGCATTATATTACGTTTTTTTAAAGATTTGCAGAGAACATTTTACAAGTACCTGTGAAACTGGAATGTGTGCACTCCGTGACCATATGCTTTGTCCGTATGTATCATATAGCTAGTTACCTGCAACACGGAGAAAGGATTGGCCACAGCCCTCTGCTGCATTGACGTGTAGTGGCAAGAAACCGTTTGACCTGTAGCATAATGTGACAATGAGACCTGACAATTAGGATCTGACTCTTTGATTAGTGCCCCTGGCTTCCAGCAACAGTGACAGATGAGGCGGTTCAGGAGGTGAATGCACCGGCTGCTGCTGCTGGGTAATCAAGAAAAATTCCTGCTTGCAAGTGCCAGGTGACAGTGATGGAGGCAGGGGATCGCTCATCACCATGAAAGACATAGAAGATGAGAGGGACCATGTCTGGATATCTTCCATCCAAAAGATACTGCTGCCAGTATGTGAAACTGCCTTATACTGCATCGGAGCCATTGCCTTGCCTCATTCAGAGCGCAAGCCTAATATAACCTGGAGTTAGGCTGGCACTGCTAGGCCAGCACAGTTTGGCCAGCACAAGGGACACCATACAATATATTTAGACCACTTTCAGTGACAGACAGGCCAGCACACAGACGTGTGCCATCCACCCTGACTCTGAGACTGC
Organism: Lerista edwardsae; assembly: GCA_029204185.1. Classification (NCBI taxonomy): domain Eukaryota; kingdom Metazoa; phylum Chordata; class Lepidosauria; order Squamata; family Scincidae; genus Lerista; species Lerista edwardsae. The sequence continues at coordinate 25,185,318 of JAJKFI010000003.1, forward strand.
TCCTAATGTGCTTTACGGTAGCCCTTGTGCCGGCCAAACTTTGCTGGCCTAACTTCGCTGGCCTAACTCCAGGTTAGGATCGCACTCTCAAGTGCAATCCTAGAGTCGGCGTAACATTGACGCAACATCATTGCGTTGACGCGACACCACTAGCGCTGACGCGGGGGCACCAAGTGGCACCCCCCCATCGGCACTGGTGCTCTCAGGCCAATGCTATGAGTAGCGTCGGCCTGACAGCACCAACAGCGAGCCTCCCTCCTGTCAGCTGACACCAGCTGGCACAAGGGAGGCTCTGTGTCCACTTGGACATGGGATTGGTGGGGGGAGGGGGTTGGGGGAGGGGTGTGGACGGGCTCCGGATTCAGCCATAAGGCCGAATCCTAAGCCCATCCAGGAGGGCTTACATTTTCTATTTGGCAGGATAGGAAACAAGGGTAGAATATCTTTCTGTACATTGTCAAAATCCAAGTGAGTTCCTTTGGTGTCATTATGACTTTTAGTACTGTTTCTTCTGATAACTGCAAGAAATCAGACACAGCTTTTTAAAAAAAAAATCCACAAGTGCCTATTAAATTAGCATATTTTTAATGAGGCGGTATTCAGAGTATACCTCAGGACAACCTAAGTCCCACTGAGTCCCACATAACCGAGTTGTGAGCTGGCTAGCTTGCAGGAGAATAAATAGAAGAATGCCCAAAGAGACTGGAAGGCAGATGTTGCATATCGCAATGTGTTTTTCCCCCCCCATCAAGGTTTCTATTTATATATACTTAACATCATGAGACCAAATATCCACCCCATCCTACTTATCCAAAATCATTTTTTTAATCTTATAAAATAAAGACCTTCAACATTGTACCTTGCCATTTCTCTTTCGTTACAATTTAACAAGAAATACCAGTTACTTTAGGCTGTTGTCTTACAGCCCACACATTTACCTGGTAATAGGTCCCACTGCACTCAAGGGGATTGACTTTAGAGTAGACATATATAGATTGGGCTGTGAGTGCCCCCCTCCGCCCTATATTCAGTGAATGGGTTGCCTGTGTGTTTAAACACTGAATGACTGGTATTAGAGCTGTCACCCAGTGAAAAGGTTGAACAAACTGAACTATTCATTTGAAACAATATACTGTAGTTGAAATGCATTTCTAAAATAGATTCACCTATTTAAATCACACTATTCAGTCATGCCTCGTTAACCACTGATGTTCCATTCCGAAATGCCCAGTGGATACTAAAATCAGTGGAAACTGAAATCAATGCAAAAAATAGCTTTAAAGGCCCACTTCCAGGTTTCTTGCTCCTCCATTGTCACCCTAGAACACATTGGTAGAGGCACGATACCACATTCAGCCACTAGATGGGGTAAATAATGGAATCTAAGGGAATGTTGGAAAGTAGGAAATGGGATTTTGGCTTTTTTTTTTCCTTGTTACAAGGCATTTAAAGGTGGACCCTGGTGAGTCCCTGATGAGTGGTGAGTCAAATCAGTGGATACCAAGGCATGACCTGTACCTGTGTTTCCCTTCCTGTTTGGTAATACCAATTTGGCTTGATTGACTCTCTGCTTATGAAATGTTGAAATTAATCTCCCCCTTTGCTAAATATAAAAATAATATCATGTTGTCTGTTTTACATATACACTGGTTTACCTGCGAAACAATTGTGCATGAGGGCCCAATCCTATCCAACTTTCCAGCACTGATGCTGCCACAACATTCATTCCCTTACCTTGAGGAAGCCACCATGACTGCCCACCACCACCACCACCACCACCGGATGCAATGTGCACCTTATTGGCACGGTTGCATCAGCATTAGAAAGTTGGATAGGATTGGGCCCCCTAGTCTCTCAGCTTCAATGGCATCTGTATGGCATTGCTTGGTCACTACTTTGCATGTGTGGCTCAGTGAGCAGACCATTGTGGCACCTATACCATAGGCAATCATGGCATTCAAGCAGCAGTCTTATTGCTGGAATGCTGGTGTTGTTGCTTGGCATGTCTGGAATGCCTCCAATTCCACTTTTGCTTAGGATATGATGGATGCTCTGCCAGTGCCCATGTGACATCGGGGCAGTGATGTCCAAATAGGACTGGGCTTTAGGTTTTAGTCACCAGAGTGAAAATGAGTCAAGCTGCCTATGCTTTTAATGAAGAATGTCTTTTTGCTGTTGAATTTTAATATCCGGTTTCTTTGCTTCTCATTTGCTGTCTCTGTTTTATGGATGTTAGTTTGTCTTTACTGACAATCTGTTAATAATTGAATGTATTATTTTAATTTTTGATGCCGCCTTGGCCATTTTCTTTAAAATTGCAAATGGGGAAATTGAAAACTTAACAATAAATAATATGGGCAATTTAGTTTGCTGCTCCTTTAATGATGTCCGAAGTCCGTGCCTTGAGACAACTCACCCCACTTTGCCTAATGGTGAGTTTGGTCTGACCCTTTGGGAATTGGACTACGTATCTCACATCTATGGAAAATGAATTATAATACCGTAATACCAAACCCCTTGGCGTTAAGAACACTCTCTCTTTGGCGATATTTCAGAGGGGCCTTAAAACATTTTTCATTTTAGCGAGACGTTTTCTGTTGATACAGGAAGCATGCTCCAGCTATTTTCAGCATCAGGGAGGCCCGCAGAGGTGGCAATGCCCCCCCCTTCAACACCCCTAGGTAGGGCAAATGCCCATAAATGCCTGCAGTGCCATGATCACCACAGTGCTGCCAGACAGTAATTTATTGGTCCACTCCCCTTAAGGGGAAATGGCCCAGGTTTTTTTTGCTGAATGGTGGGTTGCGAGTCACCATTTGAAGAGCACTGCCATAGATGTCTCTGAAGTGAATGACAAGAGCTATAGATGTCTTTGAAGTGAAGTTATTCATGTTGGAGTATTTTAGGCCAAATTGGTGCATTACCAAGTCACCCAATAGCTGCAGAATCTAACTAGGAGAGTTATTTGGATTTATAGTTGGTACATGCCACTATTCAGGGAAAACACATGCAATTGGGCTAACATAACCTCTGTTCCTAAAACATGTTAGTTTTATTTATTTCTTGCAGTTTTGATCAAAATATTGTGTTTCTTTATGCTGCTACATCTATAGATATGACATTCAGGAGAACTTAGGTCTTTTTTTAAAAAAATACAAATTAGTTATAATTCTCACATATAGCTGTCCCTGTTCATCCCAATATAGCATCTTTTCCAGGGACTTTTTGCTACTGTCTCTCTCACTTATGTTTTTGTCACAACACTGAATCCATTTTGGAGAGAGAACCATTTTCTCATTTATTTTGTTTTTCAAGTCATTTTATGAACGTTTTTTATTGAAAAAGCAGTATACAATGTTATTATTAATTTTTGATAAGAAGAATATGACATTAAATCCCTTAGATCTGCTGACATTCCTTCACTGGCTTCCTGTCTGCTCCCTGATCCAGCATAAGCATATGGACCTTACTTCCAAGGCCTCTAATTACCTTGCCCCTCCCTATTGATCAATTTTCATATTCTATTACACTCCTGTCCATAATTGTCACTCTTCTAACTTCATCTAAAGGGCACCACTTGCAAAAGGCATCACCACCGACTTCCTTCAAATCTCTTCTTAAAACTCACGTTCTCTATGTGGCCTTTAGCAGTACACCTTTCCATTCCATGTTATAACTATGCATATTAGATAGATAGATAGATAGATAGATAGATAGATAGATAGATAGATAGATAGATAGATAGATAGATAGATAGATAGATAGATAGATA
>JAJKFI010000003.1:25220304-25241816 GCA_029204185.1 Lerista edwardsae
ACATACATACATACATACATACATACATACATACATACATACATACATACATACATACATGCTTTCCAAAACTAGTTTCCAAAGGTAGTCACACTATCCCTTGAGTCCAACTGCAGATTTTTTATTTTTTTTTGCCTTTGGGGAGAGAGAGAGATGTATTAAAGAACACCATGTATTACCAATGCCCAGGGGTGGTAAAGCTTTGCAGTTCAAAGAGAGGGCTGCTACTGTGGGCTAGAAGTGTTACCATTTGCTAATCCCTAATCCTACCACTTCAACTTCCTCCAAAGGGAAAGAGCCTTGGCCCTGGCTGTATCACCAAGTGCCAGGCATCAGAAGGGATCCGCAGACATGCAGACCAACATATTCCCAATGAACGTGTAACTGGATTTTAAATGTCAGATGCTTCAGGAACCAATCATACCCAGGGCTGGATGATGCAATGATACACACCACATCATTGTGTCATGCCTGCCACCTATGCAGTCACCCCTGGCCATGCATATGCAGCCCTGGTCCTGGAAATAGCTCCATTTGGAGCTGTACGGGGACAAGGAAGGGCAGGAAGGCCAACTTTGCTGTGCTTCCTGCACCACCAAGGTAAGCACGATCACCCCTCACGGGAGACCATCAGCCCACTGCTGGAGGGGCAATGTACCCCCAGACCCCACCTTAGTTATGCCACTGAGCCGTGATGCCTTTTTGGAATGGCTCTGGTTTTTGTATACAATTGCAGATACAATAGTAACCAAAGTAAGATGATGCCAGGTGGGTCACTATTTGAAAAGGTATGACAACAAATTTGGGGTATCACCTTTCTCCTTGATCCCCATTTCTCAGAATTTCAACAATGTGAAGCAATAGTCCAAGGCTTTCCCACAGAACCTGTTGTAAGGAGAATAGAACCGCTAGGAAAATGTTTGGGTATGTGATCATGTCAACAGCCTCTGAGAGACCAGTGCTATCCAGTCTTCCAGCATTGATGAAGCCACAATGCAGCCCCACGATAAGAGAACATTCTTTCTTACCTTGAGGACATGTCCATGACTTCTTCTCTGCCACAGAATGCAGCACACAACCCCTTTGGCACAGCTGCATCCGCACTGGCATCAGGATTGGGCACCGAATGGAACAAAAAAAATATCACCACATTGATCACAGCAGGGTGAGCAGAATGAAAGGTCAAAAAGATCCACAACTTAGTGTGAAGCTGAACATAGCCTAGAAAGATCACACCACAGGTATTGTTTACACTAACAATTAGATCTAGATAGCCAGATGCTCCGACTTAACTGTGAGATACTTCACGTGTACAACTGTTTCAGACATCTCCCATGCTTCTTTAACAGTTGAAATTATCTGCAACACTGGTGCTGGAATACAGCCAGAACTTAGGTCAAGTTATTATTCATTCAAAGACAAGCATAGACTTGAATTAACACATTCTGAACAACTTGTTCATCCAAAGTTAATAATCAGATGCTTAAATTAGAGTTCTAATTCTGCTAATATACATGTTTCAAGGAGTCAAGTCAATATGACTAAACTATCCAAAAATTCTCATTTCTTCAAATGTCAATTCTGTTGCATTTGGCTCCATGGTCCGCCTTCTTTTACCTAACCATCCTTATCAAAATTTCCCAGAATGCTGTTTAATTTGATTGGTCGTTGTAACCCACCTGATAATGGACTTAATTCTGCCAGTATGTCTTGTAGCCCAATCCTAGTCCCTGCCCGTGCATAGCATGAAGTGCAGCCAACAGACCTTGCACTGTGTGCAGTGGTGGTGGTGGGGACAAGATGGCCTGTGAGCACTATCCAGAGAATGACTTAGGCCAGCACAAGTCCGCCCAGGAATATTTCCGCCCAGGAATATTGTGAACATGTCATAAAGCACATTCCCACCACCTTATGAGCCTACTAGGCCAGCACAAGGATGCGTGCCAGTCTCCCCATGCTGGATCCAGACAGGAAGATGGTGGGTTTACATCAGCCGAGGGAAGCTGGTGCAGGAGGGTTGGAGAGGGTGGTGGGAGGCAAATTGGAGGTGGGGAGGAAGTATGTTTAGTGGGGGAGGGAGGAACGCTGGGTGGATCCAGCCTGGGAGGGGGTTGGGATCGGCCACAACTCAGCAGCATGTATCCTTACCTCCTCCAGGCCAGACCGGGCTGCTCAGATATGTGTAACTGAATAGCTCCTTAGGGATTGCTGGGGCGTGACATGGGTAAGGGACACAATATTGCCTGGCTCTTAGTTGTCTCCCATCTGGCACCCACCTTGTGCCTGATACAGTGCAGGCCACTGGGCCTGCCTGTTCCAGTGCAAGTTAGGATTGGGCCATAAGAGAGAGATGAAACTCTTTTTACTTATCTCCCCATAGCTTTCTGGCCTCCAATGGGTCTCCTTGGACCTATGCCATCTCTTTAGCTAATGTAATTCCAAGGAGCCTCAGGGGGTATGCCAGTGTTAGGAAAGGGGGTAAGAACTTGGTGAGTGCTGCTGCCATTGAGATCCTACCCCTCCTATCCCTGAACAACTGGTTCAGCCCAGTCCCCGCCTTGATCCTCCCTGAACCATCTCAGCTGCTACCTTACGTGGTCCAGTGGATGTCCAGGAACTGCTGGTGCAGGGACAGGGCCTCCAACCATTTGCAATGGTGGCACCAAAACACACTGCAGGAGCACTACTTTGAACAGAGCTTATACTGACAGATTGCATCAGCACAGCATAGCATTGGGTTATTAATCACATGGGGGGGCAGAGAATGCATTTGCCTGTATGTTATGTATGCAGGAGGTTAGCCAGGGGTTAAGCCTGAGCAAGAGAGCTGGAAGGGTTGAGCTAACCACCCTTTCAATCAGGTATATAACCCAGTATATAACACCATGTCTCTCCCACACCATCCCAACATTGCCTAATTGCATTGGGGGGAGGGTCCTCTGAGCTCCTTGCATCCATGTTTTTCTCCCATCTTAGCAAGATGAGTCAACCTATAATTTGAACCACCCCTTTGTTTGCAAGTCTCTGTGATGCTAAATCAGACATAGTGTCATGACATGATTGACAAACCATGTGGGTCACTGCAGACAATTAGATGGGCAGTACAGTCCTGCACTGCCCGTCTCACTGACGCTATGTCATAGCATCGGTGCGACGTCGCCGATTGGGACTCCTGCAGGCAGTGCTGGTCCTGCTGCACCCGTGCTGCGTCATTCTTGCGCCAACCAAAGCTGGTCGGACCAAAGCTGGCTCCGTGCGGAAGCGGCACAGGGATTGGTGGGAGGGAGGGAGGTGTGGGCGGGACTTGGGCGGAACCTGGGGGGGCTTGGGAGGCGGCCATACGGGAGGCCACGCGGCCCCGATTCGGGCTGCACGGTGTCCTTGACTCTGCGCCCTCTCTTTAGATTCAAGGAGCACATAGGGGAGGCTGGAGCCTCTCCTACGGTAAGGAAGCCGTGGAGGGGGGCTCCAGCCTCTCCTATGCAGCGTTGGATATGGCGCTGCCAAGTTGGCCTCGCCATTCCGGCATTGCATAGGATTGTGCTCTAAATGACAGTGTGAATAAATGAGGCAATGCACAGTGAGAGCAAAGAAGAGGAAACGGTACAGAAAAGAACAGCAGAAAAAACATGAATTGCTTGCCATGAGCTGTAAGGATCAAGCGAAAACAGAAGGTGCATTTTGTCACTCAAGAAAACAAAGACAAAACAAGGTAAGTCATTTTGGGTTTTGCTTCAGTCTCTCCAAGATCAGAACTGATAGGATATGAAAGTTGAAAAATGTTCCATGCCATCCATCTGTTTGAATTATCAGCCAAATGAAAACTGCTAAGAAACGTATCCATAGAAGATCTTCTGATGTTTTTTATTTGCAAAGTGCCATTCAAACACTTCCGTGGTTTGTAGCATTCCAAAAAGCTTGGTTTATAAAATAATAGCAGCACTTAAAACTATGGTTTGTTGTTGTTCAGTCACTAAGTCGTGTCTGATGCTTTGCAACCCCATGGACCACAGCACGCCAGGCCTCCTTGTCCTCCACTAGCTTTCCAATTTCATGTTCATTGCTTCAGTGACACTATCTAACCATCTCATCCTCTGCTGCCCCCTTATCCTTTTGCCTTCCATCTTTCCCAGCATGAGGGTCTTTTCTAAAGCGTCTTTTCATGAGGTGGCTAAAGTAGCTTCAGCTTCAGTATTTTTCCTTCCAGGAAGCAATCAGGCTTGACTTCCTGTAGGATTGACCGATTGGATCTCCTTGCAGTCCAAGACTCTTAAGAGTCTTCTCCAACACCATAATTCAAAAGCATCTATTCTTAGGCGCTCTGCCTTTCTTATGGTCCAGCTCTCACAGCCATAAGACTGTAGACAGTAGACAGACATGACTACTGGGAAAACCATAGCTTTGACTATGCAAACCTTTGTTGGCAGGCTTATATATCAGCTTTTTATTCAGTTGTCTAGGTTCGCCATATAATAGCTTTCCTCCCAAGAAATAAATGTCTTTTAATTTCATGGCTGCAATCACCATCTGCAGTGATCTTGGAGCCCAGGAAAATAAAGTCTGTCACTGCTTCCATTTCTTCCCCTTCTATTTGCCAGGAAGTGATGGAAGTGATTGCCATGATCTTAGTTTTTTTAAGGTTGAGCTTCAAGCCAATTTTGGCACTTTCCTCTTTCACCCTCATCAGAAGGTTCTTTAGGTCTTCCTCACTTTCTGCCTTTAGAGTGGTATCGTCTGCATATCTGAGGTTGCTGATATTTCTCCCAGCAATCTTGATTCCAGCTTGTGAATCATCCAGCCCAGCCTTTCTCATGATGTACTCTGCATATAAGTTAAATAAGCAGGGTAACAGTATGCAGCCTTGTTGTACTCTTTTCCTAATTTTAAAATAATTGGTTGTTCCATGTCTAGTTCTTCCTAACCCACATACAGGTTTCTCAGAAGACGGATAAGGTATGGTACTTTTTGCCAACTGAAAGGGGACATTCAGACTCAATGTTCATGTGAATAAAGGAAATGGTATTCATCATGTCTAGTCATTAATGTTAAGTTTCCTTGAGTAATCCCTCGTATCCGTAGCCCTCCATATCTATGAGTCCTGTATCTGAAGTTTCACTTATTCGTGGTTCACAAATTCCCCTGCCATGCTCATGAGTTGAAGGCTTTGTTTTTGTTGTGTTTGCCTTCCAGTCACTGGGTTGTACATTTAACTGGCAAATGTTTCTTATGGCAAAACTATACTCTGCATTAGCGGTGGCCATTTTGAATTTGTTGTGGCCATTTTGAAGCCACCCTGAAGCTATCTACAGCCATTTTTCAGCCAGTGAAGCACTGGCAGCTTCCAGAATGCCTTGAAGCAGCTGTTATCATCCCAGAATGCTTTGGAACCAGAGCCATTAACAGTCTGTGCTAAATTCTGACTAAAAATATAGAGATCACTATCTGCTTTATATAGGGTATAAGTATAGGGTTCACTTTTATCTGTGGTTTTGGTATTCTGTGTGGGGGGAGCAGGAATGTATCTTTCAGGGATATGGGAGATGGGTCCTATGTAGTAGTGGACAGCGTAACTTTACAATCCCTTAGCTCTCAATTTCGCATGTGTTGCTGCAAAAAGAATATAGGTTGAAGGCACAAAGCAAGTAAGACATGAAAGTTTGTCATAAAGAACTGAAAAAAGCTATTCTCGTTTGCCATTACCCAGAAAGTATCTCAAGAGCAGGGAAAGAAACAAGTTATTTTTTTCCTCCACTTTGCCAGTGGCCCAAAGCCTGCAAGGTAAATCATCCACAAGACTGACTGCATTAGATACTGCATTCTATATCATCAAGGGCTTGAGATAACACTGCTTTTTACATTGACTGAACTGCAGCATTGGTTTTCATATCATAAACTGCCTTGGAGTGTCTTTGCTAAGGCACAAACACAGTACACAAAGGCAGCAAACAAATAAATTATTATTATTATTATTATTATTATTATTATTATTATTATTATTATTATTTTATTGGATTTCTATCCCGCCTTTTTGCCCGAAGGCACCCAAGGCGGCATTACAGTAAAATATAAAATTTAACATTAAAAAACAATTTAAAAACAATATTAAAACAATACAATAAAACAAAATTAAAACAAAGCAATAGAATTTAAAAACAACAAGCCCTGTGGATCATAAGGTATAAAACATAAAAGTGTAAAAAACCAGCCAGCCAGCCTGTCAACAGTTAAAAGCTTTTTGAAATAAAAAGGTCTTCAGTCCCTGCCGAAATGTTAACAAAGAGGGAGCAGTTCTCTGCCAGAGAATCACTCTGCCAGAATTCAAAATGCATTGTGCTAGCAGAATTGCTGTCTGCACTGCTCCATGTGTGGCTGCAGCCATGACTCCCCTCCCCCCACCATGAAGCTACATGATGCATCAGGGCAGCTGGTGGAAGGAGTGGTGGACTCACTGTGCCTTTACCCTATTTGCTGCCACTTCACTCCTGCCCACTGCAAACGCAAGCCATGTTTCCTGCTCCCAGCTTGCTACAGTTGGACCCTAGTATTTGCTGGGGTTCCATTCTGGAACCCCCCACGAATACCAGGATCCACATTTTAGGGCGCAGTCCAAGGTGCCTGCTGAGCCAAAGCATGTGGCCTGAGTCATCCCAGTGCTGTAAGTAAGGCACTTTCGCGCAAGGCACACTGTGTCAATGTAAGCAGCTGTGTCAACACAGTTGTGCTGGAGCAAGTCGCTGGTAAGCCTGCACTGGCCAAATTTGGCCAGCCAGGGGCTTTTCTGGGTGGGTGGGTGGAAGTCAGGCAAGGGCAGAATGGGGGGAGGGCATTTAATTCCTGCAGGCGGGCGGCCCAGGCACGGGGATGGAGCCTGGATGAGGCCATTAGGCCGTATCCAAACCCCTGTCCCCTGGTCGTGCAACCCCGATTGCAACCACATGGCGCAGATCGGAGCAGGCCCATTGGGGCAGCTGGCACCTACCCCAGGGTAAGGGTCCCGAACATGCCCTCCCCCCTGTAGAGGCTCCAGCCTACTCCTAACATGCATTGGATATAGCACAGGTCAGCTGGCCTGCCTGTTTCGGCGCAAGTTAAGATTGCACTGAAACAGGCCATCAAAACACAAAAAAAGTGCCAACATTGGTGCTTTTGGTAGGAGCCTAGGAATCCGCAACCAAGCTTTTTCCAAGTCTGCAGAGCTGTTTTTAGCACTGAAAAGCCACTTCTAGGTTGTGCTGGAGGCTTGCCCCAGAAGTATGGAGGAGCAGGGAACCTCCACACGACCCAGAAGTGGGTTTTTGAGTGCTAAAACCATAATGCAGGCTGGGAAATGGCTCAGTTTGGTTGCGAAACAGTAGGATCCCCATTGTTGGTGTATTTTTTTAAAGCACTTTAAATCTGGTATCTGCTAGCATCCATGGTGAGTGCAGATACCGAGGGTCCACTGTAAACATGGGCAGGAACCAATATCTCTTCCTCTTACTCCTTCCTCCCTGTTCTCTGTCCTCACATAGGGTTTAATTTTCAAGGAAGCATGTCCCTTTCAATGTTGTGTGGGAAACAACTCTTCACTACTCCCTCCCCTTACTCCCTTCACTTGTGTGGTGTTTAAAGGGATGCCTTCTATATGGTGAGAGTGTGAGATAAGGAAGTCAGGAGAGCAGCTGGAAGAAAAGGGCCGAAGAGAGAGACTGCTGCATTCCAGATCACCTTTCCTCGCCTTGGTGCTTTTGAAACATCAAGTAGGCAGAGACAGGTTATTTGGAGCTGTTCTCTTTAGTTTACTTACCAGCAGCATAGTCTGACCCTTGCCTGGCCCACATTACTTCAGTTTAATATGGGTAGAAACCAGTTTCGGGGGGAAAGAGCCGTGACTCGAATTTTAACTCGAGTTTTGACATTTTGGCCTGACTATCAGCTGAATCAAGTGACATGTGTCATTAGCTCTCACTCTATATCGCTAATTTGTCCACTGACTCACAAGTCAGCAATTCTGGCACTCGGATCAGCAAGTATGTGTGCACGCTTCAATACTTTGTTGCGGCTTCTGTGTCAGATAGAACTCTGTCAGAGATCCAGATGGCCCCACAAAGTTGTCACGAGCCATGGTAGTTTCATTTCTTCATTCCTTCCAGCCAGAAGAACAGGCGGGGTGGTGGAGGGGAGGGTGTGTGCCCATGACAGTTCTTTGCCCCGCCTGCAAGGCATGCCCTGTACACACCTCTTCCAATCCTGAACCTCCTCCACAGGAGGAAGGGAAAAACAAAAATTCTCACTGAATGGCCAGCTGACCGGCCAGGAGTAGTTTATTTCCCTGCTCCTGAAAACTTGAAGCCCACAGCATTAAGCCCTGTGATGAGTTGCTTAATGGTTGGGTGGATGAATGGATGGATGGGAGCTGGATTGTGAATAAGCAGATCTGTAGGAAGGTGGTCATTGTATTTATGCCATCTTTTGACAGAATAGAGACATTACACTCTGGTTTTTTTCTTCATTGAATTATGGGTGGAATTCCACATCTAATCGGTGTACAGCATGACCATATTATGCCGTAAACCCGTGATTTTTGGAATTTGGGGTTCAGTGGTGACACCCCCCTGAAGATGGCACCTGGGGCACTGCACCCCCGCTCGCCCCATAGGTAGCTACACCACTGGCACTAGCCATAGTGGAATGTAATGGTAGGCATGTTGACAAAAAAAATAACTCTGAATGTTGGAAATAGCTGGCAACTCTGGATATAGAAGAACAGGTTTGTGTGCTTCATAAAATGAGTATTTCTGGCCTTGTCAGCTTCACTGCTAACAGCAGAAAATGTGGGATCCCATTGTAAGATGCTCCAGCTAAGCTGAGTGCTCTGTTTCATAGTTAGAAGAGGAGATGGAACACCTGCAAATGCCATGAAAGTGAGCATAACTAGACATCGTTGTCAAGGTGTGATAAACGCCATCTATTTATCATACTATTTTGAAGGTTCTTACAGCCTGAATGCTCAACAAGTAATTATTTGAGACATAAAATTTTTCACGAAAGAGATAGAGTCAATAGAGGGATGTTCTTTTCCCTCTCTCACAATACCAGAACCAGGGGGCATCCACTGAAATTGAATGTTGGGAGAGTTAAAACAGATAAAAGGAAATACTTTTTTACCCAGCTGGTAATTAAGCTCACAGGCTTTGAAACGGAGATGAGCACCACCCCCTACAGTCGGTCACGACTAGACCATTCGGTCGTGGGGAAACCTTTACCTTTACCTTTAATTAAGCTATGGAACTCCTTGCCACAGGAGGTGGTGATGGCATCTGGCCTAGATGTCTTTAAAAGGGGACTGGATGGATTTCTGGAGGAAAAGTCCATCACAGGCTATAGGCCATGATGGGTTGGGCAACCTCCTTGCATTAATGGTAGACTACTTCAGAATGCCAGGTGCAAGGGAATGGCCACAGGATACAAGCATCTTGTTGTCGACTGAACTCCCTCAGGCACCTGGTGGGCCACCGTGAGATACAGGAAGCTGGACTAGATGAGCCTTTGGCCTGATCCAGTGGGGCTTTTTTATGTTCTTATTCCATCACAACAAAGCACTCGGAAGGGAACAGCATCAAAAGGTACCTTTTCCATTGTAGAACTATTCCCTTTCCTGTATGGTGGACTGTGTCTGTGTTAACAAGGGAACAGTGGCTGTCACACATCCAAAAGCAAATGCTTGCACCTGTTGACTAGAGAGAGGTGATTTGATCTTTCCCTTGGTTATCACCGGATCGTGTTTGAAATGACATTTCCAGCTTGAATGACTCCTGCTGAAGATCACAGAGGAAACCACCAACTCTGTGTCACAGGCAGGGACAAAAGCTGATAAAAGATGCTGATCCTCAGCCAAGGTTTTTGGAGAGTGCTGTGTCATCAGAAGCAAAGGAATCTGGATCATTAGTGGTTCCATGCTTTTCAATTAGATGCAGCAGGGCATTACTCAGAGAGGTCATTAAACTCGGGCCTGCTTATGAAGTCAGCAGAAGGAGTGTTGTAAGGTCATCTCCCACATGAAAACGTGAGTCACATCTTCGTTCCTGCAAGAAATTGCTATGCATAAAATAGTGGGGATGTTGAATGCATACTTACATATGTGTGACCACCTGCACCCCTTCCTAGTTCTCCTTACCAGTTTAGATATCTTGTGTTCTTCACACAGGGACATCCAAGCCCCTCTCTGATACTCCCCCATTCTCAGTCCTGCTGCCCCCCCCCATTTTGCTTCTCCATCCTTCTACCTGCTGAGCTTCCCTTTTTTTCCATTTCCAATATCTTCTACAAACCTGTTTCCCTTGTGAAGGATCTTGGGAACTCTGTCTGCCCAACAGTCTCTTCTCTTCCTCCTGTTGCTGCCTGACTCGGTTCCTCTCCTCCCCTGGTCAATTCCCTCTCATATGTTCTGCTTTGGAACCACAGTCATTAAAAAATGAAAAGAGAATCTAATCACAATTTTCATAAAATACAAAATCTCAGGATACTTAATCCTGGCCTTCTATCGTTAAAAAGGTTTTGAATCAGGCCAGACTGTACTCAAAGGGAATTTCATAAGCAGAAAAGTCTCTTTTAATGTAAATAGTGTTTCACTTCTGCCATTGCATTTTATGTGCTCAACTTGTATTTGACACAACAGATGTCCCTTTCTAATTTCATTCTTTTCTGCAGAATTAAAATATCACACCTTGCTAGCTTTCAGAGGGCACGTTTAAACTTGTCTGATTTGCTGTATTATCAGATTTTGATGCCACCTTAATAGAATAAGCAAAATATGGACATGGAAAGCTATTTATTGTTGACAAATGAATAGCAACTGTGCTCAGTGCATTTCTCTAGTGTTACTCATAAGACAATTCCCTTATGGAAATGCTTATATTTTTGCCCCAGCTGCTGCTTTTCAGTTGCCAAATAAAACTGATTTGAAAATAGGAAGGACGGAAGTTTGTGTATGCATTTGCACACTCATGCACTTGCATGCACATGAATGAGAGTGTGAGAGTTAGGTCAGGGGAACTGACTGTGACTATTGTGATATGAATCACATGCTGCTAAACAAAACAATCCAACCCATTTTCTACCATTGAAGCATTAGAGCGACGTTGGTAGAAATGCCATCAGTGCATATTTGGTAACAATGGAAGCGAAATTCTTCTCTGCTCAAGATCAACAGAGTTCAAAACTACTCTGGAGCTCACCAGGATCCTCTTCTATTCATAAGCACAACTATAGCAGTGTAATAAAACACATGTTTCACATATGGACAATTCCAGATGTGGAATCTCAAGTGAAAAATGGTGATGATAAAGACCTATAACTAAAGAACTACTGTCAGGTGGAGTATAGAAGGTTGGATGACTTAGTGCAAGGTAGTTTCCTATATTCCTATTTTGTACTGGAAATGGGAGGTGGAACCATCTGCACCATTTGTCCTTTTTCATAAACCATACCTTAATAATGTCGCACCCCTTTAAATAGTGAAACTGCTCAAGCTTGTCTTTGGTTTGAACTTATAATTTACAGTCCAGGACCAGTTTTGAAAGCTCAGTTGGATTTCTTGCCTTTCTCAAAACAGGCTACCCAGGTACATTGTGAAGACTGAGCTACCCCTGCTATCTATCTTCTTATCATAGAATGTTGAAGGTCATGTACAGTGGTGTTATTCTACCGGAACGCTGGGCGGGACTACCGGGTGATCGACAGCCCGCCCGTCGCTTTCCGCAGTGTTATGCCGTTTGCGTAACCAATTACGCCACTTGCGTACATTATGCAAATGGTGTAATGCTGCGGAACGCGACGGGCGGGCTGTCGATCACCTGGATGTCCCGCCCAGCGTTCCGGTGGAATAACACCACTGGTCATGTAGTCTACCCCTGCTCAGTGTGGGCAACATTTGGGGGAATTGCCAAAAAGGCTACTACATGTGTCTTTTCTCTGGCTTCAGGATTTGAGTCTGTCATCTGCTCATGCTTCCAGCTGCATCCTTGGTCTGCTACTAAGAGATAGAACAGATTATATTGTCCATGGCGATGGTTCCCCCAACACCATTCCATAGTGGGTCCTTGGAAGCTCCCATTGCATGGAATGTGGTCATCACGCTGTGTGTGCCTCCACCGGTGATGTGGAGTGGAGATACCCAGAGTGTCGTTAGCTGCACTCCACAAAGAAAAAGCTTTCTCAATATTACAAGAGGTGGCGACTGAGCACATTACAGGGATGCTATGTATAAGGTTTTAGCAGCAACCCTGTGTTCAATGTAAGTGTGCCCTTGCTCCTCAGAAGTACACTCAAATTCTACAAGATGTCATGGCTACACTAGTTGCAATTGCATCATGAAAGGAGATAAAGGAAGCGAGAGAAAACTTGTGAAAGCAACATTATTAAAAAAAAACTCACAATGAAGATGAAATAACTCTTCTACTCACAACCCAATTGCTATTATCCTAGATACCATCTGAATCCATAGAAAAGGCAATCTTCTGTTACTGATCTCTTGTGGAGTTTTGTGCATTAAATGCCTTTCTAGTACACAACATCAGAGACAGGTTATTTTATTGTTTCCATTAGTACAATAGAGGGAAAAAAGGCATTATTTGGGAAGTATAACAAATATAGTGCATCAGAGAGGGAGTAGGAAAATTAGAACTGTATAGAAATTGCAGGATAACGAGAAAGCAGAAAAGGATACAGTAGAAGTGACAGATTTTGAAAGTCGAACGAAACAAGAGATAGCGATGGAACAAATGATCTTATGATAAAGGGACAAGAGGTGGATTCTAAATAGCACATAAACATAAAATCTAATGTGTTATAACAATACCAATGTCCACTGTATAATATGTAATCTTACCAGGAAGAATGTAGAATCACAAGAAAAGCGGAATACCAGGGGAAGCTATCAGATGGGAAGCTATCACATTGCAACATGAAGGACAATGTGAAATAGAAAAAAAGGCTGTGGTTGTGATGTAGACAGAACGGGTGGAAATAAGGCCACCACCACTGGGTAGTCATAGATGTGGAGTCCCTAGTCATTCAAATTATTGATGATTAGCAAAAATATGATCAAGTGAATATGACATTCTTTTGAAATCTCAGTTTCCAAGTCATTCTTTGAAAATTCAATAAATATTCAAGGTCCATCAGATGATTGTTTGCATGAGTCCAACCAAATGTCACATTAATTATTCTTTTGCTCCCCTATCTCACTCCTTTGTCTTAACTTCACAAGTCTGTCTATCTTTCATAAGACTAGAGATGCTTCATCACATTGCATTCTGTAGCAGGTTCCCTGCTGACTCTTCAATCCTGAATGGGCTATCTATGAAATGAATGTTTAACCACAGAGATTATTGAAATGCATAATGCAATGCTCAGGAATGCAGTGATCTTGGCAAAGTAGTGAAGTCATGATTACCCAATCAAAGGACAGGAATCAAGATACACAGAAAAAGTCAGGTCACTTATGGGAATACAGACAAGTAGAGACACAAGTGGCAAGAGAAATGGATGGTTATTCAGTCAGTCAGAACCCTAGAAGTACAGAGACAATTAATGTCATGCCTGGTCAGACCTCACCGTCTAATCCAGTGATGGGTGAACCTATGACACGTGTGTCAAAGGTGACACGCCACAACATTTGGGGTGACACACCAGCATTCACCAACACCTGACAAAAACAGAATTTGCTTTACTCATTTTTCATTTTTGCAATTATTTGGTGTTTCTTTATATAATACAAAGCATCACACATGACTGGACTGTAATTTTAGTTTAAAAAAATGACTATAAAGAATTATTTGTCTTTTGTTTGGGGGTGGGGTTGACACACCAGCAGAATCAAGTTAAGCATTTCCCAGAGTTTTGGCACACTGAGCCCAAAAGATTTGCCATCACTGATCTAATCTAATCACACTTTCTAATCTATTCTGTAACATATCTCTAGTTTTCAAAGTATCCAGTACTATTAAGAAAGGGTTGCCTTGTAACACTCATTTTATGCTATGTGCTGTTTGCCAAGTGGGTTCAAACTTCAAGGTCATACAAGACCAGACCATTCATTGCGCATAATTTCATGCCAGTGCTTGACACCCTACAGAACCTATAAAGAGATTAAGGACACAATCCACACCCAGACGTCGTGACAATGCAACATCATTGCTTCAGCGTTACATC
Organism: Lerista edwardsae; assembly: GCA_029204185.1. NCBI lineage: Eukaryota > Metazoa > Chordata > Lepidosauria > Squamata > Scincidae > Lerista > Lerista edwardsae. The sequence continues at coordinate 25,234,498 of JAJKFI010000003.1, forward strand.
ATTAGCGCTGACGCAGGGGCACCAAGCGGCACCCCCGGGTCGGCACTAATGTTCCCAGTCCAGCTCTAGCTCTAGCGCTGGTCTGGGAGCACAGGCAGTGAGCCGCCCGTGCGCCAGCCAAACTCAGCTAGCGCAGGGGCAGCTCTGGGTGGGAGGGAGGGATGGAACTGGGCGGGGAGGTCATGCCCTGCCCCTGGGGTATATCTAGTGGGCGCAGATCTGAGTTTCCTGTGTGGCCCAAATCGGGGACGCATGGGCCAGGGCAGGGTTTCGGATGAGGCTTAACAACCGCATCCAGGCTCCACCCCCTCACTGGGCCAGACTGCCTACCAGACCGCCCTCTGCTCACCCGGTTCCTCCCTCCCTTCCCCTGCCCAAAACATCCCCTGTGTCAGCCGAACTCAGCTGGGGCAGGAGAGGCCTACCTGTGGCATCTTCCAGCACTGCAGGGCCAACACGACTGCTCGCATTGGCCCTGCGCACCTCATGCTGGTATGAAACTGCTTTACGGCACTTTTGCAACACCGCAGAGGTCACACAAGCGGCTTGCATTGGCTCTAGTGTGCCGTTGGATTGCACCCATAAAACAGGAAGTGTTTTCATTACCTTAAGGGACCTCAAGGAAAGAGTCAAGCAAGGGGCTGTTTTCCCATCCTCTTAAATTGCTCCTTCCTCACACATTGCCTAATATTCAGCAGGTGCAGATGTCTCTTGTAGTGCAATGCCAGCGATGATAGTCTGATCAAATGCCAGCAAGCTTCAGTGGATGCACCTGGTTCACAGACTAGGATCGCTGAACCTCTTTCCCGTCTTTTGGGGCACACAATGAATGGCAGTTAGGAGCCAAATCTTAATCCAAATGTTGGGGGCAGAGTCCCATCTCGAATGCTTTAGACTAATTTATAGCACATTCAATTATCTTAGTGGGATAGCGTATTGTTTGTGTCTATTTTGGCACCAAGCAGTTCAACTGTACTCCCCCATGTATGTATGTGGAATGAATTCAGCAGCTTATGCAGATGGAAGAATGCAGCAATGCATATAACTTTAAAGGAACTTTGAACGAGAACCAATACAACCATGCACTTTCTACGTCTGCAAGGAAAGAGAAGGCGTCGGGTAAAAATTGGCTCTGCACTGGAACAGATGGCAGGCTCTACAGAAGCATTATTTGGCCTGCTTTTTATATAGAACAGATGATCAAGTCTCAAAGGTGAAGATAAAACAAAGCCAACAACCAAAACAAACTAATGAGGTTCAAGCCAGGATGGAAAGCTACAAATAAAGGGTAGGGGGAATTCAATGTGTTTAGGAGAGGAAAACTGAGAATGGAAAACTAACTGGAAGCAGAAGTCACTGATAAGAATCCTATGACAATATAATCCCATGTGCAAGACTCTAGCTTAGGGTGGGTACAATATAGCATAGCTTCAGGCTTTGTATTACTTCATGAACTTACATCTCATACCAGCGATTTTCAACCTTTTTCAGTTCATTGCACCAGTGGCGAAGTTGGAAGGAGTGCCACCCAGGGGCACACATTCCAGGGCCACCCTCTTGCGCCCCTTCCCAATGGTCCAGAAGGCATTCTGAAGCTTGGAGAGGCCAACAAGGGAAAGCCGCCCTGGGCCTCAGAAGGCCTCCTACGGCCTTAAAACATCCCTTCCATTTTTCCTGAAAACTGGAAGTGACCTTTTAAGGCCTCTCTAAGACTTCCCTGAACCTCAGAACCCTCCAGACAAGACCAGAGCCCAGCTCCATTTGCTTTTGGAGTGGTGGGGGCAAGCAAGAGGGCAGGGTCACAGTAGGGTGGCAGGGCTGCCCCCAAAAGAAGGCGGCCCAGGGTCATGTGACCCCAGTGACCCCCCCAGCTACGCTACTGACAGTTTTTTTGACAATTGACAAGGCACACCATGCTGCTTGTGAGGGGCTCACATCCCCTAATGGCCCTACTGATAAATGACCCTCCCACAAATTCCTGTGGCACACCTGGAGACCATTTGTGGGACACCAATGTGCCATGACATAGTAGTTGAAAATGGCTGTCATAGTATCATAAACATGCATTCAATTCATTCACCGTTTGCTTGTAGTACAAATGGCCTCATTTCGTATAATAAAGACAGGAAGTGAGGTTCAGGATGGAGATTACATAAACAGTTTGATCACTTATTTTCTAGTGGGGCTGTCAGAAAATTCAGACATTTCACAGTGTCTTCCTCTGGTGTATATATGATCCAAAGTATACTTCAGATGTCTGGCTAAAATCTAGTGCAGATCCTGCATTACTGATTTCCCATTAAATAGTATCCACTGTATTCGTGAATGACCGGACTATACCCAAGAGGGACATTTCTCTGATTGCAAAGTTGACTAGTACCGCTGTAACAGTACTTATCAATCATTGTCCTAATATATCACATCTTATGTCAATCATTCAGAACTCTATTCTCAGAATGTTTCTGCTGCAGAGATGAATACTGAAATAGTTAATACTGGGATATTAATTATCTTCATTAGACATGAGAGCAAACACTTGACTTAAGTTCAAAGAGCCCCTTGCAACATTAATTGCAGCTCATCTCAGGTGTGCTAATTGAATTTGCTTTAGACCCACAACTCATTACTCAACGGTTCTGTCAAACTTTTCTCAATCATTGTTAAGACCGTTGCAATATATTTATATATTTTGTCTTTACTCTCCATGCTAAGATGTGCTGGTGCTGTTACCTTGATTTAAACGTAGTACAGACTTATTTATCTAAAAGATAAATGTTGGTGACATCCAGGACATTAAGATAGTCAGTTTGGTGAGAAGTGATGTTTGTAGTTGCAGCTGGCCCACTGATGCAATGAGTGCCCTAAATTATCTTCCTTTCACAGTCTTTACATCCCTTCCTCCTCTGTTATGGAAGAAAGAAGTCCAGTCAAGGATCAAAGTATCCCCTGCTCACCACTTAGAGGTCTGCAGCAGGGATGGGAACTTGAGTCATGTGACTTGTCCAAGTTGCAAAAACATGGATTGTTCATTGATTCGTGTACACTTGAGTCACGTGGACAATGACTCGGGCATGACTCAAGACTCAGGGCCACTGAAAAATGAGTCATGAATCTGAAAAACCCGAGTCATGAAGAAACATATATTTTCCCTGCAAGTCTCTTTCTGCCTGAATGTGCTTGCTTACTTTTTTCACTGTGGGGTGTAAATCTTGTGGGGTGATCCAGAAGCTAGACTTCAGATGGGTGTGAGACGCAGGATAAGTTAGTTCCAGCCAGGATGTGGGAGCTGGGGGTGGAGGGGAGGAGGAAGAATTTTTTTTGTTTTCGGTCGCTGCATCATGCACAAGGCACAGGAGAGGGCCAATAGGTCTGCTCGGATCTGCGCCAGCAAAATAGCAGGTGCAAATCCATGCAGCCAGGAGCTGCAAGTCCATGCAGCAGAACTTAGCTGGTACACAGCTGGCATATCTGGCAGGGTGCATGGCGCACCTGCACCTTAGAGTATGTTTCTAACAGCACTGGCCCAGCACAAGAGCGCTGTGCCAGCACAATGCCAGGTTAGGATTGTGCCCTCAGTCCATAGCACTGTTAGCACAGTCTAGACCAAGTATATGGCTCTCACTTGAGCTAGGGTGCAATGCTAACTAACTTTCCAGCACTGACATAACTGTGCCAGTGTGGCATGTACTGCATTCTAAAGTGGAGTAATAATAATGATAATGATAATGATAATGATAATGATGATAACGATAATAATCGTATTTATATACCGCCTTTCTTAGGTCATTAGATTACTCCTCTCTTTAACTCAAGGCGGTTTGCATAGGCAGGCTTTATTCATAAACGCAAGGGTTTTACAAATTACAAGAAGGTTCTATCTTTCAAGAACATACAACATACAGATGGTACTTTCATGGTGTAGTCTCCTTTCTGGCCACACAATTTGCCTTCCTGCTGGCTGATAAGCAGCTTCTGCTCCCACCAAGAAGCGGCTGGCACAGCACACTCCCCTCTCACAGGCAGCTGTAGCTCAGCTCTAATCAGTCGCAGTTTACAAGGTCTGCTGCTAACGGAGACTTCTGGTGATCCCGAACTGGCGACCTTCGGATGTTATCTTCAAGCAAACGGAGGCTTTAACCCTCTTGACTACAACCTCCTGCCTGTAGTAGTCACAGTAGTAGTCACAGAGTAGTAGTCACAGAGGCTTCCTCAAGGTAAGGGAATGTTTGTTGCCTTACCTTGGTGCTGCATTGCCCTTACCAGGGAGATGGAAAATTGGTTAGGATTGCGCCTTTAGTCTTTTAGCTTTTGCATGTAGAAAAGGCAAAATTCAAACACAACTGCTAGAAATTGGATACATTGTGCCAAGCAAACACTCGACATGAAAATCAGATTTCATTTTCAAGATCAGAGCTGGTGAAATAGCTATTTGCTCCCTCTGCTATTTGTTTTCTACAAATAGCCATGGGAGTTGAATGCTGTTAGCAAGAATGTCTCAGGAAAAGGAAATTGTTGTGAATAGCTACATAAATATATTTGTGTATTCATGCATATCTGCATTAAAGGCTTTTGCATGGCCATCTTGAAAGCTATTTTTGGTGGCATCGCTCTATAAAGGAGAAATGATGCCATTGCTATTTGGTTTCGGTTGTTTATTACAGACAGAAGAACATATACAATGGAACCATAATGCTCCTAGAGAAGGTCCCAAAAGGACTCTGTCAACAGAGACACTGCTACTAGGCATCACTCATCAAGAAACATCAATCCCTTTGAAAATGCTACCCACTAGTTATTCATCCAAGAACAAGAGCTGCTGCATTGACGATAAAAGGTAAAGGTCTCCCCATGACCGAATGGTCTAGTCGTGACCGACTGTAGGGGGCGGTGGTCATCTCCGTTTCTAAGCCTAAAGAGCCAGCGTTTGTCCGAGGACAAGCTTCTGTGGTCATGTGGCCGGCATGACTATATGCCAAGGTGCACGGAACGCTATTACCTTCCCACCGAAATGGTATCTATTTCTCTACTCGCATTTTTACGTGCTTTCGAACTGCTATGTTGGCAGGAGCTGGGACAAACAACGGGAGCTCACTCCGTCATGTGGCCTCGAACTCCCAACCTTCTGGTCAGAAAGCCCAGCGGCAGCGGTTTAACCTGCTGCACCACCGTGTCTCTTTATTGACCATACTTGCAAATTAGTTGTCTCAACTCTGGCAAAGAATAATTGGTGCAGCTTTCAATTCAAGCTAGGCGACAGGTTTTGGGAAGCCAGAAAGTATTTTTCCTTCCCAATGATTTAATTTCATGTAGAATATGGTGTTACTCAGGAGTAACTACACTAGGCATGACTGGATTTAAGCCAATAAGAACAATTGCTCCTAATTGGATCGCAAACCTAAGGGGGCACTGCACTAGGGTAATTTAGTGCCCAATCCTATGGCCCTTTTCACCAATGATACTTCAGTATCAGCAGCTAAAAGTGTTGCAAATGCACTGCTGAGGATTTCACCACCCATGCAGGGCCCAGCGTAATTGACGCTAAGCCTCAGTGCCGCAGAGCTGCTGCTCGCTGCAGTAAATGGTACCACGGGCTGGTGGCACGGCTTTTCAGGGAGTGAGTAGCTGGGGGAGGGCAGAGGAAGGCAGGGCTGGGCAGAGGACAGGGAAGAGCAGGCCAAAGGGGGCAGGGACTGGCAGTGGTCCCCACCGCCAGAACATTTGCCCTGCTGCAGGATGGGCAACTCAACACAGTGTTGCTCCGCTGACTCCCAGCAAAATACCTGGCAGAGAGTGGAGAAGCCCCATTGCAGGGCCCGCAGCTTTCCTTAGGGGAAGGGGACAAATGCCCCCTTCTGCTGAGGAGGCCCAGGTGGCTGCAACAGCTTCCGCAAGAAGCAATGGTAGCCATTTTGGTACCACTGCACCTATAGGAGCTTGGGAGCTCAGGATCCAGTTGTGTCTCTAGTCTTGTCAAATACACACAGACAAAAAAAAAAAACACATTGCAATGGATGTTCTGAACTTTCTAAACAAAAAATAAAATTAATATTTTTTCCGAAGCCATTTCACAATGGGTTTTGTAACTATCTACTTTTCAAAGGTAATCTACACATTTGTTTTGTTTTGTATGCAATATTATATTAAAATGTGACTTGATCCATTTGGTCCATGAATACATGTGCACTTTTTCAGTGCACATTCTGATTGCTTTCCATTTTACAGAAGAGATATAAAATCCACAATAAATGTTATTGATATCTCTTCTGCAGACCTTGACTGTGAACCTGCAGTCCCGCCAAAACTTTTCCAGTTGGGTCTTCCAGCTCCTAAGGTGGGCTCTGACATGAGGAGACTTACATGCAGTGAACATGCCTAGCACCATTTGGAGATACTCTTGCTCCCCATTATCTATGAAACTGTCTTATACTCAGCCAGACCATTGAGCCATCTAGCCCAGAATTATTTTCAAGAAACCACATATTATCCCATTCAGAAAAATTCATTAACAAAAAAATATAGCAAACTTACCAATGAATTATTCCTTATGGATATATTTTCTACTTTTTGTTGGGGAAGGTTGTTTAGAAAGGTCTACCTTAGAAAGGTCTACTAAGCATTCTTACTGGAATTACTTTGTTTTTACACTATTGCTCTCATTAGTTCAGAATCCGTGGATTCCCCATTTTTATTAAATACAAAGTCTAATGCAGATCATGCTTTCTTGCTAGGTAATTATTACTTACAGTTTGGAATGAAGCTCAGTTCCAAGCCATTTGCATTTATGTGCTGAAACTAAATGATTAATGTGGATTTTTACACGTTTAGGTTTAATTTTTCAGCCTAATGAAACCATAAATTTTAGTCTCTCTCTCACAAAATTGTCCAATCTTTTATTCAATTCAGTATATAATTGGGGACACGCTGTTACCACAATTGGGAAGACAAATTCCAAATTTAAATTATTTAGGTGAAGAATTAAGAGCTGCACTGCTTGATATGTATTGTGCTGAAATTTGGCATGCAAATGAGTAAGTTTTTTTTATAATTTCCAAAATTTATGTTTTCAAATGTGGCGTCATGATGTTCTTTTGACCTTCTTCTATCCCAAAGAAACAAAATGAAACCCATTTAAACTCAAAACCTGAATGTTTTAAGTCAAGTAGTTTTAATTGACTAATTGACTATTATAAACATTATTGCAACATATTTTGTTGAGATGTGTTTTGTCAATGTAACTGAAATCCAAATGGGAAAGACTTCCATGGAAACACTCTCTCTCTCTCTCTCTCTCTCTCTCTCTCTCTCTCTCTCTCTCTCTC
>JAJKFI010000003.1:25241826-25276533 GCA_029204185.1 Lerista edwardsae
CTCTCTCTCTCTCTCTCTCTCTCTCTCTCTCTCTCTCTCTCTCTCTCCAATGATGGGAGGAAAAAAGATAATTATATCTCCATATTTCCTTCCAGGCATGATCACGGAGCCCCTTGCTTATGACAACTTTTCAACAAGGAAATCATTATATTTAATGTTAAAGACATTGACACATGAATTCATGGAGCAGTTACTCGGAAATAATTGAATTATAGTGATTTGCAACCTTATCCTTAGACCTGCTCCATCAGCACATAGGTGCTTACGATTGGGCTCACAGGCTACCTGGTAGCCATGATTTATACCCTCATTGTGTGCAAATGACACTGGAATTGCCATCAGACACCAGCATTAATGTTTAAGATTCAAGCGTAAATCTTATTGAACCGAATCAATCATTCATTTTCCATATTGGCTTAAATGGTTTGTAGAGGCTGGCGCATAAATCAATGCAGTAGATAAAGTAATGCCTATTACAATCAGTTCTGACATTTATTTTTCTTCATTTTTCCCCACTGACATACAAAGATGACCAAATTCCAGAACGGTATCCAAGGGGCATCCCAATCCTAAGCTTCCTGGCCCCCACAGGAGCAGCGGTGCCAAAACAGCTATAGCTGCATCCAGTGGGAGCCACGGAAGCCGTAAGAGGCTCCTTGGGGGCAAAGTAAGGGTTCCCCCAAGTAAGGGTGCTAGCCTGGTCTGGCAATGGGCCTCCTCAACTCTGTATCAGCAATTTTGTCAGTGCAGACTTGAGCACCTCCATGTTGGACCACCCAGCCTGACATGGAGGATAGGATACGATGGTGTATACCACCACCGGTCCTACCCCCCAGGTCCATTCCACCCCTCCTCCACTCAGTTCCGCTCTCCCCTCTACCCCAAAGGTGCACACTGATGGTGGCAGTTAAACTTCCCTCTCGGTGGCTTCTTGTCAGGTCCTCCTAGCACTGGAGCTGAGCATCTACTGGCGCAGGCCCAGTGCCAGTGGTATGCATATACCACCGGCGCCATAAGTGTCTTATGGCACTTTTGCGACACTCATGCCGGTGGTACGAGTATACTGCTGGCACTGGGCCCGTTAGGACTGAGAAAGAGGGGATAGAATTAGTTGCTGCCAGGATCCCCTGGATTACCCCTGCTAACTGGACAAGAGGCACTTTTTCCAGTGGTGTTCCTCTTATATTTAGCAGGGGGAGAGTAACTGTCCCTCTTCACCCCTGCGCAGTCTTTCTAGTGGCTGTTGCTGGCGGTCTGCCTTTTTTTTTAGATTGTGAGCCCTTTTGGGACAGGGAGCCATTTAACTTTATTATTACTATTGCCTGTAAACCGCTTTGTGAACTTCGTGTTGAAAAGCGGTATATAAGTACCTGTTGATTGATTGATTGATTGATTGATTGATTGATCCACCACCATCCTTTGGTGAATCCCTCCTTGCCCTTCCCCTCCTGCCCTCAAAATCTCCCCCAGATCTCCCCCTACAACCTCCACCTACAACCCTCATCTCCTGCTCCTTGCCATCTACTCACTACTACTCACATCTACTCACTAGTGTCTGTTCAGCCCAGGGTTCACAGTGGCCGGTGTGTTGATCATCCACCACTCTGGGGCAGCAGCTCCAAACTCCTCAGCAGTAGTGCAGTGCTCTTGCAGGGAGAGAGGCTCAAAGGATTGAGCCCTAAGTAGGATTTTCAAGCATTCCCTTGCTTCCGCATCTTTTATTTCCCTTACCAAAAAATTAAAAAAAAATCAAACCTTAGCTATTACTTTAATCACTGATTAATTGAATTACAATGAACCATTACATCAGACCAAAGGAAGATATCCTTTTATGGAAATTCATAATTATCAGGTGCTTTGGGCAAATGGTGAAACACCTGTACCTGTTCTAATATAGCCTCCCGTAATTATATCATGGGTTTTTGCCACTATTACTAGATCATCCCTAAAATGCCCATTTTTTTTAACTGTCTCGTGGCAAAGTTCAGTTCAATCTCCTGTGACAGAAAGACTAGATATATCAGATGGGTGTTCTGATTCTTTCCTTGTCAGATACGGAGATCTCAGGAAGTTTTCTAAGGCTTATTGGCGTTTGGAAATAGACCACTGTTTTAACCAGCTGGCTGTCAGATGTATTTACTATTTGTTTTCTGTGTAGCCTTCCTATATGTTTGACCACGTAGTCATCAATATTTCAGAAATGAAATATGTTGCAATGCATGTAAAACAGACACAAATTTACTGTATTTAGTTTAAATATTTATGCCCCTCTTTTCCACCATAAAATGGTACCCACAGCAACTTACAAGGCAACTATCTAAAGATTAAAAATAGCACAATTTTAAAAAGTCTTCAATGCCCATGCAAAGGCTAACAAGAAATAGCTGGATATATTCCTGAAGCTTGTGGAACTGCAAAGCAGGCTGCCTCCCAGGTCCCATCCAATATTGCTGGACACAGTAGTGTTCCAAGAGGGGCGGGGCAAGGACATAAATTTTGCAGGGCACCTCAACGCAGTGGCGCACTCTGCCCACGCTCCGCCCAGGGGGGCGGGTCAATGCTCTGCCCCCCTAGCATCAGCTCTCCCTTTCCCTCCTATTGACGCACCATTTCAGAGCGGTATGATGGCAAGGGAGGACGGGAGGGCCGAAACCGCATGCCTCTTCAAGAGGCAAGGTGCCTCTTTGCCGCCTTCCCTCCACCCCAGGAGCTCCAACCATTGGCAGGTCCCCAACTGCCTCAACATGTTGTGCTGTATAAGCTGCCACCCCTCACTGTCAGCGCTATTTTGGGTAGGGAGAGCAACATAGAAGCATCATCTCCATGTTTCTCATCCTGCCTGAAACTGTTTCAATGGCAAGGGGGAGGGGAAGCCTATACGGCACATGGAGGCACCCTGCAAAACTTAGGGTGCAATCCTATGCCCGACATAGTGCCAATGCAATGTCGTTGCGTCAGTGCTACGTCACTAGCACTGGCGTGGAAGAGCAGATCGGCACTCCCGGGTCAGAGTGCTCGGTTCGACGCTAGGGGTAGTGTCGGCCCAAGAGCTCTGGCAGAGAGTCACCCGGGGGTAGTTCTGGGAGGAGGGAGGAAGGGATGCATTTCTGGATGGGGATGGGTGGCCTCCAACATCCTCATTTTCTTCCCACACATCTCAAAATATGATTGTTTGCTTACCTTTATTGAACATGTTTATTAAAGGACCATGAAGACTACTATGACAGCATCTAGCAAATATCTCACCAGCCCTGGAACATATGAAGCTGCCTTACTGTATATAGTGGACTCCAGAATTAAGATGGCAATTGTTCTGGAGAAACCATTGTACTGTGAACCTATTGTAATGTGAACCCAATAACACATAGTTTGTCGATAATTTGTTCCAAGAAAGTTGACATTTCTGCCACAGAACTAAGCTATTTTCCTCTCTAAAAAGGTGGCATATAGGTTGTCCACAGCACTCTTTAGGGGCCATGGTTATCAGTTAGTAACATGCTGCAATTATAAAAATAATAATTACAAAGCTGTATCCTTCCCTCAGGATACACTGCTATGAAGTTATAAATGCTGCTACCAGCTGAGACTTTACCAACAAGGGTTGCATTTGCATCAGCATTGACACTGGCTATATATTGACACTAGAAGGGACGTGGTGGCGCAGCGAGTTAATCCGCTGTCGCTGGGCTTTCAACCGCAAGGTTGGGAGTTCGAGACTGCGTGACGGAGTGAGCTCCCGTTGCTTGTCCCAGCTCCTGCCAACCTAGCAGTTCGAAAGCACCTAAAATGCAAGTAGATAAATAGGGACCACTTTGGTGGGAAGGTAACGGCGTTCCGTGCGCTACGGCGTAGAATCATGCTGGCCACCATGATCGGACAAAAACGCCGGCTCACAGGCTTTGAAATGGAGATGAGCACCGCCCCCTACAGTCGGTCACGACTAGACCATTCGGTCGTGGGGAAACCTTTACCTTTACCTTTACCTATATCCTTCCAGCCAGACACAAAGCCCCAACGTTTAAAATGCTACTATTGGCCAAGATACTGCATTGCTGATTGGCTTATCTATCTCCCTCAAGATTTAATTCTGTTTGCAGAACTTGTGAGCCCATTGTAAAGTGAATAACGTATCATATAGTGAACTTTGTTTTACAATGGTGAGTCCATGATGAATTGATTTTAAAGTGAACTCACTAAAAATTGGGGGTTCACTTACCTGAGCCAGACCACTGGCCTCTTGAACTCAGTATTGTCAACATCGCTTGACAGCATCTCTCTTTCAGATGGTGTCTTTCCTAGCTCTGGCTGGAGATATCAGGAATTGTAGCTAGGACCTTCTGCAGTCAGAACATGAGCCATAGCTGAGCCATAGCTCTTTCCCATGATTGTTCCTTTGCTCTCATCCCTGCTTTCTTTGACATGGTGACCATTCTGCAACAAGTCCCAAACCATTGTTACTTCTCAAAACAAAGTTGTTATTTGCAAAATACCCTATTAGCTGCCGAGTGCTGTTCATTGGGTAGGTGTAAGCTGTCATCATCCGTGATAATGATGGGTGCCATCCTGGACAATAAAGTTCCTCTCATTTTAATAGGAGAGTTAAACATGTGATTTAACTCTCTCCAGCTGAAATTAATGGGATTCAGAAGTGCTCAACTTTGGCTGAATTATGTCCCTGAATAATAGTAATTGTAGCTTATTGATATTTTACTGGTCCTGGAAAATGGCTATTGCAATATCAACACAGCTGGCGTTTTTATGGTCATTTCCCTTAATTGAAATAAACAAACTAAAACTACCAGCCGCTTACTAATGGTGGCCGTTAACTTCATTCATGTCAGTACGGTAATAACTCCAGGCGGTAATAACATCCATTTAATGAAAGGGAACGGCATTCCACCAAATGAGCTCCATTGTGTGTGTCCATATAAGGGCCCCAGGTACTCTTTTTGGGAAGTGCTTCCAACCTCTTGACATTGTTTTATTGATTTTGCTGCATTTACCTTCCAGCGTTAGACTGTTCCGTTTCCTGCTGTCTTTCCTTCCAGGATTTAAGTTGAAATGTATATATCTCTTTGCCTGCTGAGATCTTCCAGCCTTCATTGCTGTGGCTTCAAGCACAATGTTAACTTTCTTATTTGGCCTTTTCAACTCCTGAAAGCATCAGTTCATTAATAACTCTTCTCAATGCCTACAGTGACTTGATATGAAGCATGCAGGAAGTCACATACTGTAGCTTTTATTTGTATATCACAAAAATTGTTGACTCGGGGCCATCTCCACTTAAAAAAAAACACCCGAACACCTCTTGCAAGTTTGCTAAAATAATAACAATACCATATCCAATATTTTCTCAGAGGGAAAATACATGCTGGTATAATGAAATAAAATGCAACTCTGTAGGTAAAAATAAGATGAAGAAGATGCTTGGCCTTTACGATTCTGAGGAAAGCCAATATCAGGGTCATTATAAGAACACAGTCACATGATCACAGTTGAACAGAAATCCAACACTGTGGATATAAAATCTGTTTCATTAAAGACTGCTATCATGATCTGTCATGACATTTATAAAAGGTATGCCACATGATCAGCCAGGCCAGAATGGAGAGTTACGATGCACATTTAAAGGCGCATCACATAAATATATCTGTATTCACACAATGGGCAGCCCAATCCTAACATGTGTTGGAGCAGATAGGCTGGCAGGTCTGCGCTATATCCAATGCAGCCTTGGCTGCCTCTGCAATTTAGCCCATGCAAGTCTGAGTGGCCCAGCATGGTCGGCCTAACAGCACCTTAGGATAGTGCCCTACAGTGCTTAAGAAGTGTAGCAAAAATAGCGCTCCCCGCTGATGCAGCTGCAATAACAGAGCTTATGCTGCATCCTGGGGACAGTTTTGGATACCAGATACGTCTTCGAGGCACAGAATATTTGTCCCCTTGCCCCAGGTCAAGCCTCCGCTGCCCCAGTGGGTCTACTTGGATAGTTAGATTGTGATAGTCGCCTTTAATGAAACATATTTTTCATTTTTAATGAAACAAAGAGTGAATTTGCTTGAATAGGTCACTAGTACACATTAAAATCCAGTGCTCCATTGTGAGAAGTCCCTTTGCTTTTACATCCCAAGCCTATTGGGGCTGGGTGGCAGCGGAACTTGTTTTCCACTAGCAATGATTGCCATACTGTCATTGGGAAAGCCAGAACCTTTCCATCTGTTCAGCAAACATGCCCAAAATCATGTTTGTGACTATTTGTGAGCCAGAACGCTGGCTCAGAAGCAGCACCAAACAACACAGGTAAGGTTGCATTGGGCAGCCCGCAGGTAGCAGGAGGGGAGGCAGGAAGGAGATGTTTCTGGGTGAGGGGAGAGTGGAACAAGGGGCAGATCAGGCCTGGAAGGGAAGCAGGATTAGTGGAGGCCTTTAATGCCATAATCAGAGACTCTCACCAAACTTACATCGTTTGGGTGGGAGAACCAGGGTGCAATCCTAACCTGGAGTTAGGCTGGCACAGGTAGGCCAGCAAAGTTTGGCTGGCACAAGGGATACTGTAAAGTATGTTTGGACCACTCTTAGAGAGGCCAGCACACAGATGTGCACCATCCTCCCTGACTCCGAGAGTGGTCCAAATGCCCTTTACGATGGCCCTTGTGCCGGCCAAACTTTGCTGGCCTAACTATGCCACCCTATCTCCAGGTTAGGATTGCACACCCACTCATATTAATATGTGTGTGTGTTTACTAAATGGTGGAAACACTCACCATATTCAAATTCTGATAAAATGTCAGCTTTATCCAAGCCGTGCGGATGAGCACCTGTTTTTGCAAAGGGAGAACTTTGGCAGATCCAGCACAGCATTTAATTATATGCCCAGCTCATTCTGTCAATTATGAAAAACAGTTGTGAAAAAATGACAACAGAAAAGGGACTGTTGGGAATAAAATGCATCAGATTGAAGGTATAGGTGCAGGGGGGGGGGGAAGAAACAAAAACCCTTTGCTGTTGAATGCCACAAACTTCTGTATGCTTTTGTTTGACTTTTATTCCACATGTGTTTTCTATTTAGGGAAAAGAATGGAGGAATCAGGAAAGGATTGTATCTGGCAATAAACCCTCTAGCACTACCTTCATTGTCATACGTTGCTAAATAACCGAAAGAGAGTCACCATAGACCTATGTTGCCATTCTGTCTCCATTGGATCTTACTTTGTTTTCTACAGATGGCAGTTTGGGGATAAATGCTATAACACCCAACTTTAAAAACTGGTGGAAGAGTAGCTCAGTTAATTCTTCTGAGCTCTTCTGACATGCACATACAAGCATAAAACAAGGTGCTGTGCTTTTTTGTATTCTTAGATCTGCTTAGAGACCGAACCATTCAAAAGACGCAAGAAGAAAATACACTTTTTCAATTCCTTCCGGATTTCCATGATTTTTTGAAGTGACTACAAAGGCAGGAGTTCACGTTTTGACATTTTGAAATGGCAAGTCTCCCATTGGCGTTAGCTGATGCAAAGCTATAATGTCCCACTTTGTTGCCTCTTCCTTTTTTTCTTCCACTGGAGGTTTTCTGAAATTTGAATGAATGCTGCAAAATTCTTCCCACAGTGATATGTTATTTGCCTTCACATCTGAATATACACTGAAATTCAACGGACAAAAGTCTGCCAGATCAATGTAGTGTAGAACCAAGAAGGGTTGACAGCTACAGTCATTTGAATCACCTAACATTTAGTTGAAAAAGGAATCGGCTCTTTATCGTAAAAACAAGACTGAAAAGGGCACCTAAACTATAGGCAATGATAAAGAAAAAATAACTCTTTAATGCTATGCTTAATCTGATCTGGGGGGAAATGAAATTTTTAGTTCAAGGACTTAAAGCAATCTCAGGAGGAATATTATAGAAGGAATGATTAATTACTCCCCATATCAAAAAGAAACCCACTTTTGGTCTCAATTAACTCCCTGGCTTCTCTGCTGCTCCAGTTAAATATGCTATCAAATGATTCCAAATCCTTGTGAGGCTTACCTGTCCAGTGCACAAGTGCACCATCAGGGGTCCCTAGGCAGGGTTTTTTTTTTCCCAAGGCCCCCATACACTGGCAACTGCCTTGACTGCAAGCAGAGAGAGGTGTTGGTATTTATTTATTATTTGAAGGATTTATACCCTGACTTTCCCATGCTGGGGCAAATGCCCAAGGTAGCTTACATCAATAGGCTAGATTTTTATGAATGTTTTTATGAATATACAGTATACTGTGATTCACTGACTACTCAGTCCCAGATGTAGCCTTCACAGTGTGGTTCTCTCCCCTGGCTATGTGCCATTGAGCTTCAGCAGGCAATTGTAAGTCAAGACTGGACAGGTCCTCAAGGTCTTACTCTGTTCTTTTGCCAGCTGGCCTTCTTGAACATTCCCACATTGGCTAATCAACTCCACAGCAGCTCCTTTCTGCCATAACAGGTACTGCAGCTTGTCGTAGCCTGTCATCCCATCCATCCAAAAACAAGACCACAGATTCTCCTGCTTAGCTTCAGGAAGAACCAGCAGCTGAACCATCAGTCCACATTTCCTGCTCCTCCTGATAAGTGAAGAAATGTATAGCCATAAAGATCTTGTGAAAGCAGGGAGAGACAAAACCTAGAAGACTGAGGTTCAAATCCTCACTCAGCCATGAAGCTTCCTGGGTGACCTTGAGCTAGTCACTATCTCTCAGAGTGTAATCCAATCCAGCGCTTGACTGGCAAGGCCGGCCGGCCAGCACCAAATCCAATGCTGGGCTGGCGAGGCTGGAGCCTCCCCATGGCAAGTGAATGTTTGCTCCGTTACCGTTGGGCAGTAATGGGATCTGGGGATTGACTACAGGAATGCTGGGCGGGACTTACGCGTGATTGACAGCCCACCCGTTTCGTTCCTTCGGCTGCCTGCTGGCCGCGCAGGCTTCTTCTGGGGAGCGCGCCCCACCACTGCGTGTCCGATCACCCGGCGCGCCCCCCACCCGTCCCCCTCGGCAAGCCGGGACCCCTCCGAGGCCAGGGTGGGTGGCGGACTGCACGGACGGGCAGCCAATGACACGTAAGTCCCGCCGAAGCCCACCCAGCGTTCCTGTAGTCAATCCCCAGATCCCATTACTGCCGTTGAGGAGGCTCTAGCCTCCCCTATATGCTACTCGGATCTGCGCCTGATAAACACGCTGAGGAGACAGCACAGCCCAAATCGAGGCTGTGCAGCCTCCTGGACGGGCCTAGGATTTGGCCTTATGGCCAAATCCAGAGTCTGCCCAGGGCCCGCCCTCCCCCCACCCACAATCTCCCTCCTGCAGCCAATCCCCCGCGCAGCCCGACATGGTGCCTCCCTTGCGTCAGCTGGCTTCGGCTGATGCAAGAGAGGCTCAGCGTGGGCGCAACAGGACTGGCACTGCCTGTTGCTGTAGTGCCCCCGCGTCGGCGCTACTGATGACACGTCGATGCTGTGGGCGTGCTAGGATTGCACTGCCTGTCTCACCTGCTTTGCAGGTTTGTTGTAAGGAGAAAAGGAGGAAGTCATGCATACCAACCTGAACTCATTAGAGGAAGAGCTACAGTATATAAAAATGAGGAAGAAATGAGTTTATTTTAATTTTTACCACATCCACCTTAATTCAAAGCCTTTGAAATAAACATGTATTATTCTGAACCTAAAGAAAGATGCTTCACATTTCCACTGATCAATTGGCTTTTGAACGCTAGGTTTCATTTTTGATTGAGGAAATCCTGGTTGAACGAGGATCCATCAAAGATCCATTTGCGCATACAATCATGTTCTTTGCAAAGGAATTAGCAAAGGATTGAATCTGTCCTTTGATGTGTACTTAGCCGCCACACATACCTTTGCAAAGGATTCTGCCCATAGGACTTAATTATGTTTTTTTAAAAAAATCTTGTCCAAAAGATTTTAAAAAATCAAGCTATTATGAAAGTAAATGCCTCAGGTTTGTATGGTTACATGGTGATGCTTTTTCAACGTCTTTTGAGCATACTTTGCTGGGGGAAAAAATGAAATTTTTATTTCAAGGACTTGGAGTTAAAGCAATCTCAGAAGGAATATTATAGAAGGAATTATTAATTATTCCCCATATCAAAAAGAGACCCACTTTGGGTCTCAATTAACTGACTGGCTTCTCTGCTGGTCCAGTTAAACATGCTATCAAATGATTCAGTCAAACTTCTCTTCCAGTTATATTTTCCTAAGATTGCTGATAGAGCTGACACAGTTTTACTTAGCTGTAGGTTCATCTGCATAATAATAGATGCACAAATGATGCAGCATAAATAAAGACTGGGGGGGGGTTCAAACACCTGTACACACTTTTAAAGGAGAAAGAAAAATAAATACTTGAGCAGTATCTCTTTAGTCTCCAGCAGGGCCCTCTCTGTTTGTTGGAGGATAGGATCCAGTGGCAAAGGTCGCTGCTGGTCCCACCCCCACTCTGCGCCTCCCCCCCACCCAGTTCCTCCCTCCCATTCCACCTGGAAAGTGTGTGATGCTGGCATGCAGTAAATGTACTGCTTGTCACTATTCATTGCCACCTTCAAGCACATGGGACAGGCACTGAGCCAGTGCCAGTAGTAATGGCTTAACGCCAGTACTGGAGGTGCCTTTTGCAATGGCAGGGCAAGTGGTACGATCTCCCGCACTGTAGGGCTCAGGATTGGCCCTGAATCAGAAAGGGGAAAAAGCCTATTTATTTACAACCTTGATGCAAGCGAAATAACCACACAGCCCTCCGCCTTTCCAGAGGTCCATCTTCACGACCCACTTGAAACTGGCTTGTGACCCACTGGTGGGTACAAACTCAGCGTTTGAGAAACAGTGCTATAACTGTTAGAGGGAGAAAACAGAGAATTTAATTTGCACTGGTTGGTTGCCCTACTTCCTAAAAATATAACAATATATACAAACAAATCATGAAATGGGGGGAGCGCTGTTCATTGCCAGCTTGGCTCTGGTGGCAATGTTCTCTCCATTTGTATCCAGAAGAGATGTTTCAAAATAGAATAAGCCCCAGGAACATCTGCCAGTTTTAGATAGGGGGTTAGCGAAGTGTCTTTCTCGTCTCCCTAAAATTGCTAAAACCATTTAATCATAGGCTTAGAGGGTTATTTCACTTTTTCTATTATGTACGTAGCATTTCACAATCCAACAGCCAGCAAGTTTTGCATCGCTAGCTAAGAGTGGCTTCAGTGGCACAGTTTCATTATATCCCAGGCTTCTCAATCTCTGTGTCGTGTTTTTGCTCTTGGCTTCCTATGTACACACCATAGGCTACAGGATATTGTTATTTGAATTACAGCGAACTCAAAACAATGTTGGTCGATTTCACTGGTATTTCACTGGTATTAAGAGAGGGGTATAGACTGCTGAGAAGACCAGAATAACAACATGCATTTAAGTTTCTGAGTAAGAAGGAGAATCTTCTCAACAGTTGATGCCCAGCATTCTTTGTGCTCTGGCTCCAATATGCCAAAAATCACCAACCTTGTTTTCATCCCCAGATTTCTCAGTTAAATACAGATTAGATCAACCTTGAAAAACAGTACAGGAAAATTAAAGGCTGGTTCAGAGTTCACATGATACTTCACCAACCAGCCTGGATCACATGATCAAGAGGTGAACATGCCATGAGCATGTTCTTTACCCTCTCCTCACACCCAGATATCCCTGCCTAGTCATATGGGGGGAGTGCTTTGCGGAGAATGGTCCCACACAATTAAGCTATGAGATCTTGACACAAAAGAAGGGAGCAAGACAGGGAAGTTCATGTCTTGTAAACAGACAAGCTCTGGGATATGTGTAATGTAATACACACAGGATACCCAATACCAGTGATGTCATTCAGGGGGAACGGACCAGAACGGGCGTTCCGGATCCTAACGGGCTCCGTGGCTGGTTCCGGGTGCCAATCCAATCAAGACAAGTGCCATCAAAAGTGAGTTCCTGTTCCTAAATCATTTGAATGACACCACTGCCCAATACATATAGTATGCAAGGACTTTTTGCAATTCACCTGTGACATATCACAAGAGAGGTTGGCATTCAACAAGGATGTGATAGATACTGTACTGTAACATTTACTGTAGGCAGAAAACCAGAAGAGTAGGGAGGATATCGCAGGGGAGGTGAGCGTGGTGGGTGCTGCCTGAGGTTGGACAGCGGCGTGGAAAAAACTCATGAGCTTTTCACCCCCACCTGACTGTCCTTTGCTCTGATTGCTCCTAAATGGAGCTATTCCAGGTGCAGGGAAGTGTGGCTGGGTGACACATGGTGGTGGGACAGCCGTACTGGGGGTGTGATGATGTCGCCCCCACCTCAGGCATGCTGTGAACCAAGTATGGCTCCACATAAATCCCACAATAACAAAGAGAAGAAATCAAGAGAGACATGTAAAGTAACTGACAACTCAGTCTTATTGGGCCCAACCACCAGTGGAACGTATGTGGAACCCCTGCTAACTGGGCAAGAGGCACTTTTTCAAGTGGTGTCCTCTTATATTTAGCAGGGGGAGAGCAATTGTCCCTCTTCACCCCAGCACAGTATCTTTCTCGTGGCTGTTGCTGGTGGTGTTCTCCATTCTTTTAGATTGTGAGCCCTTTTGGGACAGGGAGCCATTTAGCTTTATTATTACTATTTGCCTGTAAACCGCTTTGTGAACTTTGTGTTGAAAAGCGGTATATAAATACTAGTGATTGATTGATTGATTGATTGATTGATTGACTGGTAGTGACTGTTGCAAAGCAGCCATAAAGGGCACCCTGGCAGTGCACAGAGCAGCATACTGTCCAAGTGCCAGTTGGAAGCCTTCCCACACTCACAGGAGAATCACTGGCCACCTTCCAGAGCAGCTAAACAGAGAAGGGGGAGGAAGGCAGCATCAGACTCACAAGCCTTAAGTTAAAGGCAAATTTTCAACCTTTGGAGCAACACTCCCTCTCCAATTCGGACTACCTCTAGACTAGTGCTCTTCAAATGGTGGGTTGTGACCCACCAGAGAACACGAAAGAGGTGCTTTCCCCTTAAAGAGGTCCCATTTCCCCTTAAGGGGAGTGGCCCCAGGAAACATTGCCCGGTGTCAATTGTGTCAAACAGGAAGTAAACTCCAACTTTACAATGGAACTTGTTTCAGCATTGGGGAGGCCCGCACAGGTAGCAGCAACCCTTCTGGATGCTCCCCCCCCCCCAAGATAGGGTACATCTCCCTCAATTCCCAGGGTGCTGTGATCACTTTAGAGCTGCTGGGTCCTCCCCCCAACCCCTGCCCCACCTCTGCAAGCACTTCCCAGATCTACTCGGACTTTGAAGGCCATTGCTCTAGAGAAATTCCACAAGCAACCACACCTTGCCTGGCCATCCTATTCAGACCTGAAAACAATGCCACAGTGGTCAAAATGTTCTGAGTTAATGTGAAAAGTAAAAAAAAATGCTAGCTGAGATTTAAACCATGTACTTGAAGTATTAGTATAAATAAGAATTCATGTAAAATATCTTATATCAACAACAAAAACAAAACATGGATGCAGGTACATGGGCGTAATTGGAAGTAATTGATAGTTGTTGCTGTTCCTCACTCCTGCAACCTGAACATCCAGAAACAGAAGAATCATGGGATAGGGTAGAAACATACTACTTTTTTTTTCTTCAAAATTTCAGAACAGTGAAACCTGTGCTAATGGCGCACACATGCACCACTGGGCTATAAGGAATATGGGAACATCTGGGCATTTTTCTGAAGGCATTGTTTTTCCTTCGGAAATCCTTCGGACGGGAGCCAAAACGTAGAATCAGAATATTTTAAATATTTTCCACTCACTGTATTAGATGGGTTAAACTCGCCCACAAAATCTCACAAATTAACAGAACTCCCAAAATACTTGGAACACAACATTAGAGCTCGGTATCCTAACAGCTGGATAGTAGGAGCTCCTTGAAACAGCTTGCCAACAAAGGATGATAGGACATGATTCTATCAGGGTAGTAGCAGAAAGGATGGGGATAGTACAAACTGGGGATAAAGTAAATACTGCAGACACTGCAATGTGCCATGAAAGCACATTGCCTTCCCACTCACCATCGGAGTCATTCTGGGCAGTGACAGCAACATGCAAGCACTTCCCAATTGGTTGTTTCAGCAAGCAACTTTTCCCAATTGCCATTGTTGCCTGGAATGATTCCAACAATGAGTGGGAGGGGCCACTTACACAGCACATTGTGGTGTCTGTAGTACTTACTGCACTGCCCCCGCCTGGCTAAGCTGCTGTACGAAGATCTGTCTGGAAATATACTCATTGCACATCAGTACTCCAGAGAGCTTCCTATGCAACCTATGGAAGTATCATTATTCCCAAACCTTTCTAAGTCTCCCACATCAAACCTTGTATCAGAAGCATAACCACAGCATAAGGTGCCTGGCATGAAACCAAATTTAATTTCTTGCCATAACATTCAAAGAATTAGTAAAACTATTCAAGAATGGAACATTACAGAAATGCCATTATTTAGGTGTTTACATTTTTAAAAAATGAATAAATAATGTGCACTTCATGCAAATGCAAAAAAGGCACTAAAGAATCCCAATTAATCAGAGAAATGGAATCAGAGAATCTTTCTTTGTTTCAGTATTTTTTTGTTGTAAAGTAATGGATCATGTTGCATTCTTATGCCAGCCAGAGAAGATATTACCAGCTCCCTTGCTTGGAAGGGAATAGAACTTAAACAGAATAAAATATCCCCTGAAACTATTGCTCTTAAAACTGAATTATATTATTTTTCAGAAATCCTGACAGAACTTTTCCAAACCATTAATCTACTGACTGGCTTCCGATTTGATACAGAACCATTATTTACAAGCAATGCCAATTTGTTGGCTTGACAGAACTGGTTATTATTAAGCATGAATTATCTGCTACCATCACCCTCTTGGGATCCGGATGAAAATGAGATGCTGAATTGCTAAACAGGGCTCCTGAAAAGGAACATTTACAAGAAAATTGAGAAACTGAACATTTGGTAAATTGCTAGTACTGTAAACAGTACATCATCTTCTCTTTAAATTGAAGCCTATCCTCCACAATCGATGTCAGATTTGTGAATTATAATGTGCTTTCATTGCCAGGACTAGAATACTCATCCCACAAATGAGATGACACTAAACTCACCAGATTGATGAAAACTGGTACCACAATAGTAGCATGCCAATCCTATCCTTCCCCCCTTCCTGCTGCTGCAGTGACATCAAAATGGCTACCCCTGTGGAGAGGCAGTTGCAGTTGTGCCTGTAAAATCCACATCCTGGTCCGGGTCACGGTATCAGGTCTGGGAAGAGGGGTTGAATTTGGTGGCTAACACTGCTGCTGAATCCACCTCCTTCCCAGACCCAATCTGCGCTCTCTCTGCCCTTGTTATCTCCCCATTCTGCCTCCATTCATCTTTGTTCCACCCTACCCCACCATCATCGCCATTTCCATGGGACTTCTCAGATACGGGGAAGGCTCTGGCCTCCGCACCAGCGCTCCAGCCGCATGCGACCCTCTGCACTGCCAGAGAGTTTTTTTTTTGAGACTGTCCTAAAACAGTCTATGCTGATGGAATGTTAGTTCCGCCTGTATACAAGCAATTGGGCTATAAGTAGTAGATGATTTTTGATAGTAGCCCAGTTGAGTCACTTTGACAAATGCTACCATGCATGGGTGTGGGGGTAGAAAAATCACATGGCATGTCAGTGTGAATTGTTCAACATTTGGTGGCCAGGCATTTCTATGACCCTAACTGCTGGAAATAATGCAATCACATTTTTAAGCTGATTTACTTATATTTAATTTACCTATTTACCAATTTATACCTATAGCTGATTTACCTATTTATATTCATAGCTGTATACCTTTAGCTATATACCTATAGCTGATTTACCTATTTAAAGACAATTTAAGACCTATAAGACCATTTTTATTTTTAGCAAAAACTTAGCAAATGTTTACAAATACTGTATATTTTTTAGATGGTGAACTCTTTGGGGACAGGGAACAATCTTTTTGCTATAGAAAGCATTGTGTGAAAAATCTATATATATATATATAAAAACGGACATGGGTATGTGTGTATGTCTGTATGTATGTATGTTCTGAATAGGCTTCCCCACGCCTTGACCAAGTGCCACAAAACTTGGCACACACGTACCTTGCAGCCTGGCAAAGAACACTGCAGGGGTCAGACCCCCCTACAGCCCCCCGTTTTTTGGGGAGGGGGGCCAGATCGTCAGGAACCAAGGGGATTGCATTGGGCTACAGGTCTGCTGCCACCCTGTGGTCACAAACGATTCTGCAGGTTCTGGGATACAC
The DNA here is from genome assembly GCA_029204185.1 of Lerista edwardsae. NCBI lineage: Eukaryota > Metazoa > Chordata > Lepidosauria > Squamata > Scincidae > Lerista > Lerista edwardsae. The sequence goes on from JAJKFI010000003.1 coordinate 25,258,201, forward strand.
AGGGACTAACCCAAAGCAAAAGTGAAACTGGTTTGCACTGCCTGCGTGGCAAAGAGTTGCAAATGATCCAGAGAGTTCCAGCACCCAGTCGGATCTGAGAGGGACCTATTTCCAGAGGGCTAATTCAGTGAGTGTGACAATTTCATTACACTCCTTTGCTTGCTTCTGTCCCTGTATTCATTCCTTCTCCTAATAGAGGCTGGGGATACTTTGTCCCCCGGGCAACGCCGGGTAACAAAAGGCTAGTAGTATATAAATAATCTTAATAATACTGTGTATCATAATCAAGTTCACCATTATAACTTTTGCTGTCATAGATCTATAGTCATGCACGGGATGTCTGTAATAGACTGCAACAGTTCTTCCTGGATACAGATGAAGAGGGTGTGAAGGCTTCATTGATTTCCTTTTGCCAAAGACTCACAAAACAATATAACTGACTCTAGGTTCTTTGACAGCTACATTAATGTAGCTAGAATGGACCCTTTATACATGTCCCAAGCTAACTCATGAGGGTTTCATGCCCATTTTGGAGGGTTTCATATCCATTTCTGAACAGACTCAAGTTAATTAGATTAATGCTAAGAAGTGAAGAATGATCCTGGTTTACAAATAGGTTGTGTAATAAAATTCAAGGCAGAATCACCCATATACTGATTTAGTGAAACCACACATAACATCAATAGACAAAGCAGCCCTTCCATGAAATAAGGCCTTTGCGTATCGTGTGTCAGCAGTATTCAGAAATTACTAGCTCTGTTGTTTTTCAATGAAGCGACTAATCAGTTCTGTTTTCCCTCCTGCCCGCCTCCTCCTCCTTCCCATTAATCCCTGACATGAAAGTTTTAACGAGAAGTTGGAGGAAACACTTTTGAATTTTTTTTGCAGCCGTGACACCAAAACAAAACCCATGTTTCCAATACATTGTTCTGTTCTTTGAATGTCAGCAAAGCTTATTATAATCAGCATGTAAAGCTATTAATTTGTCAAGTGCTAAATTGAAATCTCATCAGTTTATGCCTTTAGCGAACTATGCAATAGCCATAGTAATTAAATCTTTCAGAATAGATATATGCCTTATAAAGAAAGGTCTGCAAGAAGAATGACATAGGTTTTTAACATATCTCTCTCTCTCTCTCTCTCTCTCTCTCTCTCTCTCTCTTTCTCTCTCTCTCTCACACACACACACACACACACACACACACACATGCCAAATTCATACTTTCTGTTTATCACCTGAGTTTGTGGACAACAAATTCTATAGGATCTAATGGAGGGTTAACTAAATTTCTTGGTAATTTCAAGAAGTGCAATTTAGTATTCCATTGGCTAAATTCAATTTGGAGCGCAATCCTAAACTGGAGTTAGGCTGGCATAAGCTAAGCCAGGAAGTTTGGCCAGCACAAGGGCCATTATAAAGCATGTTTAGCTTACTCTCAGAGTCAGGGAGGATGGCACAAGTCTGTGTGCATTCCAAATGAACATTTTTTACTCTCAGGGAGAAACTACATTGTTAGCACGGAAAAATTGAAGCCCCAATCACACACAGCCCATTCCAAGTAGTGTAATTACTTTTTAACTCACGTGTGTGTGTGTGTGTGTGTGTGTGTGTGTGTGTGTGTGTGTGTGAGAGAGAGAGAGAGAGAGAGAGAGAGAGAGAGAGAGAGAGAGAGAGAGAGAGAGAGAATATAGCATGGGGCTCTTCCCATGCAAGGCCAATCAATTACAAACAAATGTGTATGGCTCACTCCTTCAGCTTTCTGTCTGCTTTTCAGTGCAGATACTTCACACAAGCAGATGCTCCTAGGATACTTTGAGAAAACTGCTGTAGAATGTTGTTCCTAATGCACAAGCCTTGTGCCTGCAATGTTTGATCACCTCTGCTGGAAGAGAGCACACATCTTAAACCTTAAAATTTATTCACAATGTACACATGCTCAAATGTATATGAGGGAGAGTGAGATCATGAAAGTAAATTCCATTCCCACAGTTAATGCATACATTTGCACACCTACCATGATTACAATTACAAAAACCTGTACTGGCATACACATTACACACAGCCTTTTGCTCCCTGTTAGGGGGTGTCACGTCCATTTCCCAGAGGGACAACACCTCCCCCCAGCTCACAGGGTCTTACCCGCTCATGTTCCTCCTTCCGTCGCTTCCACAGATTCGAGGACACTCGGGCTGCTTTGCAGACTCCGTTTATTCGGGTGATCGCCTTGACATTCATGGCGGGCTTGTTCCTTCACAAGGCCAGAGATACAAGGAGTAGCATGGCTGACCGCATCGCGGTGGGGTTGGAGCCTCCCCTGGACCCCAGCCAGCATCCCCTCAGGGGGCGGGTTGCCCCTGCCTATGCCCCCTCCTCCCCAGGGAGGTCTGGGCTGGGGGTATCCCTGGGTGAGTTCCTGCCCTGGGTGCTCCCAGGTCAGGATCCCTGTTCCCAGGGTCGGGGTTGCCCACACCCTTCAGGGCCAGGCTTCTGTATCGTCCAACCACCCTCCCTGCGCTGCAACCATGGGGAGGGAAGCCCCCTCTCCCTTCAGCTGTCCTGATCTTTATGAGCCAGTCAGCTTGTCCAGCCGGCTCCACCCATTCCGGGTCCCACCTCCATGCTCCGCCAATCCAGAGCTCCTTCCCAGGGATTGGCCAGGCCTCTGCCTCAACACCTTGTCTTATAGCTAGCAGGACTGGGGGTCCTCCTCCCTGTGTAAGGCCACCTGGCTTTCACCCCTATCATGCCTCCCAGCTGGCCGGTGGCTGGCATTCCTGGCCCATTCCAGGGGTCAGGCACTGCTCTCCACCCACCAGCCACCCATCGGAATTCTATGCCAGGTCCCCAAGTGGGGTGTTGCAGCCCTGATCCCTGGGCCATGACAGAGGGTCATTGTCATATGTACATAAATACACTGTGAATTCACAACAACCACCTACCATGTATGCATGAACATTCCACCTGTGTATGCATAAGCTCATATGCATCATCAGGATCTGTGGTTGTTTTTTCTGTAATGACCACAAGACTACACACAGATTATGTCTACATGTGCATGCATCAAATGAATGCACATGTAATGAGGTAGTAGTGCTTACCACTACAGTCCTGCTTCCCTATGCACATTGCCTGTATATGTGTTTGACAGCGTAATCCTATCTTTATGCTGAAATAGCTGAAACAGCCTCCCTGTGCCTGCTGTGAGTGTTGCAAATATGTTGTAAGACATGACTGTGCCTCCTAGAGAGCCAGCATTGCGGGCAGAAAGACATGCGCCAGCCTGCCAGTGTCAGATCAAATCCCCATGCCTGATGGCACAGATAAATTCATGCAGGATGGTGTGGGGAGTGGGAGGGGGTGGTGAGAGGGAGTTTTAAAGTCAGGGAGTGTGACAGAGTGATGCAGTGCGACGGGGGAATTTGTGTCCAACAAATAAGTGAAACCACTAATACAGGACCCATGAATATTGTGGACTTGCATTACAATGGACAGCTCCACTTAAAAAATGGGAATACCAACTGAAATTTAATCCAATGTTATTCAAACTGTGGGTTGGGACCAGTAGTGTCATTCACAAACGAGCTGCCGGAACGCGAGGCGGGACCTACCGCTTGATTGACAGGCAGTCCGTGATGCGTCGCTGCCTGCCCACCCACCGCGGGGGCTCGCTCTGGGTGGCGCGCCCCTCCACGGCTCGCCTAGGCACCCAGCACACACCCCAGGCAAGCGGGCACCCCCTCCGAAGCCAGGGGTGCCCGCGCAGCGGTCGGGCAGGCAGCGACGCATCACGAACGGGCAGCCAATCAGGCGGTAAGTCCCGCCTTGCGTTCCGGCAGCTCGTTTGTGAATGACACTACTGGTTGGGACCCACTTGCTGGGTTGCGACCTGATGTAAGTTGGGTCATGGAAAGCTGGGAGCAGCCATCTTGGAAGCTGCAGACCTTACTCTTGTTATATTCCTTTTGTGGGTGTTAACAGTTTGAATTTTCAAGTGAGGGCTTTTTTAAAAAAAGAAATTGTTTTTAGTTCAGTTTTGTATTAGTTTACACAAAATGCTGTCCTAATCTTGCTTTCTGTCAGGGATATTTCATGGTTGTACAATTGCTGCAGCCCAAGAATGCCAGTCTGCATTTCAGGAGTGTCATTTCACTATGTTACAATGGCAGCACTTCCTGCTTGATGATGTCACTTCTTGCCACAACATCACTTCTAAGTTAATGACCTCACTTCCAGTGGGTCCTGACACAAGTGCCATTCTAAAAAGTTTGAATACCACAAGCTAATCCATTATCTACTTTTTGTTCACGACAAGATCCAAATGCATTTTGGCTCAAAGCATTTAAAAAAAAATATCAAGAAATTTATCTGGCATGAGGAACAATATAAACTTTTCAAAATAAATATTTATATAGCATTACCAATAATGGAAAAAAAACTGTGGCAGCCATGTGACAGGGTTGGGTATAGATCATGGATATAGCACAAGGGAACCAGGATCCACCAGGATTTGTATACAAAAGATCACACTGTTCTTTTACAAAGTACTTTTATCCCTTCCCAAATGTAATTCACAAATATACTACTGAAAGGCTTACAATGTATTAAATGCATGACATTTTGAAGTGTGGGCTGATGAACAGAACGTAACGTTTTTTCCCTTCTTTTTTTCTCTCTCATTATCTCTCTGCTTAGACTGCCTGCCTGATGCTTGGAGAACCATTCCTATAGAGAGAAGTTTTCTGAAATGGGAAGGTAAACATAAATTCTCCATTTTAGCAAGGCTTATTACCTGGCTTGCATGAGCATTCATCATGCTCAACTTCTTGGCTTCTCAGACTGGGAGTATATAAACAAACAGATGGCAAATAAAAATCTTAAATGTGCTTTGAAATAAAACTTACATCCCAAAAGGTAAATGTCCCAAGGTCACCTCAAACTATAACTTTGTGGAGAGCAAAACAAGGAAGGTGGAAAAAGAAAGACCATGTGCAAAGCCTCAACTGGCTCAACAACCTCACTCCTTTCCATTTTTTTCTTTTGTTTTCCCTAGACAGAAGCACATAATAAGCATGGATAAGTGGCTTTGAGTTGGCAGAACCACTTTTACAAATGTAATGGGCAATGCCTTTGGAATCCTGTATGGGCACAGGCTTTTTACATGCTGAGGGCCTGATCCTAACAGGCCTGGCGTGGGCTGCACAAGCATACCGCCCACACTTCTGGTACAAAAGGTGCCCATAAGGCAGCGGTATTCAAACTTTTTAGACCGGGACTCACTTTTTAGAATGGCACGTGTCGGGACCCACCGAGAAGTGATGTCATAGCAGGAAATGACATCATCAAGCAGAAAGTGCTGTCATTGTGACATAATAAAATGACACTCCTGAAATGCAAATGACCATTCTTGGACTGCAGCAATTGTACAACCATGAAAGATTCCTGACAGAAAGCAAGATGAGGACAAAATACGATGTAAAAGCACTGAACTAAAAACAAAATTTAAAGAAACCCTCACTTGAACATTTAATCTGTTAACACTCACAAAAGGAATGTAACAAGAGTAAGGTCTGCAGATTCCAAGATGGCTGCTCCCAGCGTTCCGCGACTCACCGGACATCAGGTCGCGACCCACCAAGTGGGTCCCGACCCACAGTTTGAATACCACTGCCATAAGACATCTCCAGTGCTGGTGATAAGCCATTACCGCTGGTGCTGAGCCAGCACCAGCTCAACACTGGGTCTCAACGCCCAGAGGTGGCAATGCGACACTGGTGAGCAGTACTGGCTGCTGGAGTTGCACTGATTCCAGGAGGGGTGGGAGAACGTTCCTGGATAGGGAGAGAAGCAGAACTGGGGTGCGACTGGCTGTGACCTTTGCTGCTGAATCCCAACCACTGTGTTGGGCTGCACAGCGCAACACAGATGCCTTCACCTCTGTGCCAGCAAAATAGCACAGAGGCAAGGAAATCCATCGCCTGCCCTGCATCCTTACCTGGGGGAAGGGGATGAATGTCCCTTACCTCCAAAGAGCTTCCAGTGCCTGCCTGGTGCTGGAAAGATGCTGGTAAGATACTTGGCGACCACTGCTCATACAAGCGCATGGGCAGCTCAGGATTGGGCTGTAAGGAACTAAATGGTGAATGTGTGGAGGGAGGCAAAAATCACAGTCACTAGCTCTCAACTTCTTTGACTGCCTTATTCCTGTGTGTACAACCCGTACATGCTTGATCTGGTACTGTGCAGAGCCAGTCCACACATGTACAACATGTATGCATATATGCATGAACATGCATAGGTCAGAGAACAGGGCTAAGGCACACACTCCTGCTTCTCTTTCAGACATTCATTACACAGAGATTCCAGATGTTTAAAAATGGGTTCCAGAAAGTGTCTCATTGTTTGCTTCCAATTTTATGCCTCTTCAGTTCTGCACCCACTAAAAAGAGTGTGCATATTCGAGGAGACCCATTGGGGCCATCAGGGGTAAGGCAACAAATGTTTTGGAATCACTGCTCCTTGCAGCCATAGGGCTTAGCCATTGGACTGCCTGATGTGCTGCCAAAAGGAGTTATAAGAAGGGGTTGGATGTACTATTACAATGATAATATTTTCAGTGGCAAAAAGTTGTAGTTTACATGCTGGAAAAATGCAAGCTGCCCTACTATGGTTCCTTTGAGTTTCTTCCAGAGGTTGCTGGATCTCCCACAAGAAATCAGTAGCAGCTGTTACACCTGCATGTGCATGCACAAGACACATGCCAATCAAGAAAACCTCTAATGGATTTGTCTTCATATATTACAATGTGAGATCCTTCCTCTGTATAATGCTTTTCCTCTTTAATAAGACTATTTCAAAATAATTTATAATCTTAAAAATACCATATTTCCATTAACATACAAAAACATAAAAAACACAATTTAAGAAACATCTGAAGCTTTGGCCCTAGAAGATGAAACATCCAGAACTGAACTGCAGAATTTATAAACAGAGTATTAAACCAAAATCACTTCCAATGTAGACAACTTTTCTACTGATGACAAAATATTTGCAAGGAAGGGATTGACCAGAGCTCTCAAGGTAGGGAGGTCCATATTTTGTCACCAGCTCTCACATGACAATATGAGGATTCCATTTATTTTGAGGGAAAGGAGGGATCTAAATCATTTACAGCACAATTTTATTTCTCTTCTTGCAGCAGTGGAGCAACCGCTGTCACAAATAAGCATGTTGAGACAGTGCAGAAGATGGGAGAATTGCCACCAGTGGAGACTTTGACGTGCACCAGAGCAGGTAAGCTCCATGCTGGGCAGCAGTGGGATGTGTGGGGAAGGGGATGCAACAGGGCTGGGGGAGAACAGAGATGGGACTGGGTGGGTGGATCAGGCCCAGAGGGGGTGGGATCTGGCATGTGCCGTATGTATGCTATTGCCCTTCCGCGGTAAGATCTGCCGACATGGTGCCAACTCAAGACTTATGCCAATGAATTAGCAGGCGCAAGTCCAAATAGACCCATTGCCACGGCTGGGGCAAGGGGACAAATATCTCCTTACCTCAAAGAGACCACCAGCCTGCTCAATTCATGTGCAAGATGCACTGTGGCTGCAGTGGCCCCGCTGCAGTGGCACTGGACAGGATTGGGTGGCAGAGAAACCTACCCCCAGCTGCTCCTGTGGTGTGTCTTTCGGCACTGAGGCTCAGTGCCAACTGGTGCTGGCCTCAGTGCCGACTGGCACTGCATCACTACTGCTGGCGGTTAAGTGACTTACAGCACTTTTACAACATCAGCACTGGCAGTACAAGTGTTGTAAGGATGAGGCCCTTAGACAGTACAGTTCTAACCAACTTTCCAGCACTGACATAGCTGTGCCAATGGGGCAAGTGCTGCATCCAGTGGTGTCATCTACTCACCAGTAGACGGTACGCTGGGCGGGACTTAGCGTGATCGACAGCCCGTCCACTCACTTCCGCTTTCTTCGCGCTCGCCGCGCGGCTTTCCCTCACCTCAGAGAGGGCGCCTGCTCGCCAGGGGGGAAGGGTGGGGGGCGCGCCGGGTGCCTGGGCGAGCAGGTGCCCCCTCCGAGGTGAGGGAAAGCCGCGCGGCGAGCGCAAAGAAAGCGGAAGTGAGTGGACGGGCTGTCAATCATGCTAAGTCCCACCCAGTGTACCGTCTACTGGTGAGTAGATGACACCACTGGCTGCATCCCACAGTTGTGGGGGGCAATCCTTCTCAAGGTAAGGGAATGTTTGTTCCCTTACCTGAGAAATGTATTGCTCTTACCCCGGTGCTAGAAAGTTGGTTAGGATTGCACTCTCAATTTCCTACTGTATCTAAGCTTAAATAAAGGTAACTGAAATAATCGCAAATGCTTTCCCTGCTTACCCTTGTCCCCTTCTTCCTCACCTGCCTTATGCTCCTATCTAGATGCTTCTTGTGGCAGGGACCTATCTTTTCACTCTATATAAAATGCCATGGGGTAGGGGGTGAGCTGATAAGGGCCTGGGAGGGGCTGGAATTATCGGCACTGCTCTCCAAAGGAAAGGGATCCTGGCTGGTGCTAGCTTTGCTGTTTCAGGGACAGACAAAACTGAAACTGCAGGGGCTACATTCATTCATTCATTCATTTCTATTGTGCTCACTTGCATTTATACCACACATGATGTACCTTCCTAGTAACCTAAGTTTGTAATCAGTTTGATGGAACTTTTTCCCCCAAGACTTCCTGAAGTAGCTGTTGAGTAGTTAAATAAATTGCAGCCTACAGTGCATGATTTATGATGCATACTGATCTATACAGAACAGATATTAGGAGTTTCCATTGTTCTTATGGCAAGTATAGTCATTGAGTAAAAAATAAAGCATTGTCGCTGACTTGGGAGAGGAAACATTTATTACCTCTCTTGCAAAACTTATACCCTAATAAATTTGAAAAATGAGAGAATAAAGTGTCAAGAGTATACCATTCATTTGCTGATATTATGGTATTTCTGTGATATACAAGGCCAACTAGGGCATAGATAACAATATTTCTATAAACTTCGGCATTGTATAGTTTTGTATACTGTGAATCACTTTAATAAAATGTAAATTTGGAGTCTCGTTTCCCTATTTCTGTGTACATTATTACCATCTTGCGCATACATTTATAAAAGCAAGATCTCTTCTCGGGCATAATAATGTTCAGTGCTCATCAGCTTGCCAATTTGTCTCCAAGCGTTTTGTTTCCATCCATATGCAAACCTTTGTGTATGACATTTTCACACTAAGAGACCTCAGACGTTCTCTGTGTGGCCCCATTCAAATTTGTGCTAACACTGAAGACATGCTTGTTGGTTTTTAAGGTTTTAAAATATCTTGTTTGTTCCAGCATTCACACTTCTAGGTACCAGCATAAAAAAAGATTCAGAGGCTAATAAACAAAATAAAACAAAACTTGCATCTCTAAACTACTATTAATTATCATATCAGTTCATAGAATCATATAATTGGAAAGGACCTACTAGTTCCTCTAGTAGTCTGACCCCCCTGCCAATGTGGGCTGTACATCATCCCTGACTAGCCTCTGCTTAAAGTTCATCAATGATGGATAATCTACCAATGTCTGAGATAGTTTCACTGCAGAACAGTTCATACTATCAGGAAGCTCTTCCTAACATTTAATTGAAATCTCCCCATGGTAATTTAAACCCATTTGTTCTGATCGTATCCTCCACAGCAACCGAGAACAAATCTGCTTCATCTTCCACATGATAGCCCCATTATCCTTATGTGCAAGTTGTCACAAACAAAAGAGAATGCAGGCTGACCGGGGGAAGTAGCACCTAATAGTTAGTCTGTTCATCCCTTTCCTGCTCCCCACTTTTCTCTGTAGGACAAGCAGCTGAATGGGGGAAAGCCTTAATAGAATATACTGGCTGCCACCAGCTCAGGCTATAAGGCTAGACAGCAGGAGGCCATCTGGGCAAAATCCTCCCTTGCAGGAGAAATCTAAACTCCAGAGGTTATTGTAATCCATTACAGTAACATTCGCATAATGCGAGACAGGAAAATCCACCAAACCTCCCCTTAACCAGGGACCAGACAGACCAGGGTTTAGAATAGAATGAGTTTTTATTAAAACTTTAAACAACAATAGGGGAAGGATGGTGAGCCAAAAGTTATACAGGTATGCGTCATTTAGCAACCTTCCAACTAACGACCTATAGACAGGCCTCCAAGATAAGAACACAAGGTTCTTACAGCTGGGTAAATTATTTGGTATGTTACAATTATTCCCCCATATTGCAGCTGAGGCTGTTGTTTCCTTCGGGCCACTTGGGGAGTTCATGGAGAAGGTGAGATTCAAATCAGGAAAGTCCAGATTCACAGCTTGGTCTCTTAACTTGACTCTGCTGCTGTGTCCCCTCCATAGATTCTACCAGCTCTACGGACATCAAGAACAAGAATCAACAACTTTTTTTCATTTTTTATTATATGAAACCAGTATAAATTATCTTTTATACACAGCAACCTTTTTTCCCCCACTGACTACCCAAGTTAGACTGCATTCAACTTCATAGCTAAAATACTGAATTCTCAAACTGGATTCCTCCTGAATGACACAGTTCATTTTTTTTTCCAGTAAGAAAGTAGGGATGTATTACTGGCTAGCACAGCATTGTGTATTTATTTCTTTAAAAAAGAAAAGAAAAATGTGTAGGACCAGGAACAAGCTGACCATGTGACTAGACTCCTTAATCTCAAGGATTTTTCAGTCCACAATAAAACTGTCCTATATTGCAAGTCTTTGTTGGAACAGAGTCACAATCTATATTGCATTAACATTTTAGTGGGTTTAGTATTGATTATGTTTGAGATGTTCCTTTGAATTCAAGTCATGTTGCCAAGTTACCCAAGAATTCTCACATAAGAAAAGGCCTACTGGATCAGCCCAAAGGCCCATCTAGTCCAGCATCCAGCTACCATCAATGGTCTACCAGCCAGAGGTGTACCTAGAGGGGGATCACGGCACTAAGTTTTAGAGACATTCGGAGCCAATATAACCTCTGTTTTGCTCTAGCTGCTAGGAGTGGCTCTGAAGACGAAAGCCTTGCAATACTTAGTGCTGTAATCCCCCTCTAGGTACGCCTTTGCCACCAGCTGCCTCTGGAAAGCTCACAAGCAGGAGAGAAACTCCACTACATCTCTCCCACCATTGTTCTCCTGAATGTTATATTCAAAACCCAGAGGTAGTGCATAGCCATCATAGCTAGAAGCCATTGCTGTACTCCATGGATGTGTCCAATTCTCTTTAAAAGCCATCCAAGCTAGTGACCATCACATCTGGTGATAAGAAATACCACAAACCAATCTGCATTGTGTGAAGATGTCCTTTTGTTTGCTCTAAATCTCCTGCCAATTGTTTTTTTTTCTCACCACCACCCCCAGTCTAGCATTGTGAGAGGAGAAACTTATCTTTCTCAAAAACAGACATAAGTTTATAAGTCTGTTTCTTCTGCTTGATGTGGTTCTTTTTAGCATTTGACTATCCTGCGGTTGTGCTGGAAAGTTGGTTAGGATTGCACCCTCAGTCACAACTAAGGTTAATTGGGTGGTATGGTAGTAAATTGTATGTAGTGTTACACTTAAAGCAGAGTGCAGAGTCTAATTTGACTGCACCTAAATTGGCTGATATCACAGGCATCTTTTTGTAACATTTATCAGGGATAGTCCTAAGTACTCTGAACTATCATTTTAGCTTGGGCACATTTTACATTACGATTTAGTTATGCATGTTTTAAAGTCAAGTTACTCAAACATTCTTCCAACCAGAAACTTGTTAGAAACAGCTAAGGGGAAGTGAGCTCACTTGGGACTGGGGCTCACAGAAAGTGTGAGGTTCATTCCTCTCCAGTGCATAGTTTTTAAGCCAAAATTAAAGCCGAACAACATGAATCCAAAGAGGAGGTTAATCAGATGAAGAGAACCCACCAACAAGCCGAACAACAAGAACCCAAAGAGGAGGTTAATCAGATGTAGAAAGAGAACCTACCAACAAGCCTTAAACCTTCAGAGTCACCAACCTACGGCCCATGGACCAGATCCAGCCCACTGCCTAAAGTCATCCAGCCCATAGTCTAAAAAAGAAATATACCCACAAGGTCCATGGTGGTCCTAAAAGGATGGTCCGTCCCCAAGCAGATGCTGGGGAGGGTGTACTGGATGGTGCATGGCAAGACACAATGAATCATAACTAATAGGCAGCCACCTTTATGTTGAGGTGAGTGCTGTGTAAGCAACAGGCTGCCCATTCTAATAAGCATGACCAGGAGTGGGAAGCATGGCTGGCGTGAGTTGCATAGCATCAGAACTGGCAGGAAAGGCAAGGTCAACTAGACCAGCTTGCTCTGTGGAGCAGGTGCCTGCTGCCCATGGCCAGTTCCATCTGTAGCAAGTTGTTATGAAAGGTTATTCTGCGAACACACTCACTCCCCACCCTGCAGACATTGTCTGGGCAGGGTCCTATACTCACGTGCTTGCACAGAACAGGCAGACATTGCCCTGGAAGAAAATATCTGCACAGAACATCGGTCCATGCTTAACCCAATACTATTGGGTACAATACTAATCTTTACGTTTAGGAATTTGAGGTTTAGAAAGGGAGGAGAGGAAATGTGTGTCTGCACTAAATGTTAGAGCTTCGGCTTCCATCTGATTTTGAACTTTCATCCACTGTCATTTGTGGGACTGGGATTCATATAGATGAATGTGGCTCACCATCCACACACAGACATGGCCTCTGGCCCCAAAGTGGAAGAAGGCTGCTGATCCCTGCCTTAAAACTAACAACAAACTCATCATCCTAATGGAAGCCAACATTTAAACACATGCTGACCACTTCCCCTTGGGGGCTCGGCACACACGTTGTCGCTTCTCGAACAATGTATTGGTTAATTAATACAAAATACATTCAAAATTAACCTGATATCCCTGTTCTCTTTGCCAGTGCTAATTAGGCTATTTGAAAAACCTTCCTCTATATTAGTTAGTGGGTCCAGGAATCTCACTTCAACAATGATTACCCTTTGACATGAACAGTTAATAGATACGTACTGTATCTGCTCTGCATGCCCTTGATGAAACTCCAGTACTTTTTTTCAGTCTAAAAAAATATATCTGAGAAATTAAAAGGATGTGACATCAGGCAACAAATTATTTTCATAGTCTGACTTCAATCCACCACCTTGTAAAGCTTAGGTGCAAGATTATGTCGGTTTAATGTGCCAATGAAATCATTAACATACAGCACTTAACTCATTCCACTGGTGTATGCAATGCATTTAAATGTCAACTTTGACTTTAATGGGACTCTGTTGGCAAAGATTCAAATGGAGGATTTTTATTTGTTGTGAATAAGGTTGATTTGCTTCGGCTTCCTGAATTTTATGGGCTTTTAGGTAAGCAGGTTCAGGAGTTAAACGTACACACTGATGTATTTGTTTCCTTTTGCCACTGGTTACATCTAATTCTGTTTATTCTTGGCCATTATCTAAGCCAGCAATTCTCAACCAGTGTGCTGTGACACATTGGGTGTGCCACGAGTGGTTTGCAGATGTGCCGTAGGAGTTTGAGAGTCATTTATTAAGAGGGATTTGTGGGATGTAAGCCCTTTACCAGCAGCATGGTGTACATTTGTCATTTGTCCAAAAACTGATAGGGCCACTTGGCAATTTTTACGCATTGTCAGTGTGCCATGAGATGAAAAACGCTGAAAATCTAAGTAATTATTGACCTGCAGTCTAGTAACATCTGAAAACCTCATGATCCTGCTCTGCATCTAACAGAAAGCAAGAGTGACCCATCATCCTGACTCTGCACATGTGATAGCTCACAGAGGAGAAATTATAATGGCAATCAATGTGAAAATTATTTCTGACAGTACAGTGTACAGTATGTGCACTCACATGTGTGTTTTTTCTGAAAAGGAGTATAAGCAACTGCAAAAGACAATTCCTTAATACAGTGCTGAGTCATGGTTTTGCTGTGCTAAGCAATGTTCAGAGATGGCTCTTGTACAGTGCTTGACTTTGCCTGGTCATTGATGGAAGACAAGAACATTCACTGATATGCAATTAAGTTGCACTTCATTAATGCTACATTGGAATGAGTTCAGTCTTTCAGTCCAATTGATTTCACTAAAACTGAAGTGAAGGTCTTCACTAAAACGTTAAGCTGAATGGCAGGATAAAACACAGGATAAATAAATGTAAATCTATCAACTTGAGAGAACTGGTCTAAGAATCAAATCAGATGTTATTCCAAAAACTTATTTTATATACAGGTGTCCCCTGTTATCCACGGGGGAATAGATTCCTGCTTCTTCCATGAACACTGGAAACAGCGGATTGCAGCAAATCCTACTTAACCCCCCCTCCCGCCCTGAGTCACCAGCACTCATGAATCACCTCTCTTCTTTTGCCAAGATTTTGCAAATCACAGCTTTTTCATTTCTACAGAACACTGTGAAAACAAAACCAGGCACTGGGAACACTAGATTTAGAGTGCAATCCTAACCTGGAGTTAGGCCAGTTTAGTTAAACCAGCAAAGTTTGGCTAGCACAAAGGGTACTGTAAAACGTGTTTGGACCATTCTCCAAGTCAAGGAGAATGTTACACGTCTGTGTGCTGGCCTCTCAGAGTGGACTCCGAGAGTGGTCCAAGCATACTTTAGTGTCCCTTGTGCCAACGAAACTTTGCTGGCCTAACTAAACTGGCCTAAATCCAAGTTAGGATTGCGCCCTTAGAGCTGCTAGACTAACGCTACAGGAGGCAACAAAGTGAACAAAGCCAGACTGGTGAGGGAGGGCCAGTGTGACAGTAGGTGTCATGACTTAAAACTTGGTCACTTGTGTTTAATAAAGTTAAAACCCAACAGCAGTTTGGTATCTTCCTTGCGGGAGATGCAAACGTAATAGGCTACCTCAGAATGCCAGATGCAGGGGAGTGGCAGCAAGATACAAATATCTGGTTGTCTTGTGTGCTCCCTGAGGCATCTGGTGGGCCACTGTGAGATACAGGAAGTTGGACTATATGGGCCCTTGGCCTGATCCAGTGAGACTTATGTTCTAACAGGAAGCTGACAGCAGACAGACAGAGAATGATAGACTCCACTTCCTCTTAGCCTTGACAAAGGAAGAGAGGTGAGTCATGAGTGTGACAGGGCGAATTTGTAAACCACAGATAAGTTTGTTTAGTTCTAGCTGAGTAAGTTCTAGCTGAAGAACTCGTTCCAGGCGCGGCCTGCTGACAATGTGTCCTTTGTG
Organism: Lerista edwardsae; assembly: GCA_029204185.1. Taxonomy (NCBI): domain Eukaryota; kingdom Metazoa; phylum Chordata; class Lepidosauria; order Squamata; family Scincidae; genus Lerista; species Lerista edwardsae. Next base: position 25,273,502 of record JAJKFI010000003.1, read on the forward strand.
GCATGATATTAACACAATCCACAGCAATCCTCAATAGAAATCCAACCAATGTTAAAAATATAAAGCACAATAACTGCAGCAGAGGTAGCTTGTCAAGTATAGCTAAAACTTAAAAAAATATTCTCTCTCCCCTAAAGGTAAAAAAAAGTGATAAAGGTGAGGAAGGGCTTCTGATAGAAAAGACCTAAACTGCAGCCATCTTTAAAGCAATGCGACATGAAGTAAAACTGCAGATACAGGTTCCACAGATAAGGGGGGCACTTGTATATATATATTTCTCCCCCACAAGTACTTCTAAAATCACAGCCCAAGTGTGAAGTTCTATTCAGATAGGCAAAGATTAAGTAGATGTGAAATATGCTAAGCAACTGAAAAGGCAGAAATAGGCTTCACATTTAGAAGCAAGCTTTCATTTAGCGAAACATGTTTTATGTCGGATTCTGATGGGAACGTTGTTTTTATCATGCAAGAATAGCACACCATAAAGCTGCATTACAATCTTCTTTGTAGTTTCAGGCCCGTGCAATTTTATTTTGCAATTTAAAAACCATTCTTGTGTTTAAGTGCTTACGAAATGGGGGGGGGGCGGGCGGGTTGAATCCAACATTATAAGAAATTGTATCAGGAACAAAATCTGTTCTTGTACTAGCAAACAATAAGGTCCCTTTTTGTAGACCCGAGAAAAACAGCCCCATGCTTTGTGTATTCTCATCTGTGGTCCCCCTGGCAGGGGCTTAAGTACTGGAGTTGATATTCTATGCTTGGCTGCCAAATATTGTCCAGTGGTGTCATCCTGGCGGAACAGCCCGGTACGCTGTTCCACCAGTTCTGCAGATGGGCCCGGGCCATGCTGCCTCTCCCGAGGACGGGCGAGCTGCTCTTGGGCCTGCCCGCCCTCCTTCGCGTCCCGAATCGCTCTGAAATGGAGCAATTCGGGCGCTGTGAGGTGCAGGGAGGCGTGGCTGCCCTCCGCCATAGGGGCGGAGGGCTGTCAATCATCCGGGCATTCCGGTTCCTGGCGCGCCCGGATGACGTCTCTGATGTTGTCCTATATTCTAATTTAGGAAAGAGGGAGACATGGAGTGGCAGGAGGTGTAATTATTTGCTGTTTTTCCCTTCCCTGTTGTTCCTTATGGGTTTCTCGCTATCTGCACCATCTCTGTCGTTGGTATGCATTGGTGAGCGTCCATTTTCTGAAAAGGGCTTAGTATATAGTGTACATTGACACCTCCTTGCAGGGCCGGCTCTAGGAGTGGTGGGACCCAATGCAGGGCATTCCCGTAGGGCCCCCCACCCACCTCACGAGGTCCACTTTCACCAAGGAAAGCACTTGTAGTGCTATGCGCGGCACCTAGAAATAGTTGGTGGTGATATGATAACCACCAACTGCTTCCAGGAGGCCCCTCTTGGGCAGGGGCATGTGGGAGGGCCCAAGGTAAAGCCGCTCTGTTTGCCCTACTGACTTACAACCCGCAGAGATCCCAGCTGCAGCGCAGGCAATATGCTCTCTGCCCTGATGTGGGTCCCCGCCCCCCAAAGTGCAGGGCCCAATGTGATGACATTGGTCACACTGGCTTAAAGCCAACCCTACCTCCTGGTCCCTCCCAAATCATGCCCCAATCTCTTCCCTGGTGGAGTTATCCTGGCATCTGTGTGACATCTGAGCTACATTGCAGGTGATTTTTTTTCTGCCATTAAACCAGCATCTGTTGTGCGTCTGTCGGCAAGTGGGCTTCTAAACAGGAAGGGCTGTCATTACTCCAAAGTATGTGGACATAACACTGGCATATCTCAAAGTTAGGAGAAGGCCTTAAATCTACTTCCTTGCAGGGGAATTCCTTGAAGGGGAATTCTTCCTTCCTTGAAGGGGAATTCTTCCCCTTTTCCCCCGTGGTAAGGGCATGGGCAGGCAAGCAGTCTACTATCTTCTGCACCGGCTATTTAGTGGGTGCAGAGGTGAGGGCCTCCGTTTAGGACCATGCGCCGGTCGCTTTGCACCCTCCTGTAAAACAGTAGGACCACAACTGCTCCTTCTTCTCTTTTTACTTGCTGGATTAGACAAGAGGAGGGCAGAGAAGAAATGTGGAGGGGAAGACAGTGCTGAGCTAGAACATAACACTGGAGAAGGTGAGGAGCACTGATGCGACTGGCACATCATCAATAGGGGAGCAGCTTTTGGCATGCCTCGGCAGGAGGTCTTGGGCTGTCCCTCTCTCTGCTATTTCAACAGCTTGTTTTGTTCTCAAGAGAGAACCATTTCCCACAAACATTTCACTATGCAGAAATTATACACCACAGTAATTGAAGTGAAGCACTTCCCCACAATGGGAAAAGCCATGATTTAACTTGAACATGTAATCTATAACCCTATGAATGGTAGGTTCAAAATAAAACCTTTAATTAATGAGTTAATGGAGCAAAAAGTAAATCATCTATCAGACATCCAGGAGCAAGCAACTGAAGATCACCAAGTCATCGTTCACCCTCTGCTTCATTTTCAGTCTTTTTTGCTGGCAAGTGCTCTCCAAACTTCACCCATTTCAAACTCATTTTCTGCTATTATTCTTGATCTAGCTCATAAACCGCACAACATTGCCCTTGTCCTGATTGATATTCCTCGGCTCCCGTTCTGAGCATGGTTCCTACCTGACTCATTTGTACAACACCGAGAATTGGTACATTTAATTATTAATATTGCATCCTCACCGCAGGATGCACTCACCTGAGAAACGTAGATTCAGCAGATGACGGTAATTAGCAAATTGCTCTCATATGGCATGACTTGTGTCTGTCACAAGTGAATAGTGCAGCCTAACAAGCTGTAACCTGGCATAAACAGGCTTCTGCAGTCCTATTGGAATTGCTGTAAATTCCGTAATGGAGATTTTATGGGGGAAGTTATATGTTGGAGTTTCTTTTCATTGCTATTATAATTACCCTTGGAAGTCAGAAGTGCTGGGCCTCCTATGAATTTGAACAGTACAGCCTGCATAACTTGTGACTCACCACATCAAACACAAGCCACAAGCCAT
>JAJKFI010000003.1:25276543-25312284 GCA_029204185.1 Lerista edwardsae
CAGAGCTGCATTGCCCTTAGCCCGGTGCTGGAAAGTTGGTTAGGATTAAGCCCCCAGAGTACTCCAACTGGTCAGCAAGGAGGAAGCCAAGCGTACCAGTGGAGAGAAAGTGGGGAAGATTGCCCCATGTTCACCAATTAATAGGGTGGTAGGATTTGCCTTCTGCCATTGCCACCGACCACAGTGTCAGTGAACCGGGGGGGGGGGCCCGCCCAGGAAATTGTGTGTGATCCACTGCAAATCACCATAATAATATTTTAAATCTTAAACAATCAATCAATCAATCAATCAATCAATCAATCACTAGTATTTATATACCGCTTTTCAACACAAAGTTCACAAAGCGGTTTACAGGCAAATAATAACATTAAAGTTAAATGGCTCCCTGCCCCAAAAGGGCTCACAATCTAAAAGAATGGCGAACACCACCAGCAACAGCCACGAGCAAGACACTGTGCTGGGGTGAAGAGGGACAAATTCATTTGGACCAGGATAGTGGCAGAAAACAAACATCAAGGCCCATAAAACACCTGCAAAAAGATGGTTGGAAACCAAAGGATTAAGACAGACAGGGTTTTTGTTTTTGTTTTTGTTTTTTTTGCTGAACTCTAGAATTGATTTTTCATTGCAAATATAAAATTCTGTTTTCCTATAACTTCTAATTTTCTTTAGCTTTGGTAACTAAACCCCAGAGAATAACTGTATTTTGTTTATACGTGGTGATGTATGAATTCTTTGCACATACAGCAGATATGTTTTCAAAAGGCCTGTGGCATCAACACTACAGGTTTAAATGAATGGTTTGGGAAAGAAATGAAAACTCCTGAACACTGTGTTTTTCAAACTAATATGAGAAATGATTCAGCAGCAGAGAAAGATTTGTTACCTATCCTTTCCCCGGAATTTCTGCATTTTCATCTTCCCAGGGACTAAGCATGAAATTCATCCCTTAAGCCACGTTTTGATGGTTTTGGTGTACAAGAGTTCTGCTTTGAAGCCTCAACATGGGGATAAATTCTTACCCAGTTTGAGTACACAGGTCTATAAAAGTAGAGGAAGAATGAATAGCCCACAGAATATCAGCTGAACTGAAATGGGTGCAGAATGGTCTTTTGATGGATTCAGTTTGGTTGCAAAGTCCAAAAATGAATTTAGGCCCTGATTCACACACTGAGAAGAGGGGCTGTACCAAGCCACTGTTACCTCCATTGGTAACACACAAAAAGTTATACTGTACACACATTTTCTAAAGACAATCAATGTGTGCTAAGTACATGCTTGCAGTAGAGATCCCACCTTTGGACATTTGATAATTTGTAGCTTGCTTGGGTATGTTTAGAAAGAAAGATTGGAAGGAAGCAACACACTTCAGGCACTAAAAGCATCATATGATGGCATGGTCAAGTGTCAGGGGCCGCTTAGAGCTGGCATTGGGTCTAGGGTCCTGATTGAACATCCCCCCTCACCGTTCCTAATTTTTCCTGCAATCCTGATATTACTACATTTTTAAAACAAGTTTTTAAGCATCAGTTTTAACCTAGCATGCAAGAGCAAGTTTGAAACTACAGTAAATGAAAATGCTTATGACAATAATTTCCTTTGAGTAGTGTTACTGTGGCTGCAATCCTATCCACACTTACCTGGGAGTAAGTTCCACTGACTATAATGGACTTGCTTCTGAGTAGACATGCCTAGGATTGGATTCTGTATTTCTTTTCTTTTACCTCAGAAAGTCTCCATTTGCTTTTTTCTTCTTCTAATAATACCCAGGCGTCCACAGGTTGGCTTTCACAATCTCCTTCATTACTATGTGATGATTTTGAAACAAAGCCCAGGTGAATACGCTTGTCTCGCCTTTTTTTTTTTTCCTTTTTTGTCCTCTCTTTTTCTTTTCTGTGCTCCAGACTTATATTTGTTCCCCATACTGTTAATTTCTCCTTCAAACAATGCCAAAACCCATGTAGACTTGATCCAGTGCCGTGTGTGTGTCTAAACACACACCAAGCTAAAAGATGGGGTGGAGCTTACTTTGGGGGCCTAGGAAGTCTGAGAACTGAACTGGGTGACCAACCACTGGGGCCTAGTAGTTCTGGTCTGAGGGTATAAGTTTCATGTCCCATGTTTGAATTGTATGAATGCATGTTAGTGCTTATGCAGAAGACACAGGCTGTATTTCCACTACAACTTTAGTCCACTTTCAATGCACTTCTCTTCCCCTGATGCATTCTGGGGGGACTGTACTTTATTATGGGCAGAAGATTTAGCTGAGAGGGTTAATGCCTCCGTTGCCCGAAGATAACAGCTGAAGATCGTGAGCTCGAGACTACCGGAAGTCTCTGTGAGCAGCAGACCTTGCAGACTGCGGCTGAGTTCCAGCTGCCTCGTGGGAGGAGGAGTGTGCTGAAGTCAGCTGCGTCTCTGGTGGGAGCAGGGAACCCTCTTATCAGCCAGCAGAAGACAGACGGGTGGGTAAGAAAGAAGGCTAAATCCAGAAAGAAAGATCTGTATGAGTGTTGTTCTTGGAAGATAGAACATTTCTGTAAATTGTAAAAACCTTCGGGTTTGTGAATAAAAGTCTGCCTATGTAAACTGCCTTGAGTTACAGTCATTGGAGAAATCTAGTGATCTTAAGAAAGGCAGTATATAAATACATGTATCATTATTATTATTATTATTATTATTATTATTATTATTATTAAGAAATCTGAGAGCTGTTAGAGCTACGCTTAATGAACTACAGTCTCCAGACTGCATTGCACTAATAGCTGTGCATTGGAAATGGATTAAAACTATAGTGGAAATGCAACCCTGAACTGTATTGCTTGTTTTGTCATGGCTTGGAATTGTTAGGCCCCTGGGATTTTTCCCCCTGCCCTGCCTCTCCTTATACCTGTCAAATGTACCTAAGGGCAGTCATTGATAGCTATACCCACTATTTACACATTCCGTTCAGTGCAGGCTATATACCAAACCCAGATTTTCTGTCCCAATGTACAGCACGTCAGGTGAACAGCCCTACAGAAAAAGGCAAAGATTTGTTCTCTGCTATCGCAGCGGACAGCATTAGATCTAATGGCTTTAAATTATGGGAGGGTAGAGTTTAAATGAACAGTAAGAGAAATGTATTAACGGTAAGAGCAGATGAACAGCCAAACCAATTACCTGGGAAGGTCTGGCTCTCCATCACTGGCATTCCAGACAGAAACATTGAGGAATATCCTAGCTCTGGATTGACTGTCTCAAGTGGGAGTTTGGACCAGGTGGCCTCCAAGGCATCCTCCAGTTTTATGACCCTGTGGGAGTCACCTTTTATTACCGGCCCGAATGTTGTCTTTTATCAGCTATGTGCAGAAATTAAACCGGTGAAGCTTCTTTGGGCAAAGCAAGAACAGGTGGGAAAAGCTTCAACTGCGAAATCTCGGTGTTCCAGGCTTGGGAGTGCAACCCATTAGCTACTGGCAAGCCAGGCTCCCAGGTGATCTGAATGTCCTTACCCGCCTACCAACTAATTGCTTCAGGTGCTGAGAAACAGAAGACACCTGCAACGTGTTACTGCTTACAAGTGGAAGCGTTATAGGACTTGGCAGAGCAGCTGCCTGTTACCCTGAGACAACAAAAGGCTGTACAAATGGAGGACAGCCTGCCAGTGAAGCCAGTGGGAAACAGCAGGGTGGGAGGTGCAGCAGTGACAACCAATAATGGACTACAGCTGTGCACATCAAGCCACATTAGAAAATCAATATAAAGACTAATTGAAACCTTTTACTTTCTGCAGAAAGTTACAAAGGCAAAGTCTAAAGGAAAAAAATGGGAATCTGGTTTTTTTTAAAAGGTGGCCAGAAAGAGAATGACAATCTTGCAAATTAGACTGACACATTGGCAGTCGGTGATCAGTGTGCAGTTAAGTGGTTTGGGACCAAAAAGGCTCACGTTCAAATCACCATGAAGCTTTTATTATTTACAGACCAAGCCCATTCTCTGCCATGTTATATCATGCACAATGTGTGCTTGGGGGGGGGGCAATAGGATAGCCTTCAGGAGGTACGTAAAACTATTTTCTACTTACTTCCTGGTAGACTGGCCACTTGTCCATGAGTTTCCTTGGAACTGTGCCAGCCATTTTGCTGGTACAAGTCTAAGGAGAGCTGGGGGGGGGGTTGTTGGGTTGGACAATGGTGGGATAGGCTCTGGCAAAAGTCACAGCTTCTGGATCCATCCCTTCCTGTCCATAAAGCACCCCCTGCACCAGCCTCTTGCCCTGTTGCCATCCAAGTTCCAAATGTTATGTTTCTGGTTTGTCTATCAGCCCAATCCTAACCTGTGTTGGAGCAGGCAGGCCTGCCTATGAAGGATAGGCAGCAGTGGGATTTCACCGCAGGGCATTTTCCCCCTTACTGCGTGGTTAAGCACCAGACAGCCCTCAGGACTGCTCAGACCTACACCGGCAAAATCACTGGTGCAAATCTGAGCATCCTGATTGGACCCGCACAGCCCAGGGGTTAGGATCTGGCCTAATGTCTGGATCTGCACTCTTCCCCCATCTGCCCTCCCCCCACCCCATTCCTCCCACCTTTTGCAACCCCCTGCGCTGGCCAAACTCTTCAGCATTTCTGGATCAGTGCAGCTGCCTACGCTGGCCCAGCGCCTCTTGCACTGCCGCAGATGAGCCTTATTGCACCTTTGCGACAGTGCTGGGCTTGCATTGGCCCAGCGTCACTCTAGAATTGCACCCTATTTTGTTTTCTGCCGCTGCTTGCTGCATTGCTCTGGTTGTATTTTTATACTATGTTTTATTACATTTATGGTAACTTTATTATGTTGTAAGCGGTCTGGGGCGCACCCCATTGCCGAAAGGGAAATTGTTGCAGTGTAGAAATCATTCGATTAAAAAAATCAGGTTTTGAGTGGGTCCTGTCCATAGGCACAACTTACTTGACTTTCAGATGACTTCTCTGGTAGGCCAGCAGCCTGGTTTTATGTGTTCACGTTCTCACAAAGAGCAAAAATGTTTCTTTTTTTTCCAGCTGCCTCTGAGTCAAATTCAAAATCAATATAAATTTTATTTCAAGAATATGAAAATATTTTCCTGACAGCTGGTGAACGTTGCCTGCAGGAACAGTTGTGTGTGAGAGTTCTTTGTTTTTGTAATTAATTGTATTGAGCTGAAGAAGTCTCATTTAAATTGCTCAGAATGGATGATATGCTCCCAACCTTATCATTACAATATTGGTCTAACAGCAGGAACCCTCCAAAACTAAACTTGAAAGGCAGGCTTTGAAAAGCCATAACGCTGGGCAGGTGTCGTGAATTGAGGATGCTTCCCTGGTTCAAATCTCACTTCTGGCATGAACTCATAAAGCAGCCCTAAGCAAGCCACAACCTCAGCTGCAATAAAAAAGAATAATATTGACCTTAAGAATGATAATATAGAATAATATACTACTGTTAGTGGCATAGCTAAGGGTGCTGGGGGATACAGGGCCCCGGGTACCATATCTTGAGGGTACCATATCTTAAGGAGTCTTGTCAAAAGACTCCTCTGCTCCACAGTAGCTAGGAGAAGGCTGAAGCTGGTTCTGGGCCCACAAGGAGGTGAGTGGTCACCAAGGGATATGCAGGTGAGAAGGAGGAAGAACAGAAACGCAGAAGTAGTATTCACTACTGCAGTACCTTTACTTGCACCTCCTCACAGGCACTAGAATGCCATTCTAGAATGTTGAATGCAACATTCTAGAATGCAACTAGAATGTTGAATGCAACATTCTAGAATGCAACTAGAATGGTTGCATGCCATTCGGCTTGGCTGACTGCTGTTTCAAGTGCAGAAAAGGAGGAGGATACAACCCAGGAGTAGGTAGGAATAGTGGAGTGCTTCCGCCATATCCTACCCCTTGCTCCCAGTCCAGGCAGCCCTACATGGGATTTCTGGATTTGTGCCAGCTAAAACCTGATGTGGATTCAAGAAATCTCATAGAAGTGGTTGGGATATTACCTGGGGTAAGGGGAAATCCCTTTACCCTGAGACCTCCAACTGCCTCCTAAGCTGCATTAAAGTCAGCACAGGCCATGTGGCCTGCCTGGACAAATGCAGTTTAGGATTGTATTTTTTAAAAACGTAGACAGGGTGAATAACTTAAGGGTAGAAGGAAGGTCATGCATTGAACAGGAAACACCCAGGACATTCAGGTTAAAAAAAAAACAGATTTAAGACTTCTATCTTTATCATAAAAATGGAAACATAAAAAGAGCAGGAGGAGGACATATATTGTCCTTCACCCCAGCACAGTGTCTTTTCTAATGGCTGTTGCTGGTAGTATTCTGCATTGTTTTTAGATTGTGAGCCCTGCAGCTTATTTTTTTTGCCTGTAAACCACTTTGTGAACTTTTTGTTGAAAAGCAGTATATAAACGCTGTTTGATTGACTGACATTGGAGTAAACTCTTCCATCGGTGAAAGATGGAACCTACTCTGTGGATAAAAGCTTCCCTTGAGAACAGGGCACATTCCAATCCCACAGGGACCTTTTTTGCAAGTAGGATGCACCTTTTGTCCTTGGGAAGGGCTTCAATTCCCTGAGTGAGCTTCTGTTGACAGCAACATTGCTCTTCATGGTTAAAAAACTGCTTGGTTTGTATTTCACTTGATCAACTCTAGTTTCTGTCACAAGGAAGTTCTCTATCACTTGTCTCTTTAATTTCAGTGGGAATTAGTCATGACTTTCCTAGTACACAACCCTCCAAATGGTTTGCAAACATCTCTTGAAACATGACCCAACCTCTTCCAAAATGCTTCATTTTATTAACAAGTTGACAGTACAAGCCTTGTGTGTTTACTCAAAAGTATGCTCCACTGCATTTAGCAGACTGGATTAGTGCCAGGTAAACATGTACCTGGCATCTTGGGATCATCTTGGAATGTGGTGGTGCTGCAGGTTAAATCACTGCTGCTGAGCTTGCTGACCAGAAGGTTGGCAGTTCGAGACCGCACAACGGAGTGAGCTCCCGTAGCTTGCCCCAGCTCCTGCTAATCTAGCAGTTTGAAAGCATGTAAAAATGCAAGTAGATAAATAGGGACCATTTCGGTGGAAAGGTAACAGTGTTCCGTGCGCCTGGGCATAAAGTCATGCCGGGTACATTACCATGGAAACGTGTCCTCGGACAAACACCGGCTCTTCGGCTTAGGAACAGAGATGAGCACCGCCCCCTACAGTCGGTCACGACTAGACCATTTGGTCATGGGGAAACCTTTACCTTTAAGCATGTACACTAGCAGGGTTCTTCAAACCCCAGCCTTCAAATCCAGGGTTTGGAAAAAGCCTTGCACCCCTCCACTAGTGGCACTTGTCATTCCACCATATTGCCACATTTCTTCCAAGCTGATCTAGGTCAGAGGAAGGAGCAAGGTCAAGGCCAATTTACACACAAAAACAGAGCTTGATTACAAAAGCATCTACAAACACAAGCAGTAACAGACAGAGGAGCACCTCTGAACCCCAGAGGCATTTCCAGGTACAAACTTATAGTTGGGCAAACCACCCAAATGGCAGTCTCCAACAGCTAGATCGGGAGCAGAGGCATGACCCAGCAACCCTGCTAGCCACTGCAACCTGCTAACATCCATTAGCCAGGTCCAGAGCAAAGCAATGGCCCAAGGCAGAAGCTTTCCTTGGCCAATACACTTGCTGGTGTACAAATGGATCCTTGCTGAAGTGCTGAGCTGCAAGCGGCTGATGATAATTAGAAGATGTTTTCACCTTAGTGAAAATTGGTAGCAGCTGGGGCTCTTGGTTGGGGTCCAACTTCTCCTTGTTTCCCCCTAGAACAGCTCTGCAAGGGCTCCCAGAGGCTAGGAGGCTACATAGACCATTTCTGCGGTTTGCACCGGCCATTACAATGTGGCTGCCCAGATCAGCTTGGAAGAAACATGGTGACACGGCAGAATGGTAAGCACTGGTTGGGACTGGGAGGGCTTTCTTCAGGCACAGCAGTCTCCAGTTTAGAAACTGCTACTGTATAGGATTGTAACCTTATTGCAGTGACATGATTTCTAGACAAGAGGAACTTACACAAATTTCACAGTGGGGTATTACAAAACTGGGGTATTCCTGGGTATAAACCAAGGAAATGGGGGTGGGCTGGTCTATATACCCGCCACAGATTTTTTTTTTTTACATTCTCCAACTGTCCTCTTAAAAGGTAAGAATGACCAGTAAGCATCAACATTCACTGATTGTTTGGCATTTGCCATAACATACAGTATATTTCTGTGATTGCTATTTTAAAGGTAGATGGATTTTTGTCTGGACTATATTTGAGATCACTTGTTGTTTATGATACAATCTTGTTAAGAATGCCAGAGAATCATCCTCATCTTATGCTTCACAGTTTTTAATAGCCGCATCAAAGGCCTTCCATGGGAAATTCACAATGACAAGCTACGGTCCCGAAAATAATTGTTTGCTAGCTTGTGTCCTTAGACAATCACAAATGCAACATCCTTCGTATCCTTAGATGACACTGAAAAGATTTTTAATTGTATCACATCTGATTAATTAATCCCCTCCTTCGCATTAATGTTATACCCAAGAATCTTCAGTGTTCATAACTGAGCTATAAAAGATATTTTACCTCCTTGTGCGTTCAGTTTTTTCCAGCTTGTTAATTAAAAAGTAATATAGCTTCTATTCATTCCGCTCTTAAGAAATTAAGATTGGGAGCATTATGATCACAGTTATTAATGAACCCATTTTTGAAAATTGCTTTTTTATGATGTACATGGAGTACAGTGAAAAGCAGTATAACAAATAGGTAATACAAATGGTAAGTGGCGTGCTGCCAGATTTTGATTATGATAATTAGAAATATTGAAGAACAGTTATTTAGCAATCTAGGGGAAAGCTTGGTGAAGCAGCCAAGCTGCTTTGAATTTAATGCAGGAACAAAATGCTCTCGCAAAATTTCTCCCTGAGTATTTAGGGTCTTTATTAACACAAATTGGGGTTGGGCGGAGGGATAACACTCCAGTGTAAACAAGGACACAGCAGTGAGGTTAAAATAGATAGCTGCCCATTTGAGTCAAAGGAAGCACCACTGAAATGATTGCTCAGTTTTTGCTGCAGAGGCTTTTCATCCTGCTGTAACAGCAAATACAGTCCTCTAGCATATTGTTGTATTATGATCATAGTAAATTGCTGTGGCATGTACATGATATGCTAGGAGACCAGCCGCTCAGTGTGTCAGGCATCATCAGACTAATTCAAGTGCAAATAATCACTAGCACCCCTAAAAGCTGAACAGGAAGTAATTAGAAGGAGAGATCACAAGCAGGAAGCTTCTAATTAAAGTTGCATGGAAGAATTGCTAAATGGGATGTTCCTCCAACTACACTTGATAGAAAGTTTTGGTCATTGGGCTAGACGTTGCCAGACGATATACTATATTAATTCAAGCTATTCTGCATAGAGCCACTATACTATTTTAATTCTACTCACAGAAAAGTAATGCTGTAGCAATGCTAGTGGGGAACCAGTGCTGGATAACTTGGCAAAAAATGTGGGGAGGGAATCACGGTGACCAGATGCAAAGACAGCATCATGGTTTACTTTAGTGGTTGTGTAGAAAACAGAATTTCAACGTGTGACTTTTTCACTCCAATGAAACATCCACCTTGGATACAGCCTTTAAAGCAGTGAGCCATGTCTTTGCATCTACTTGCCAAGCAGAGCAACGAAACTCTTCTTGCAAGTCTCGTCAGGCATTTATGTCTGCCTGGTCAGGACATGGTCAGGACAAGAAAAGGAGTGCTGGTGTTTTGTTTGTGATAGAGCTAGTAAAGGCATAGAAACCCAGCAATGTGCAGTTTGCCATGTGCAATGTGGGTGTGGCAGGTGAGGCAGAGCTGCCTACCAGAGTTCTTGGAAAAGTGCCACCACTGCCGTGATCACACAAACACTTACATTCCACTGGCTTTGAGCAGCTGAAGCCCATGGGATGTAAGTGTAAGTGGATCACAACCACTGCAGCAACAGTGGAGGCACTTTTCAAAAAAAACAACTACACCTGCCACACCCCTTGCCACATGTCCTTGGAAAAAAACAGCGTCGTCATCCACAAATGAACTCCCGGAACGCTGGGAGGGACGTGGAAGGGACTTTCGCGTGATTGGCAGCCCGCCCGTTTCGTTCCGTGGCTGCCCTGGCCTCGAGGGGGGCTGCCCCCAGTTGGCGCGGCCCCCCGCTGCTTGCCCAGGCACCCGGCACGCCCCCCACCTGTCTCCCCCGGCGAGCAGGCACCCCTCGAGGCCAGGGCAGCCGCGGAACGAAACGGGCGGGCAGCCAATCACGGCGAAGCCCCGCATAAGTCCCTCCCAGTGTTCCAAGAGTTCATTTGCGGATGACGACGTTGGAAAAAAGATAATCTCAGCTCAAGGCTCACTTCCAATAATGAGGAATAATTTCCATGTTGATTATTTAAACTGTGATGTTGCCTAAGCAACATGTGCTCTTCGAGCCCCGAAAGAAATTGCGTGTTTCTTGAATGCTTGACCTGATCAAATCATCCCTATAAGGGTACAAACATTCCATTACCTTGTTGAGGCCTCCCTGGCTGTCCCCACCACCTGCCCAGGATACAGCGCATGCCCCATTGGCACAGCTGCATCAGTGCTGCAAAGGTGGATAAGAGTGAGACCTAAATATCGTTGCTCTGCTGTTTTTTTTTAATATTTATATTCAATTTTTGTATTGTTCTATTGCTTTCTTTGCCGTTGATTGTATGTGGCTTTTCAGCCATGTTGAGCACATCTCTCTTGGCAGGGAAAATGCAAGGTCTGGATATGGAAATAAATACATAAAACAAATGCAAGCAGAGTGTGGGGAGAACGGACTCTAGTTTGCATGTTTCTTCCCCTATTCCTTTACTTGTTTGAAGAATCTAAACCCCGCCTTTCCCATGCCGAAGCAAATGCACAAGGCAGCTTACAGAGAACATAAAAGTACAAGGTAACAGGCAATGAGTGAAACACATCAAAAAACCAAAGCATTGAAAACATTAAACATGAACACACAAAAGGCTCCCTAACAGGACAAATCCCAACTCTTCTTGTCAGGCCATGGGAGAGAGAAAACAATTGTCCAGGGGGGCAGTCAAACTATAGCACTTGTTCATTGAAGACTGTAAAAACACATTGTTGGGTATGCATTCTTCTTGTGCCTAAGTCTGCAGATAATCACTTTAGCTGTCTTGTCACTTGTACACGTTTGTATCTTCTGACTTTGGCGTTGTTGTTTCTCTCGTGTCATTTAGACCTTCAGCTTGCATGCCTTGTTCGGTTGTTTGCATGTTCTGCTGGTGAACTTCACAACATTGTGTCATCCTCCACGTCAACAGCAATTCCATTATCGCTGCCTCGGAGAACATGATTCCTGCAGCAGCAGCAGCGGCAGCCTTATTAAGCCAAGAGCTCACACAGATGCTTCAGCCCGTGTGCAGGATTACAGTACAGGTTCAATGCCTGTTGATTTTATATTGAAAAATAGAGGGTTTAGAAGGCTCCAAGCGGTTGAAAAATACATGTACAGCAACGCATAAGCTCCGCTAATAGAAATCCCCTGTAAGGCAAGGCTGGGTAAAGAAGTAGGAGCCATATTTGTTTAACAGGTAAATGGTTCTCAGGAGGGCACTAGAAAACATTGGTTGCTTTGCATTTAGCTAACAAGTATGCTGAATCCTTTGAGTTTTATTGCAGTTTTGAATTCAGAGCCTCTTGCATCTCGCAACTGCTGATATACAATATTGGAAATATATGTATGAATTTCTGGGCTCAACTGTACTCCAGTGTAACTCTCAGAAACAAACTACAGCTGCCTGGGACTTTCAAAAGCCAACAGCCATTGCACGGGCTTTGTCGCATTAAAGATGCACAGGCCACAAGGCTGGATGGTGGAGAAGGATAAATAAAGCACACTTGCGCTGTGTTGTTTTTTTCTTTTCATCTTCCACCACTGTGCTGTACAATGAGTGTACCGAAGAGACAAATAGATTTCATATATTCATGGAGTTCCAGCCGCATTTTTAAAATACGGATAAATATTTAAATATTTTAAATATTTTTGACACCTAGGGAAATGCGCACCAACACACAAAGTATTCATAAGAGGAAACAGAACGAGTCCTTTTTAATAGATGTGTTCTTTTTAATCTGTTTTAATAGCTGTGGCCTTGAACTGGATGGGTGACTGTGCTTCTGAAAGAATAAGGCAGAAAGAACAGGGTAGAACAAGTTCCCAAATGTTTTCAACTGGCAGTTCTCTTAACCTACTAAGCCATTGGCTGTGGTTCCCCTTTAGGGCTACGATTGTATATATTGTATAGGGCAGCAGCAGATTTTTCATGAAGAATCAGTGGCTCTCCTGGCTGGTTTTCTCAGCTCCCTGGAAAGACACAGCTCACAGTTTGGGAATCATTGGTGTATATAGGATTGGTTCACTTCCTTACTTTTGAATGATCAGAATGCTCCTAATGACACAAGAGAAGAGCCATAGAATAATGCCATCTTAATCCCTTCACTTTTGTCTTTGCTGTTTCCTGCCACTCACGTTTCTTGAAGGATAAAAAAATTAACAGAATAGAAATGGAATGCTTATATGAAAAACTACCCCAGATATTATCCAGTACTTAAATGCTTTTGATTCCTTTATCTTCATGCACGTTTGAGGTTCGTACAGGTTCCCTAGCCTCGTTTTTCTCCCCTACCATTTGATTCCATTGTATCTCAATAACTGAATGCAATGGCCGGTTCCCAACCAAAGAGCAAACATAATTGTTACAAGAGCATCTGGCTTATAGCTTTGCTTGGATAAAACATCCAGAGAAGGTTTTCGGCTCCAAAGAAAGAATGCTCCACTGCACTCATTAATGTTCTTCAAAGAACCACCAGATAAAGAATATGCCCACCTGTTTCTCCATTGTCCTCTGAGAGATTTGATTTTCTTGCTCCTAAACAGATCCATAATAGGAGAATAATGGCCAAATACAAATTCATGGTGTGCTCATTGCATTGCAATCTTGTAGAATGTAAAGTACAGTCAACTGCAGCCAGCAAGATGCACATTCCATTGTCTTACGGAAACGGACTAGTCCTCTAGCCAGAAGTTGTTTGTAGTGGATGATTAGCCTGGATGGATAACCTGATGTGTGGGGGCTTCTCACACAATGCACACTTCATACACCTTGCCTGTGCATTCCCGTCACTGCCTGGAAAGGCTCCAAAGTGAGCGGGAGAGGCTGTTTACGCCGTGCATTGCAGTGCCTGCAGTCCTTAGCATGCTGCCCCCCATGGCTATGCCACTGTATCCATTCCTGAATGCTTGGGACCAGTGGCAGCAGTACTACCCAATGCATCATCAGGGCTGTGTAGAGGGGGGCAGCTTGATGGGCTAATGTGTATTCACAGCCTGCTCATAGGCTCATTCCTTGCCCGTAGCCTTTGGTTCAGGCTACAAAGAACAAATCTAGCTGCAAGCTTCTGCTATGGCCTGAACCTTAGAACCTTTCTCCTCTTCCATGAACATCCCTATTTTCCTTTCCTCCATTCTGCCTCATTTCCGTCTCCTGGGATCCTTTGGGAAGCCTGACTAATCTCCCATTTTGTCCCACATTTTCCCCCTCTTTGTTCTGCCCCTTCTCCTTCCGCTCTCTTTGCCTCTTCCCACTTCTCGTCCTTCTAACCACTTTCCCTTGGGTTCCAAAGTGCATGAATATTAATTATAGGCATCCCCTGTCTAGAGAAAAGTGGGAGTGAGGGCCCAGTCTTATCCAACTTTCCAGAGCCAATGCGGCCACAATGCAGCCCAGAGGTAAGGGAACACATGTTCCCTTACCTTAAGGAGGCCTCCATGACTTGCCCTCCACTGCAGGATGCAACACACACCCTGTTGGCATAGCTGCATCAGTGCTGGAGAGATGTCCTTTTGTTTGGCTGGGCTTTGTTTCAATTCCATTTTGGTTTGGCGTTCTAAAATAAAGGCTTTTTGCAATGTTTGCTTATGCCTCCATTCTCCTTTCCCAGAGCACGATCCTAACCTGGAGTTAGGCCAGCAAAGTTTGGCCAGCACAAGGGCCACCATAAAGTATGTTTGGACCACTCTCGGTGTCAGAGAGACCAGCACACAGACGTGCGCCATACCCCTGACTCCAAGAGTAGTCCAAACACGCTTTATAGTGGCCACCGTGCCAGCTGTGCCAGCCTAACTTTGCTGGCCTAACTCCAGGTCGGGATTGCACTCCCAATTATATAACAGTGCCATTGGCCACTACACAAGATCTCTGCACACGATTGTTTTTCTTCCATGTGCTCATGGTTTAGATCAGTGGTTCTCAAACATTTTAGCAGCGGGACCCACCTTAAGTGATGCCATGGACAGAAGTGCTGTCACCGGGATAGCAGAGCCTGCTGCTTTCCAGAGAATGCAGCAATAAGTTGGGTCATTTCTCAGCCATTTTCCAATAACAAAGTGAATTGGAAAGAAAAAAGCCTATTTACCAGCTTGACCCAAGCAAAATAACCACACAGCCCTCTCCCTTTCCAGTGTCCAAAGGCATACCTAGAGGGGGGTCACACCACCATGTTTTGAGAGCAGCCTTTCTCCCTTTTCTTTGGAACCATTCCCAGAGACTATGTTGGCTACAAATGGCTTTAAAGAGGAGTGGGAGCGCCTGCTTGCACAACTTAGTGCTGTGATCTCCCTCTAGGTATGCCTCTGCCAGTGTCCCATCCTCCCATATTTTCAATGATGACTGCACTAGGTGCTATGCGACCCACCTACTGGGTCCTGACCCACAGTTTGGGATACACTGTTTTAGATAGCACTGCCAATAAAAGGATGTAGTGCACAACTTTGCACCAGGACTGAGCAGGCACTAGCCCTGAAGGTAGCCCAGTGCTATGCCTGAATCACAACAGACCTCGGATCAAGACCTTGGCCAGGAGACGAGGCAACCTTTCAAAAGACTGCTTCCTTTAAGCGAAAGGGCAACTTCTTCTTGGGGTTGTGTTATTACCTAGCACTTCAATGAAACTCATTAGCATTTTATGTTCTATTTTCCAGTAATTTGTGGGGAAAGCAGGAAGGATGTCACCTTTGGGAGTCTAGCAGCTAAAATGTTTGACCTGAGAGGGCAGCAGTGACGGCTCCGGTCGGATTCGCCCTCCGCTTTTCCCAGCAAATCCTATGAATAATAAATGGCACTTCACAGCAGGAGGTCTTTGGAGGTGCTTTACATGGCAAAGAAGGGAACAGCACAGCAGAGCCGGACTCTGAAAGCTCATAAATCACACTAGAGCCTAGGCAGTGAAATTGCAACACTAGCATGATTTGTAAACCAAAAAACAAAACAACCCAAAAAACCCCATTGCATCTCCCTTGATTTTATTTCCTGTGTCTCTTCTATTAGCAAACACACACACACACACACACACACAGAGAGAGAGAGAGAGAGAGAGAGAGAGTATCCCATGCAAGACACGTGTCGTTATCTTGCCTTACACCCATTTCATGCGGGCAGGAGTTAAGAGTTCTCTGGTGGCAACCGATTCCATGATTAGGGCTATAGTCACTAGGAAGAGGTGCGTGAAAACGGTTTTATTTTTTCATGGAGTTCAGTGTGCTTTTATTCCTAGGGTGCATTTTTAAGAAAATAAAATGATGAATTTTATTTTCATCAGGAGGTGTGGACTGATGGTTAAGCTGCTGGCACTGCCTGAAGCGAAGCAGGAGAATCTGTGGTTTGCTTTTGGATGGGAGACGGATACCAGGTTGTGACAAGCTGCAGTACCTGTGGTGGCAGAACAGAGTCGCTGTGGAGCTGATTACTCACCACAAGTGAGAGTTGCGGTATGTGTATGTGAGAAGGCCAGCCAGCAAAAGAACCAAATATGACCTTGAGGACCTGTCCAGGCTTGACTTGTGATTGCCTGCTGAGGCTTGATGGCATGCAGCCAAAGGAGAGAATCACACTGTGAAGGCGACATCTGGGCCTGAGGACTGGTGGATCCACAGAATACTCTATATTTGTAAAAAAAAAAAAAAAAAAACCATTGAAAAAATGGTGGTTTAGACTAGCCTGCTCATGTAAGCCGCCTTGGGCATTTGCTTTGGCATGGGAAAGGCAGGGTATAAATTCTTCAAATAAATAAATAAATAAATATAATCACTTTCATCCCAAATTCCTAGAATGGCTTGCAATGGTTTAAAAAAATGGTATAAAGATTTTTTTAAAAAAATTATTTAAAATATCAAATAACTATATGAACGGTATATTAGTGTGCAATCCTAACATGGAGTTGGGCCAGTACAAGTCCCTTATGCCAGCCTAGGAGTGTCTCAAATACATCGCAAAGCACATTTGGACCACTCTCAGAGTCAGGGAGCCCACTTACAGCGCAAGTTAGGATTGCACCTTCAGTCACGTACTCCAGCATAACAGGTGCTTGATAACTGAACCAGACTGAAATAACTGGGGACTTATCAAGGTGGGCTGCAACACACAAAAATGCTCTGGTCCATATGACCTGTGGACTGACAAGTGGAAGGGCCAGACAAATAGGCTTCTTTCCCAGGAACTCACATAACCCTTAGGAAACCATGATGCTATGTGGTCCTAGTGCCATCTCATCAGTCATGAGACAGTGAGTGTCTTGTGTAGAAAAGTCATTAGATTTTTCTGGTAGGCAGCAAAACCGTGCTGCTGTTGCATGAGTTTTGAAAAGCCCACAATTATTTGGAGGGACTTCAGCCACGCTGCAGCATTGATCCCGTTTAGCAGTTATGAGTGAAATTCAAAATCAATATAAACTGTGTTTCAAGAATATGAAAGTATTCATCATTCACCTCATACACACCTCAACATTTCTGTTGTCTGCATGGATCCAGCATACAAAGAGATGTGCTTCATTATCCCTGCTTCTTCCCTTTTCTCAGGGCACAATCCTAATCTCGAGTTAGGCCTGCACAGGCCAGCAAAGTTGGGCTGGCACAAAGGTCACCATAAAACATGTTTGGACCACTCTTGGAGTCAGAGACGATGGCACATGTCTGTGTGCTGGTCTTTCTGACTCCAAGAGTAGTACAAACATACTTTATGTTGTCCCTTGTGCCGGCTAAACTTTGCTGGCCTAACTGCCGACCTAACTCCAGGTCAGAATTCCGCCCTCAGTGTCTTAAGACCCTATTATTTTCCTGCCTCCCAAGTATGTGCAATCCCCTTCTTGCACATCCAAGCACTTAACAAGTCCTGATGGTTTTTAATGGGTGCCCACATGATCTGCCTTATTTTCTCCAAACATGACATTTGCCCTTTCTAGTCACTGCATCTTATCTGTGGTTTCCATTTTGCTGACTTTCATTTCTGCCACTGTCATCTCACTAGTTCACTCATGCTTCTAAACTCTTTCTTCTGTGATCACACACCCCTTCCTTAAATCTTCACACTTGTTTCTTATAGCTCTCAACATTCTGTTATAAATGCCATTTTTTGTTTAACTAGATTAACTAGGTTTTTTGCCCCTTTCCTCCAGCTTTGGAAATTTAACTGTGTTTAACCACACAGTGTAATTCTGTTATTAATACTGTTCATTGTTGCTACTTTTGATGTTCTTCATTCTTTGTTATGCAAACTGCCTTAGTTATCTTTTACTTGGAAAAGCAGGATAGATCAGTGTTCTTCAAACTGTGGGTTGGGGCCCACTTGGTGGGTTGTGGCCTGACAAGTGGGTCGCAGAAAGCTGGGAGCAGCCATCTTGGGAACTGCAGGTCTCTTGCTATATTCCTTTTGTGCATGTTAACAGTCTGAATTTTCAAGTGAGGGTTTTTTTAAAAATTGTTTGTAGTTCAGGGCTTCTACATAATATTTTGTCCTAATCTTGCTTTCTGTCAGGGATGTTTCATGGTTGTGCAATTGCTTCAATCCAAGAATGCCAGTTTGTATTACAAAAGTGTCATTTGATTACATCACACTGACAGCACTTCCTGCTTGATGATGTCACTTCCAGCTACGGTTCCATCACTTTCAGGTTAATGATACACTTCTGGTGGGTCCCCACACAAGTGCCATTCTAAAAAGTGGGTCCTGGTCTAAAAAGTTTGAAAACCACTGGGATAGATAGTAAGAAAATTTTCTCAGCAATAATATGTTATCATTTGAATGCTAGGAAAAGGGTGATAACTATGATGGAACTCTTTGTTCCAAACAACGCATGCAGACATAAACTACGGACATCTGGAACCGTCTCTGCTTCTTATGTGTGGAGTCATAAATTCCTAAGGATATCCCCTGAGAAAAGAGCAAGGGAAGTGGACATCAATACTGAGAATTATTTGTAGCAATTCTCCCTTCCCCCAAATAGGTTTCAGAACAACAAGTTAGATAACTTGCAGCATGCTGGATCAAAGCCTAAATACGCGACATGATTAATTACAGAAACTGAGATATGACGAGCACTAAATGAGAAGTTTCAAAAGGTGAAACAAATCCTATGCTCCATACTGGAAAATCCCTTTTTAAATTGTTTTTCATAAAGACCAAGAACTTTCAAATTAATTAAAAGAAGAATGGAAACTTGCATCTGGCCAGGAGCCAGGGAGCTAGCAACCACTAAACATTCACAATGGGAACAGATATAATGGCTCCAGTTCCAAGTTACTTGCTATCTGCTTATTACCATTAAGCTATAACCCAAATGGAATGAATTAAAAGGGAAAGATGAGCACATAAGGCATTACAAGATTACACGGAGAAAATGAAGGGCTTAAATTATGAGCATGTCAAAAATATAACATATGGAAGTTCCTGCAGTATCAGAGCACACAAGACAATCCTTTTATTTAATGGATTCTCTCCCTCCACCCTCTAATTACTGCAGTGCCTCGTTTCACAAAGAATGTACTTCCACAGTGTACATTTGTCATTCCTATGTACTTCTCTCTATTCCGTGCAGTAACTTGGCTTAAAAAAACAACTACAATATTTAAATTGTGGAACATCTTGCAGAAGTCCCATCCTACTCTCAAGATACCCCACCAGGGTATCTCCACACAGGCCACAGCAGCAACTGCCCTACTGATATAAAAGTCCACCCACAGATGGACACACCATGGAACCTGGTACAACCCCGGAAAAATGCTGGGCCAATGTGTTGGACCTAAAATATGTTTCCTTTCAATAGGGATAGAAGATGTTTTCCTTATGTTGGGATAGAATTCCTAAATAAAAGTCACGGAGGACGTATCTATCACTGACTATGAGCTGGGATGTCTGTATGCTATCCCCATGTTCAGTAGCAGTGTACCAGTTGTAGGGAAACTATGACAGAAGTTGGATTTGCCTTCACTTCATTCTTGTAAACTTCTCACACATCTAGTTGACCATGATGGGAAACAAAGAGGATATTGTTTTGGCGAACATTTAGCCTGATGTAGTAGGGCTCTTCTTGCCTTCTTTTAACCCTCTGTTTCAGGGACTATCCATGACCATTGCTCTCAATAGTGCCATTGGAGATATCCTAATTTGATGGTTCCCAAACATTTTAGCATTGGAACCCATTTGTTAAAATGACACTCTGTTTGGACTCACCTAGCTTTACAAAACACACACACACACACACACACACACACACACACACACACACACACACACACACCCCTTACCAGGTGCTCAAGTCTGTTTCTATCCTTTTTAGTGTAGAGGGGAGCGCCTTCTGGAGCATTTTGTTGAGCTTCACATTCATTTGAACAGGATTGTTTTGGTGGCCTTGCATTCCCCTTTGCTTGGCCTTCAATAAGAGCCAAGGCACATTTGACTACGCATGAGTAAACATGCCCATGTGGCTCAATTTTGCTTTCCATGGGGCTCAACATCTTTTCCTCATCAGCTGGGGGAGGGTCGCTTGCTTTCAAGAGTTTGTTCATTGGATCGGGACCATTCTGGTGGCATTGCATTGCCATCAGCTTGCCCTTCAAAGGGGACCAAAGCTAAGGTGCCTACTCATTAGGCATGCACGTGCTCTTTCCATAGAGCTTAATATATTTTCCTTGTTATCTATCAGTTTGTTGGTTTAGCAACCCACAAAAAATTGGGTCTCAATCCACAGTTTGGGAACCACAGTCCTAATTCTCAGAGTATCTTGTTTCATCTGGATCTTCAGATCATTCTTCTTCTAGGGTGCATTTTGAGTATTCAGCAGTCTCATATGCAAAATGCATTGAAAGGTCTGTGTCATCTTACTTGAAATATCTTCCTTGGCTATGTATGGCACTGCATTTGAGCCATTATTTTGAGACATGGCACAACTGTGATTGCATGAATAGAAATGATTAGGGTGCTACAGATAAACCCTAATGGCAAAAAGGACTGAATTTTTTTTTCACATGCACATTTTCAAGGAAGGTCACCTTAGTGTTAAACGGTGCGATTTTATTGCTCTGTTTAACGTTATTTGTAGAATCATACCATAAATCATACCAAATACATCCTATAAACGAATCTGATAATTCCTCAAACGATAAAATCAAAATGTTCTGAAAATTATGTGATTTATTTTTCCACCTCACCGTTGAAGGAGCAGGTCACCAATCTTCCACCAGTGAAGCAGAAAAGAAAGAAGTATGCATCTAATGAATGTTCAATTAAACCTCGGTTAGTTGGCTTTCGCTTTCTGTACTTAATCTTCTTAATGTTAGTATATTTTAAAACCTGCATTACTGGAAAGGTACAAGCGACAAAATCGCACCCTCATATTCCTCACTTAGCATGCACACTTCGTGGAAACCCATATATTAGCAAAAATAATTATTAACACCATACAGTGACTAGGGGTAAGTCTCCTATTAGATACATGTATGAAATAATGTAATCACAGTTATGCAAAGCTTAAGAAGCAACACCCATATTGCCTGGCAGGAATACTGTTTAAACACATTTCTAATTCCTAAATGGAAAGGCATTTTTAGGGGAAATAAAACAAATGAAACTTGATAATGGATAACATATAATACATTTTTTTCATTAGATGACCAAGTTGGAGCCTCTTTAACATGATTATGCCGGGAGAAAAAGGATTCTTCTCTGGTTCTTGTTTTGGTGCACAGCTGCACCATTTTGAAATGAGGACTGAAAATTCTGCTGAATGCATTTTAATCCACTCCTTAACCTTAATGGCTGGGTGTGATGAGACAGAGATACCTGGGTCAGATGGAGGCAACCTCTTCTGTTGGCCTAATGGATGGCCCAGCCTTATTTGTAATGTGTGCTATTATATACATACCACTGAAATAAGCCAAGGTAATACAAATATAAATGCTTGTAGGACCGAAATGGGCCACCTGGAAGCAGCTGGCGGTGATGTTATATCACCACCAACTATTTACATGTGCCATGCTTAGCACATGGCACCAATAGCGCTTTTCTTGATGGGGGGGTGGATGGGGCCCCCCCGCAGGAATGCCCTGCATTGGGCCTCACCACTGATAGAACCAGTCCTGGTTGCAGGAACCTTAGCTCCTGTGTAAGGTGGCCCCTTCCCCTTGCTTTCAGAGTCATTCGTGGCTCAGAGAACTGGCTTGGAGGCTTTGCTCTCCCAGCTGTGAATGGCTCTGAATGTGAGGGGAAAAGGCCACCTTACACAGGAGCTTAAAACTTAATGTTTTGCTCCACCTCTAGGAACACCACTATCAAGGAGAATGCATTCAAGAGCTGGTGTGATGTAATGGCTTGGATATCAAGCTATGAAGTAGCAGTTCTCTGGTTAAAAAATCACCTATGCCATGAACTCCCACAGTGGCCTAAGGCAAGCTGGTCCCTCCCAGCCTCAGCTGCAACATGGAGTGTGTGTGTGTGTGTGTGTGTGCGCGTGCGCGCGCACGCACGCATGTGCATATGTACAAAATTGAAGCTGAACTGTACACCTCATTAAAAAGCACCAGCTTTTTAATGCCCCAGAGAGACTTCTCCTTCTCCTCCTTTACTTTTGTATTCTATAAATATGTATTTTAAAAAATCCACAGTGGGTACCTCTCAATGAGGGGAGAGTGAAGTAACGATGCTTATCTTACAGGGTTATTGTAAGGATGACATCAAGAAAATACAAATGAAGTTTTTTTGTGCTCAGAAAGTGCCCACCAGCCATGTAGCTTACATGAGATCTGTGAGGCGAAGACTATCTTTTAGCGCTACACAGCGCCGAGCTCATTGGAGGAAAGCTGATACATAAATGTGCAATAAAGGAATGACAGAAGCCCAGATTATGCGCCTAATTCATTTGTAGCCTGTAATTTAACTTGCAAGCTTCTGGACCCTCAGAAAAGATCCTGAATTAACATGTAACTTGGTTTAGATCTTAGTTAAGCTTTAAGAAATAACCACTTTGACACCTCCACTTTATTGCATCAAAAATGTAAACCAGCTTGTGCTGTTGCAATAGCCTTTGTAGGATGAGAACTGCAGCTCCACAGCTGTGCTTCCTGCTTGCTGTCCAGCCCAGACACATAGAGCAAGCATTATTCTTGCTGCCTTTCTCTGTTCTTTTCACCAGGGATTCTGCTGCTGCTAACTGTACACAGTGGTTCTGCCTCAGGCTGATTCCTCGATGGTTTCTTCTTCACACAGGCATAGGATATTAAAAGAAATGAATTGATGGGCCTTTCCTGACCTTATCCTGGCTGCTCCAAAAAGCCTGTTCACATTCGTTTCAACATAGTCAAAACATGGCCCATTCATTCCATATACAGGCATGCCCTGGTATCCACAGATTCAGTATCCATAGTTTCAGTTATCTACAGATACCATGGACACTGGGGCACCTATGAAAAAGATATAGGCATCCCTTTTATAACCTTGTTGCAACAAAGCCACTTATGTTCCCCTATCTTTAAAAAGGCGTATGCAGAATCTACAGTTTCAGGTATCCAAGGAGGGGTCCAGAACAGAAACCCAGTGGATACCAGGGCATGCCTGTATGTCCAACCTGGTATGTCCAACCAACCTCCCACTGTCCTTATAATACAACCTATTTCCTAATCTTACTCCCCAGTATGGGTGTCAATGTAACTGTGCTGGCTAGGGCATGCTGCAGCCAATGGTGCGGGGGGGGGGACACAAACAGACAGCCAGCAGGAGGGAAGTAAAAATATTTACTTATTTTTCCTCGCGTGCAATCCTAAACTGGAGTTAGGCCTGTACAGTTAGGCCGGCAGCCTATTTGGTGGGGATAAGGAAATTAAGGGCACAATCCTAACCTGGAATTAGGCCTGTACAGTTAGGCCAGCAAAGTTTGGCCAGTACAAGGGACATTGTAGAGTAAGCAGTGTGCCATTCTCCCTGACTCCGATAGTGGTCCAAACACGCTTTATGACAGCCAAACATTGCTGGCCTAACTGTGCTGGCCTAATTCCAGGTTAGGATTGTGCCCTTAATTTCCTTATCCCCACCAAATAGGCTGCCGGCCTATGGGTTACCTCAGACATAGACCAGCCTGTTTGCTGGTATATGGGAGAAAAAGGTTTTGCCCCTTAGTGTTTCCCAGGTGCAACCTGGGAAAGAGGAGATCAGATCTAGTGCATACCTAGCACGTTGAGCTCCATCTTCTCCCTCCTCTTCTTCATCTCCCCTCGCCCCAGTCCTGAAACTCCACCTGCCCTTCCCCTCACTTTCCACAACACACCTTTGCCACTAACTTAGCAGCACCAGTGGAGACCTCCGGAGCTGCTGCCCAGTAGCACAGCTAACGTATCTGGAACCAGGGGGAGCACAAAAAAAATTGACACCCCCTGGGACCTAGATGCCCAGAACACCACCACGGTGTCCAGAAGGTGGTCTGAGGCACTGGGAGGCCACACACGGCCTCCATGTGCCTCAGAAGGCTTGCTGGAGACCATAGAAAGTTTTGGCAAAAACTAGAAGTGCCTTTCTAAGGCCTCTGATCTCGTGGGCATGGCCTCTGAAGGCCTCTGAAGGCTTTACAAAAGGCCCTCCCTGCCTTGGGATCTGATGTCAGGGGTGCAGGTTGTCACCCACTCAAGGTGTGGTACCTGGGGCAATGTACCACCTACCCCCTTAACTATGCCACTGCTAACTATGCCATTGTGGCTGCGGCCTGGATGTGCACAATGGCAGTCCGGCTTTCACACTGCCATGAAAGGCCTTGTGATGCTGCAGTGATAATACTAGCAGTGCAAGGCCCCTGAAGGGTTGGGACCTTATATTCATTAACACTCATTAATTTAAAGCCTGGGATTTTTTTTTTTTTATCACAGCCACCACTCAAAAAATTAAGTAATACGGGGTGATATGTAGAAATGGTGCCACCTTATTCAGGCAAATGGCCACTGGGAAAAGACTCCTATAAAAGCAGTGGCATCAGCTCACATGTTACTTCCTCTATGCAGCAATGTTATGCTGGTCAAACCGTCTGAATGGTTCGCTATAAAGGAAGACTATGGCAAAGCAATGCCACCAGGGTTAGGAAGCCGTGAGGCTTCATGATATATACATGAATCATCATGACAGTGTTTCATGTGCTCCAGAATGTGCACATTAAGCTGAGCTGTTGGACTTTCCTTTTAATGGTACTGTAAAGGTTAGATCAGCGGCTTCCAATCTTTTTGACACTGCAACCCAACTTGTCCTCCACGATGGGTCGCTACACTCCTTGTGGTGTAAGAGGATCCTTCTGGGTCATGCTAGTCCAGCTACCCACCATACTGACCTCCATAGGCCTCAGAATGGCCCACAGAAGCCTCTGAAGGCCACTTCTGAGGAAAACTGGAAGTTCTGTCTTAAAACCAAAAGTGGATTTTAGAGGCTTCTGTGGGCCATTTGGAGGCCCACAGAAGCCAGTACAGCTGGTTGCCAGCCCAGTGCAATCCAGAAGGAGCCATTTGAAGCCATTCAGATGCAAGGCCAGATGGGGGCCCATCCCACAACCCAGCTCACAGGGGCTTGTAACCCACCAGTGGGTCGTAACCCACAGTTTGTGAAAGGCTGGTCTGGAAGATATGTTCTACTGATGTTACACCCCAATAGATGTTGGAGCACTAGTGGCTGGATCCAATCTTGTGCACTCATCATGCACTAGTGCTTCCGCTGTATGACATGGTGCAGAGCATGAAATGTCTTCTAGGATGAGGAAGGTGTTTAGTACTCCAGGACTTTGATGTAGTGAGTTCTTCAATGGTAAATACTGCTGCACAGAATATCTGTCTCATGCACCAAGAGCTGAATTTGACGGTACCTCTTTTCTGCTTATATACCATTCCAATATTGTTGGGTGTTGCTGCAACAAAGCTGGTCCATAAGATCAGGTTGCCTGAGATAAAATCATAAGGCGGATAAGATATGATTTCCAAACACTATAACTGCGTTAAGGTTGTGATATAAATGCCACGATGTTTAAGCAGTTAAAGACAGATCATTACTAATAACATGTCTGAGTTTTCTGTTGAAATGATTACATTGTGACAGGCAGGCAGAACCTCTAACCTCATTGGGCACCATTCTAACAGAATTTTCAGGCAGATTGACTATAGTAATTTATAGGGCATTCAATTGGAACTTTCATCTGTGGGGAGAAAGTACTTGAAGTTTGATATGTAGGTAAGAAAAAGTGACAGCCGAGAAATGTTCATTTCCCTTTTAATGGCAAGCTAAGTTTTGATGCAAACTGATTATTATATATATATAGGGATGTGTGCTTTTTCATTATTTGCTTAAATGTGACGCCCATGGAACAGCAAGTGAAACTGGTGAAGCAAATATCATTTGTCGTAAGCCGTGTTGTTCAACAATAGCAGGTCTGTGTCATTTCTGATGCACCCAGCTGACAAATGCAGACAAAGTCCACCAGGGGCACATGATAGACTTCCAGGGGCCTAATTACAACTCTTGGTGCTGATGTCTCACAAGCAGGTGAGGAGCAGGTCAAGCACCTGCTAGGGCATTGTGCAAGGGAGGTGGACTCCATTCAGAGTGGTGGGTCACAAAACGTTGCTTCCTGCTACAGCAGTAGTGAGATTTGATCTTTCTTTGTGGCTGCAAAGGACATGGATATAAAAGGGCACATGGGGTGCAATCAGGGTGACCAGATACAATGGAGGATACAGTGCCTATACCTTTAACTCTTGTACAGTAGAGGGAATGTTGACAGGTGCAGCTTTTTTAAACCCTTCCATGTTGAGCTTCACCTGCCAACATTCACTCTTCTATAGAATGGTTAAAGGTATAGTCTCCGTGTCCTTCATTGTATCTGGTCACCCTGGCTGCAATCCAAGGTAGAGTAAACCATGTACACACTGCAAGAGAGGCGTTAACCAATGGGTACAAACTGCAAGAGAGGAGATTCCGGCTGGACATCAGGAAGAGATTCTTGACTAATATTCTTTGTTCAGTTCAACAGTGGAACCGACAGTGGAACAGTGGGCGGTTCGACAGTGGAACAGATTGCCAAGGGAGGTGGTAGATTCTCCCTCATTGGAGACCTTCAAGCAGAGGCTCAACAGGCACCTGCTGGAGATGCTCTAGGAGGATTTCCTGCTGTAGGCAGGAGCCTGGACTAGATGACCTTGTAGGTCCCTTCCAACCCTATAATTCTATGTATTAATAGGGAATCCTATGCATGTCTACTCAGAAGTACATCCCACTGTGTTCAACAGACTTATGCCCAGGAAAGCGTGCAGAAGATTTCACTGTTTTCATGTTAAGTGCCTTTTCGCGAGAGTATAAAAACCCTCTTCAGTGAAGCAGAATATTTTTCACATCCACATTATGACTGGGCTTACTTTGAACATCGCAGTCTGTCCCATAGGTGTAGGACTGTCAGGAAAACACTGAGAATGAAGGTACAATTGTTTTATACAACCAGCTTTAAGCCAAGTAAACTGCTACGTTGGGTCTGCCCAGATGTCTATACATTTGGCAAGTTGTGGAACCATGAAACGTGCCTGTGTTGGGAAAGGGGTCATTGCTCAGTGGCAGAGCACTGTCTCCATGTCCAAGCCTTAAACTAAGCCACAGCTGCTACATAGATCAAGGGAGTCAAAATTGATACAAATGCTCAATTGGGCCCAATTGCCCAATGCTCAAATTGGGCCCAATATAAATGCTCAAATGCTCAGTGGCCAAATAGCATTCATGAAGGCTGCTGCAGGCTGGAAGTGATGTCATCAAGCAGGAAGTGATGTCATCAAGCAGGTCATGACCAGAAATAAGCACTTATTTCTCACTTAGGAACTCATTTGCTGCAAATGACAGAAAATGCATGTCTTGATCATATTTTCAAGATATGAAAGAGCCCAATTATCATGCAGCCTGCCCTTTCAGCAGTGACACCTCAGCACAGCTCAGCAGCTGAGAGTGGTGCCATGAGAGCCCAGGGGCCAATTAAAGAGCTTCAAGGGGCTGTATCCAGCCCGCCTTATGTTTGACACCCCTGACACAGATGGTTAAAAAGAAGGAAAAAGATTCAAACTGCACATCATGAGGTATGCATAATGTATCGCTTGGATCTAACATAACCCATTATGTGTGCATGTTTGTGTTGCTTCAGTATCTGCAGCGCCAGCTAGAAATGTTAGGACTCCACATAATGAAGGCTGGCGTCAGTCCTGATCATGGTTTGATGCCACTTCTGAACTAACTTCATGCTCTTTGCATTCACCATTCATTCATTTGGGCTGGGTAAGGAAAAGAAAAAGGAGTTCTTCGAAATAGTTAAGCCCTAGAATTGTTATTCTGCAATAGGTTTTCCTAAGCAACACATATGGATAATGCTAATGAGGGAAATGGTCAATCAAGAACTCCATGTCAAGTGGGGCTCTAGAGGTTAATAGCAGATTGTGCTCAACATTCAGGGAAAAGCAGCGTGTGAATTCTTATGAACTTGAGACGCTGCCTGAATAGAATGCTGAGGGAAACCATTGGCCACCTAGGTTAGTATTGCCTCCAGGTTCCAGATGGGAGTCTTTCCGAGTCCTGCCTGGAGATGCTTGCCTGGATATTGAGTGTAATGCATAGTACCCTCTTTAATTGCTGAGCTATATCACCATGGGGTTGCTGTCCTAAGCACACTTACTAGAAAGAAAACCCCACTGAACTCAGAGCGACGCAGACCTGCTTCATCCAAGGAATAGCCACTAATATTATGTGGTATTCTTATGCTATGGGGTAGCTCACAATATGGATAGAGCATTTCTTCTTCCTCATGCTGATGTAAATATCTGAAATTGAATATTTGGGTTGCTATGGGGGGGAATGCATGGCACATCACCCACTTACCACATTAAAACAGCTTCCACGTGGCACAATGTATAGGGCAGGGGAGTCAAACATAGGGCCTGAAGGCCAGATGTGGCCCCAGAAACACTTTAACTCCCCCCCCATTGTAATTGGGCTCTCCCACAGCTGCCCTTTCAGCAGAGCTGTTTCTGCTGAGGCTCTGGAAGGGAGGGATGGAAGGAGGCCTGAGAAGGAAAGGAATGCTCCAGGGGAAGGGGCAGGCCAAGAGGTGTGAGAGAGGGAAATGCTGCTGAGGCACTAGGAAGGCCCAGTTATCACATGGGTTGCCTTTTCAGATGCACCCTGCTGAGCTGCAAAGTGACGCTGTGGCAGAAGCAACACTGCTGAAAGGGCAGCTTGTGTAATAATTGGGCTCTCTCATATCTGGGCAATATGTCCAAGATTTGCACATTTTCTCTTCTGTCATTTGTAGTGAATGTGTTTCTATGTGAGTACAAAGTACTTATTTCTGGACAGCAGCTGCTTCATGACATCACTTTCTGCTTCATGATGTCACTTCCAGTCCTCCGAAGGTACCTTGAATACTATTCAGCTCACTTTATGAAACAAGTTAGATAGCTGGTATAGGGGTTGCCACATGATTTTTGCAGCACACAGACCAGCCTTCAGTATCTTTTCACAAAGTGCACCTCAACCGCACTGACTTTAATCCCACCACTGATAGATTGCATTTCCAATAATAATATTTGTGGATTTTTCCTCAGTTCTTATGGTATTTCCATTCTGCCTTCTTACACTACCATTAATATTGAAGAAATAAAATTTATGTCTTCTCAGTAGCATGTTCTAACTTAGGATTTAATGCTTGTGCTCTTTCATTTCCAGAAGTTCTCTGTGTCTTTCACAGGAAAAGCAATTTTTTAAAAGTTTCTGTTAGGATAGATCTGACTCACTGACTTGGATTCTTTTTCGGTCTTTAATGGCTCTTTTATAGACATTTGTGCCATAAATTATCTTAACTGTTCTGTTTGGCCCTCTATCCTTTATTAAGAATTATTATTGTCAAGCTCACTTTTACATTTTATTGCTTATTCCCCCTGCAGCCTTTTAAGACTCATTGGATCCTGTTCTCTTAAGGGGGACTGCATAGCCACGCATTTTTCTCTGGGAATAATTTGTGATACATTATCCTTCAACAGGGGAGTCACATATTATGATAATTCTTAATAAGGAGATAGAGGCAAAATAGATTTTATTT
Organism: Lerista edwardsae; assembly: GCA_029204185.1. Lineage (NCBI taxonomy): Eukaryota > Metazoa > Chordata > Lepidosauria > Squamata > Scincidae > Lerista > Lerista edwardsae. The sequence continues at coordinate 25,306,082 of JAJKFI010000003.1, forward strand.
TTTTTCAGAATCAACTCACATTCGCCAAATAAAAGCAGGCGGCTTGGTGTGGTGTGACAAGACACATTAGGGATGAATGGGAGATTCAAAGCAGGCATTGTGCTATAGGGGCTGGAGAAACACTCTGTGCTGTAAGTACAGCATGCTGGCTAAGTTTTCAAGGGCTGTGTTGTGAGCAGCAACCTTGGGAGAGGAATCAGGAATGCAGGCAGCAGGCAGGAACAAAGCCAGGACTCAGGCTGAGCAGCAAGCTAGAAAGTTCCAGAAACATGGAGATCTTGTGGCTCAAGATGACTTAGGCCAGCGGTGGTGAACCTATGGCACATGTGTCAAAGGTGACACTCCACAACGTTTTGGGTGACACACCAGCATTCACTAACAGCGTTATGCCAGATGCAGGGAAATGGAAGTGAGATGCAGGTATCTAGTTTTCTCGTGTGCTCCCTGAGGCATCTAGGGCCACTGTGAGAGACAGGAAGCTGGACTAGATGGGCCTTTGGCTTGATCCAGTGGGGCTCCTCTTAGGTTAACACCTGTCAAAAACTGAGTTTGTTTTACTCATTTTTTATTTTTGTAATTACTTGATGTTTATAGAACACATAGCACTGCACATGATTGGACTGTATTTTTTGTTTAAATTAATGAATATAAAGAATAGTTTCTCTTTTGTTTGGGAGTGGAGGGGCTGACACACCAGCAGAGTCAAGTTCAGAATTTTCTGAAGTTTTCTGAAGCCCAAAAGGTTCGCCATCACTGACTTAGGCCAAAAAAGGAACCCTTTTACAGGGGACAGGACTGGATGGGGACATTGCAGTGGGGGATGGATCCGGCAGCGATGGTGCACGATGGATCCTATCCCCTCTTTTATGCCTCCTTCCAGTTTAAGAGGGATCCAATTGCCAGTCTGGTAGGTGGGGCCAATCCCAAGAACTTTTTCTCTTATAATGGTCTCAGGCTGCCGATGCACATGCAACAGCCAGTTATAGAATCTTAAGGTTCTCTCCTCAAGATGAAGCAGCTCCTGATGCTAAGAGACAACAGATCTGGACTGCTGAATGGAGCGTGTTGCAGCCATGGAAGATACTTCCGCTGTTGCAAAATGGCGCCAACAGTGTGAGGAGCACTCCATTGGAGGCTCTTTTGCGAGTGCTGCTGCAAGAGGCAGTAGCACACCACAGCTGTCACTGGCTCCAACCACATCTGCTGGAGCAGGTAAGGCCGGTGTGGGCAGGAAGGGGACAGGATTGGGCTGGGATGTTGCAGGAGGGGGTGGATCCAGCTTCAAACAGAATGGCTTTGCTTCATAGTGTTTGGGGCCCAATCCTATCCAACTTTCTGGTGCCGTTGCAGGTGCAGTGCCCCAAGGTTAGCGAACAAATGTTTCCTTACTTTGAGGAGTTCTCCGTGCTGTCCCACCACTGCAGGATTTGAGGAATTCATTTTCTGAACCATCTAAAAAAATGGCAAATGCCAATTTGGAAGATTGATCATGATGCCGACAATTCTAAGTTACTTGTATCTTGTCTACTACCCTATTTAATACCATAAAGTAATGTATTTCATCGTTAATCCTTTGTAAATCTTAGCTAGTTTAGTAGCTTGCCATTTAGAAAACAGGCAGCTGGAATAAAGCATTACAGTCTTTTTTTAAAAAACTGTTGATTAGATGAACTGAGACAGAAAATAGATAAAGGTGATATTCTTAAAAGCTAGATTTAATTGTCCTAAACTGATTTCACAATCAGTGATTTTCTAAAACAATTTTACAATCAGTGAAGGTTCTTCAGTGTGTGAGTATTTTGCAGGAAAAAGGAAATGCATCAACATGAAAACTATTTGAGAGTACAGTCCTAACCTGGAGTTCAGCCAGGGATGTTTGGCTGGTGTAAGGGCCACTGTAAAGCATTTTATGCTTGAACCACTCTCAGAATCAGGGAGGAATGGTGCCCGTCTGTGTGCTGGCCTTTCTCACTCCAAGAGTGGTCCAAATATACTTAATGGTGTCCCTTATGCTGGCCAAACGTCGCTGGCCTAACTGTGCTGCTCCATTTTGGTTTTCATAGGGCCCAATGGATTTTCCTTGTCAACTTGGAGGGAGGACTTCCTTCACGAGAATTTCTTGGGGTCTGCGTTTATTGGATCAGGATCAGGATTATTCTGGTGGTGTTGCATTCACCTTGGCGTACTTGTGGTGGACCAAGGAATTTTCCATAGGGCTCCATACATTTTCCTTGACACCTATTAGCCAGGGATGCTGGATGGATGAAGCAGCAGGTGTGAGGTTGGAAAACAAGGTCCCTGAGGGAGGGAGCAGAGTAGCGGGTGAAGCATCCTGCAGTGATTTCAGTGGCCCAACAGCCAAGACACCTTGTGGAGAGGCAGGCGGAAGGGGAGCTCCTGGCAAAGGGACAATTGGAAGGAGACATAGCATGAACCCTTGGAACTGAGCCTTATTGGGACTAGGCTGACAGGATGGACCAGAATTATACAATGTAATGAACCTCCATGTAAATTAAACCATCCCCTGCAAGTATCGTGCCTGATTGGCCAAGAACCCTGGGGACAACCGCATAAATATGTTCTGCCAAATTCCCTGCTGGGCCTCCCCAAGGGCCCCAATGCCCACACTAGGTTAACTAGTTTCCCCTGCAGAGCAGCCTCAGAGATAGGCAAGAGGGAAGGGGTTCATTCACCCACTGGGCCTCCTCTCTTCCAGGAGGTTTGCTTGGAATCACCGGCTGGCCAGCCTCCTCCAGACTATCCTCATCACTGGCTTAGCTCAAAATACCCTAATTTAGCACAAACAAACCCCACCACCAAACAACAGGCAGTCAGCTTGCCTAAGCCACAACTGCCTCCTTCACTTGGTGGCTCCAGGGGCGTGGCAGCCATACAACAGTTCCCCACAGTTATTCCCCACAATAACCTTACCTTATGCAGTCCTTTAAGGATCCTTCCATCCAACAATCCATCCATCAGTCAGTCAGTTCATCCAGCAATCCGTCAGTCAGTCAGTCAGTCAGTCCACTGCCACCTTCCTTTGTTCCTTCCTACACCTGCCTGGTGCTGCACCTACCTGGTGCTAACCTACTGCAGCTCCTGCCTCCAACTTTGTACTGAGATAGGCCAATCGGTGTCTGTTCCTGGGCAGGCTTTAATTCATCAGCCACACCCATCTGCATCTGTGCTAACCTCCCTTCATAGCCAGGGCCCTCATCAGCCTGCAGCTATGTTCCTGCTGCAGGAAAAGATCTTGGCGGTTAACCCTGTAATCCCTGGCTTATTTGGACAAGGGGCCACTGCTGATACCATTCCCTATCTCCTCGGGGTATCTCCTGCCTTTTCCAATACAAGATTGGCAATACGATACCTTTAAACGGAACAAATACCCTCTTATACCAACAACAGTTGCCTAACAACTATCCATACGTTGACTCTGTACTGTTCCATTGTTATTCTCATGAATCACAAACATCATGAATGTCAAAGTAAACCAAGAGTCATTTCTCTGCAAAGCCATTGTTTAGTAGCGCCACTTGAGGGACACCTACAGGTACAAAAAATTGCTATTGGGATCAGAAGTCAAACTGCCTCTATAGTGATTATAGAGGAGAACTGGGGCCAAAGCTCTGAATGCTAATCCTTGCTGAAGCATTTATTCATCCTATTACCTTGAGCAGAGAGGTGCTTTTCTGGAGGGGAAAAACATGTTGCATTTGAGTGGAGTTTCATTAGGTAAACAAATTGCAAACAGTTACCAATCAAACAAGTAGTTTTGAATTGGTGTTGAAACATACTTAACGAACCCGGACAGTGCATTCAAATTACCTTTGGGTAATCAAGAAACTGGCTTCATTTACTTCCCTGAAGAACACACAGTGGCAGTTTCAGCACCTAAAGATAGAACCTTAAAATAACTGGTTTGGGAATATTATTTTTCCCAGAGAATTGTTTGTTTTCAGCTAGCCTCATGGCAATAGCAGGAAACAAGAAGGTGGAGGGGAGGAACAATTTAGAAAATAAAAGCAACATCTCCATGAGATGGGCTAAACTAAGGGTGTGAAGGAACCTGCACTACGGCTGTGATCCTAGACACATTTTCCTGGGAGTAAGCCCCCTTGAATACTGTGGGACGTATTTACTGAGTAGATGTGCATAGGCTGGCTCTGAAAAGTGAAATTGTTGGAGGGAAGCACCCCATCCTCTTACTCACATATTCAATCTACCCTCTAGCTGAATATACTTTAAAATGGTGATTTTCAACCTTTTTTCTTCTCATGGCACACTGGCAAGGCACTAAAATAGTCATGGTGCACCATCAATTTTTTGACAATTGACAAGGCACACTGTGCTGCTCTTGTGGGCTCACATCGTCCAATGGCCCTACTAAGAAATGACCTTCTCCCAAATTCCCACAGCACACCAGAGGACCATTCGCAGCACATCAATGTGCCACGGCACAGTGGTTGAAAAGCAGGCTTTAAAGTAAGTGCTTTAAAGTATGAAGCAGGGCTGGCCAAACGAGTGGCGGGGTCCAATACTGGGCTTTCTGTGGGGGCCCCACCCACCACACAGGGGCGCCCCCTCACCATACTGTTATGGCGAGAAGAACACTTATGGTGCTACACGTGAAGGGCAGTACCCGGAAATAGTTGGTGGTACCGTGATGACATTGCTGCATACTGCTTCCAGGAAGCCTGCTTTGGTCAGTTCGGAGGCAGGGCCAGGTGGGACTGCCCAATGAGCAACCACTCCACTTACTCCACTGGCTTACAGCCCACGGAAATCCTGGCTGCAACAGCAAGCGATCTACAGCAAGAGAACATTCAAAGTTTTTGTGCTCATTCCCATGCACAGGCTGAAAGTTCTGTTCTCTGTCCCATGCTGTGTACCTGTACAGACATTGTTGAAAAATGTCAGAGGCCAGCAAACAACCAATGGGTGACAGTGACAAGATAAGAGCAAGAGGAAGCATTTCTCATTATATTGATGCAATTATTCAGAAATCCATACAAATCAGAAATCCAGATACCTTGCTGTCCCAAGCAATCCGGATGATAATAGATACTCGACCTGTACTAGCATGCCCAAACCTATAATTTAAAGAATGTCTGCTGGAACACAATTTTGTGTTTTCTAATTTGTGAATTTCAGAAATACGTTTCTTCTGGGCTTTGTTCCCTGCTAACTGACCAAAAGAGGTACTTTTTAAAAATTGTTGTGTGGTAAGGCCCGTATAGGGGCAAAAGACATTCCACATGCTACATATCCAAGATCCACACATCCCATTGTTTTTGAATTTCTCTTAGGGTATGGACATCGCATCTGCTTCATAGTAATCATACTTGGGGGGGAGGGAAAAATGTAAATGGGTATTCCACTGAAGAACACAAAACCTTTGAGCTATTTCCATTCTCTGCCAAGTGCATATTTTGTTGCTGTTGTTTGTATCTCAGTGTGTCTAAGAACAACTAGTGGAAACATTAATGCAATCTGACAGACAGAGGCAAGAATGACAGATGTGGTTGCTGGCCATTATCTCTACCTGAAAGTAAGGAGGTGCAAAGAGTGGGAAAACCGTTCTAGATTAGAGTCGGGCAGCTTAATCGTGCCCGCGAAGTCGCGTCAATGCCATGTCGTTGAATCGACGCAACGTCATTAGCGCCGATGCAGGGGAGTGAAGCAGCACCACCCCCACCCCGCATCAGTGCTAGTGCTCTCAGGCTGAAGCCGGCCGGCCAGCACAAGGCTGGAGCCTCCCTAACAGTAAGGCACGAACGTTACACTGCGCTTGGATTTGGCACTGGCCAGCCGGCCTTGCCAATCCAGCGCAGTGTAGGATTGCGCTCTTAGTGACTCACAGTCTTGGTCAACAAAACCATGCAAGACGTGAAGTCTTGACCTTTTTTGTGGCAACAGGGGGTATAGTTTATCATCCAGCAAGAAGACAGACGGGTGGCCAGAAAGAAGGACTAAATCCAGAAAGATCCATCTGTATGTGTGTAGTTCTTGAAAGATAGAACATTTCTGTATAAATTGTAAAAACCTTCGGGTTTCTGAATAAAGTCTGCCCATGTAAACCGCCTTGAGTTATAGTCATTAGAGAAATCTGGTGACCTAAGAAAGGCGGTATATAAATCCAAGTATTATTATTATTATTATTATTATTATTATTATTATTATTATTATTATTATTATTATTA
>JAJKFI010000003.1:25314893-25328622 GCA_029204185.1 Lerista edwardsae
TTCCCCTTGTTCATTTGTAGATCCCATCACTGAGCATAGGTAACGTTTGATGGCTGTGCACCTCCCCAGCATCTAATGCAAAAACTATACAGAGAGTTGGAAAAACAGGGTTGATAGGGATCTAGAATTATTCATCAGTCCCAACTCCCTGCCCAAAGATTAATCAAAATAAATTCAGCTCCATAGTGTGCCACAAGCAGAGATCAGTAATGACCAAGATAAATCACAATGACTCAAGAGCAAGTGAATCCAAACTTATGCTACAGGAAAAAAATATAAGCAAACTACCAGAGGCACTATCTGACCCCGACAAAAATGCCATTCCAGCCCTTAGATCATAGCCATCAGTTAGAATGTGAGCAAAACCCATCAAGCAACCTTTTCTCAGACCTCTTTAACCCACTGAATATCCTCCAAGTGTGGCAGCCGGAACTAAGGAACCAAGATGGAGTCAGGAGTGCACTTTTCTTCAGAAAAGGGGGTCATTGGCAACAGTAGGAAAGAAACAACAACAGAACACAAAGAAGCAGTAGCAGGAGGAGTTCTGACACTATTTTTCAGTTTAAAAAAGTGAGAGTGCGAGAGAGAGAGAGAGAGAGAGAGAGAGAGAGCACCCACATCTCTTCCATGCTAGTAAGCTCCCTCAGCCACCCCTCCATCATAAAAACAAATGAGGCCTGAATGAGCTGAATGGCTTATATGGTCTATGTGCCATTCAACTAATTGAGGCCCTGTAGGCATCCATTTCATGACAAATCAACATTGAGCCAGGGATGAACGGAGCCCCGAGTGCTCCCATGGCAGGGCGACGAAACCGCGCCCCCAGCACATTGCCCCGCCCCTGTGCGTTGCCCAGCCACACCTCCCTGCTCCCGGAATAGCTCCATTTTGGAGCAGAACGGAGGTGAGGGAGGGCGGGAGGGCCACACAGCACGTGGGTTCATCCACAGACTCCGCGCAATGGCACCCCACCGCTGCCGGCTCCCATGGCTCGCGCCACCCCGGCTATACCCATCCTCCGCCTCTGCATGAACCAAACAAGCCAAATTAGGTTCCGTTCAACATTTGTCAAAGAACAAATGCACACCCTGTCAGCTCACATCCTAATGGTTCTGGAAAGCTACATGAATGGTAGACACCATTCAAATTTGAAACCAGTGCTACCAATCTCCTGTTTAAGGCTTTTGTTTATAGTGGATCTTTAAGTGGGTTATGGGAAGGTATTATTTTTAAGTGGTAAGCATTTGATCCTCTTGTTTATTCCTGGTTCGTTTTGCACACCAACATATTTTTTCATACCTCCCTCCCCAATCATTCTGGTGAGAAGTTTCCAGTTTTAGTTCACTGTCTATGAAAAGCCCTGGAAATGTAAAGGCTAATTGTAAATCTTTATTTACCAGTACACAAGCAGACTATGTGGAAGAAAAAAGGCACTTCCAGGTACCAGGTATGCTCCCCCACTTCAGATTACTAAAGATCTTCCACTGCAGTGTTTCTCAAACTCTGGGACAGGACCCACTAGGTGAGTCGTGAGCGAATTTCAGGTGGGTCATTCATTTCAATGTGTATTTTATTTTTAATAGATTTGATACTACCATGGTATGCGCCTACATTACATGGGAGGGGGGAATTGGCAGAGGCTTCTCTGCTGGATCCTATCCCCGTGAAAGGCTTGGAAGCCCTACATGGGGCTTCTAAAGTCCCACCAGCTATTTAGTGGGTGCAGACTTGAGAAGCCCCTTTGCGGAGGCTGGGGCTTTACTCGGGATAAGGGGATGAATGTCACATTCCCCTGAGGAGACCTCTGGCAGCTTCCCCATGCCTGTAAGCTACAGCACTGGCCATTTCAGTGCTACTGTTCCTTGGGGTGCTAGAAAGCATAGGATTGGGCTGTTATAGCCACTGAATGAACAATATTCATTCTGGTCACCACATCTCAAAAAGGACATAGTGGAGCTGGAAAAAGTGCAGAAAAGAGTGACAAAAATGATTATGGGGCTGGGGCACCTCTCATGAAGAAAGACTGCAGCGTTTGGGGCTCTTCAGTCTGGAAAAAAGGCACCTGAAGGGGGACATGATTGAGATATACAAAATTATGCACGGAAGTCGATAGAGGGATGTTCTTTTCCCTCTCTCACAGTACCAGATCCAGGGGGCATCCACTGAAATTGAGTGTTGGGAGAGTTAAAACAGATACAAGGAAATACTTTTTTACCCAGCGGGTACTTAAGCTATGGAACTCCTTGCCACATGAGGTGGTGATGGCATCTGGCTTAGATGCCTTTAAAAGGGGACTGGACAGATTTCTGGAGGAAAAATTAATCGTGGGCTATATGCCATGATGGGTGGTGCAACCTCCTTACATTAATAGTAGGCTACTTCAGAATGCCAGGTGCAAGGGAGTGGCAACAGGATGCGAGCATCTTGTTGTCTACTGAGCTCCCTTAGGCACCTGGTGGGCCACTATGAGATACAGGAAGCTGGACTAGATGGGCCTTTGGCCTGATCCAGCAGGGCTCTTCTTGTGTTCTTATTATCATTTCTGACAGTACCTCCAGCTAACTAGCTCCCCCATTGCATAAGAAGGAGCATGTGGGTGAGCATGTGTATTTGTGCATGTGTGCATACATGCGTGCAAGTGTGCATATTTACTTCAGAAGCACATTGTAATGCCACATAATACATGGGGGAGTTAATGTCCATACAATATTCCACATGTGAATTTGATGACTCTACCGTGTGCCAAATGCATGCAGAGGAGCATTGATGTGTTTTGTTTCAATTTGATTCAGTGGTCAATATAATCTCAACCAGCTCATTGTTTTGTCAAATCCTAGTTTCTAATCAAGCATTACTTTCAGGAAAAAACTATGGTGCAATACTTCACAGAGATCAGACAACACAATTTCAGAAAGCGATAATAAAAGAATTAGAACTCTGAAGCTAAGTGATGATCTACTTTCTCTCCTATATTTCTTCTTCCTAATTTGTTTATGTTGTCCTTGAATATGCATGGAGGTAAAAAAATACAGATCAATAAAAGCTGCAACAAGCCATAAAGAAGCAATCTGTACTATTTATTGAACAAGCCTTACACTAACTCAGTATATGAACAGAATGTTAAAAATATTAATTTGTCTGCAACAGGAAAAATTGAATTACTTCCAGGCTCATTTGCCGAGATTTGAACATTGAAAGCTATGCATATATTCATGTAGGTATTAATATATGCTTCTTTTGTATTGCACAATTTCTAAGAGAGAGAGAGAGAGAGAGAGAGAGAGAGAGAGAGAGAGAGAGAGAGTCCAGTGGTTTTATAAAAATGTAGTGTAGGTAAAAACATAAAATGCTAGGACTGATGAAATGGGTCATCACCCTTCTACCACACAGGATGTATGGTGGACTTCACAAGGGTAGTGAAAGAGATGTGAACATCTGTATCCTGAAAACAAATGCCTCAGAATAAAATGTGAATGTGTGTTGATCACTTCTGCCGCACTTTAGATAGCATGTCAGTCATCAATCTTAATGAGGCAGAAATCGACCAGGAACTGGGTAAAGGAAAATTTCAAAACGAATTACTAATTTGTTTTCCTCCTTGTCCTTCTCTTGCTCAAGATAGACCATCCTTAACATTACCAGCTCAGCAGTTCATGGTTCTAGTATCCAGAATGGCTGCTAAGAAGTAGAGGAAGCACTTCCCATCATCCTCTACAGCAGTGCTTCCCAACTTTGCGCACCCTTTGGCAGTCCATTTCCGTAAATCGTAATCCTCATATTAGCAACATATTAATATAGATGCTGTTATTTAAAATTTATATTTTGTAACTTTAAATTGTGAGTAAGGCCTAGTAAGGAGATTAAAAACCAATGGAATTTTTTTTATAAAACACACAACCAATATTTCATATACAACAAATGCTCAGTGCAATCCATGAGCTAGTTTTGAAGGACATCTTTTTTTTTTTTTTTTTTTGAAATCAGGTTCAAACGATGTATGATACCGTACATCAAGCTGATATGGGTGGCAGACATTGGGAGGAACAGAGAAGGGAGGGAAGGAATGGAGTGAAGAGAAGAGGAAGGGGGGACCAGGGCAGGGAGGCAGAATAAGGGAAGGAGATGTCAGGATCTTCCCCTGTTCCCCCTCTTCTTCCTCTCCATTACTGTCCTTGGTTCTGCACCAGCAAAATGACTGACACATCTCCAAGGAGACCCATTTGGGCAGAGGAGGCTTGTGCCAGTTGGAGGGAATGAAAGGGAATGAACAAGAGACCTCCGTAACTCCCCACCACCACCATAGAAAGCAGCTCACACTTGACCGGCATAGCTGAATCAGTGGGGGGCTTTAGTTAGGAGTGGACAGATACTATTGGACCATACAGAGTGGACTGTATCCTTATGTAGAACACTACCTTCCAGGTATCTTTGACACATGGATTTTGGCCTGAAGCAGAACTGTAACTAGGAGGAAAATTTTTGCCAAGTTTTCAATGGAAAGTGTTTACCAGCCCTTAGCACAAAGGCTCAGTTTTTAGATATGAAGATAAAACTATTCACTGATCTCGAGAAAGAACTGCGGCAGTTGTGCATTTCCATAGATCTTACATCATGGCTTAGTTATAGGAAGACAGGTGAGGATAATTTCTGTATCCAGCCAAGGTGGCTTTCTATAACTAACAGAAAACCAATTATTAACACCATAAACATATCCATCACGTTGACACGCCACCAAAAGAATTTCATTTGGGGGTATTCTTGGAATACGTTCTCAAGCAATGGCATTTAAATTGCCCCTGACACAATTGCCGGTAGGATTGGGTGTGGGTATAGATAGAGAAAATCTTTTCTTTAGTATGCAACAGCAATCAAGAATTTGCACTTGCTACAAAACATGTCAGAATAATGGATAGCATTCTCAGTGAAGAACATTAATTTAAACAAGTCAGGTAGAAACTCATCCCTTTCTTTAGTTGAAAAAAAAATTATAAATATTCTGTTTATTATCTGCATGACTTACTACATGAAGAATACAATCCTACACACCCTTACATGAGACTAAGCCTGTTCAACTCAGTATCCCTTACATCAGGAGTTCGCAGTCTGGGGTGTTGTAACACCTTAGCCAGGGAAGCCCAGCCCTGTCTACCCCTTTAAGGGCCGGGTGGAAAGCAAAGGCAGTGGTGCGATCACCAAGATCACATCTCTGCTGGGGCAAAAAGGGGCTGCTTCAAACCTACTTGGGAAGTAACCCCAGCTTCTGGAGGGGTGCAGGGAGCCCCACAGATGCCTCTGCAGGGCTCCTCAAGCCTTAGAAAGTGTAAAAATTGCAACCCACTTCCAGTTTTGTGATAGCAAACCGGAAGTGAGCCGTGATCACAATGTTTGCACTTTCTGAGGATTGGGGAGGCCTCAGCAGGGCTCCCTGCCCTGCTCCCCCTTCCCGCGGAGGCTGGCACTGCTGTAGGTAACTCTGCAACAGCTCCTTTGCACCCCAGCAGTCTTCTCAGTGTCTTTGTGTTAAGACGGTGATGGTTCATTTGGATACCCATATGTCTACTTGAATGGCCAAGGGAGATAATTCTCATAGTGAGGATATAGCAACTAGAAACGATGCCTTTAGAACCCATAAGTGATCTGAGCAGCTTCTCATGCTCTTCTCCTTGCATTCACAAGAATCATGGAGGAAGAGTAGACTTCACCCTCTGGCTCCATACACTTGTGCTGATACGCCCATGTCTTCCACACTTGTTATTTTTGCTGGCATCGTGTATACAGGACTTTTTGTGGCCAGTGTAGTCCTGGTCCCCCTCCCCATGTCCAATGAATGCAGGGAGACTGACATAAGGCAATGATGTAGTAGCTTATTAGTCCATGTACCATATTGTAGACTGTCGTATTGTATTACGTACTGAGACCTGACACATAAGTCACTGCAATTTTACCAAACTATACTGGAATTATGCTTACAGAATGCTCAAGTGATAGTCCCCAAATCTGTTTGAAGCTTTGAAAACTCTTTCATCACACAGCTCCTGAAATCTCTCTAAAGAGCAAACCTAATAAATAAGTATCCTTTGATTTCAGAAATTTCACTAGCATGACTCAAGGGGAAGGTCTCTCTCTCTCTCTCTCTCTCTCTCTCTCTCTCTCTCTCTCTCTCTCATGTGAGAGTGTTCCATCTCTTCACAGGAATTCGAGCAACCTACAGAAGCAATTGAACCTCTCCATGAGAGAAATATAGAAGGCACTTAAAGCTCCCATGCATGGTCCAAGGGAGAAGCAGAATGGCGAAACACACACACCAATGTTGTCAATTTGACTGTATCACCCACAGCTTCCAGGCCAAGGCTTTTCAACCTTTTGTTTTGGAAAGTACTACTGTGAACATCTCGCATACTACTTCCTGAAGAGAAAGCTCATCTCTGTGGGAGTGGGTGGCTTGCTGCAGTTATCCTTGTGGAAAAGGCTTTTCCACTTCCTGTGACCTCCTGGTCTTTCCTCCACAGTGTATCTTTGCCCAACCTGCCCTCTCTAGAAGAGCAGAGTCTAGACTACTGTATAGCCACTTGCAGAGCTGCAATGTCCTACCCCAGTGCCCTGGGGCAGTGACATCATGCTCTGCCTGTTTGTGCCCCCACCTCTGATGTAATGGCTCCCTGAACCAGTGCTGCCGGTTTAAAGTGTCCCTCCACCAGGGAGACAACGAAGGAAACTGCCTTTGCACTTGTGGCATTACCTCAGTTTTCTGAGGTAATAAATTCAGAGTTTTCTGAGTTTTCTAGCAATTCTAACCTTCTCCCCCCCCCGCAAAAAAATCATAACAAGAATCAAGAGTAAGATTTAAATCCTCTCAAGAGCATAAATGATCAACATTGGAGAAAAATCCTATCAGCAAAAAGAGAGTTGTGTGAGTGTGAAAAGGAAGCCTTTAGAAAAGGCCAGCGCCATGCTTGAATCCATTCGTCTAAGTAGCACTTCATGCTGTCTGCTGACATGCATTATTTATTTTGTCAATTGGAGCCATATAACGTTTTTATGGTGTGTTATAGTTCAGAACCCACATACGGTTCTTACCATTGCAAAAAATAATAATTGCAGCGCACAGTGCTATTCCTTCAAACGTCTCAAAAACCAAGTCGCATTGCCATCTGAGGGAGTTAATGCGTGTCACTGATATATTGTCCTTCCTTGCTTACCTCTTAAAATTTATCAGGTAGATATTCCTGCGAGTGCAGAAGAGAGGTAAACCATGACTCACCTCCGTTAATCATATCCTTGGGCATTAGACTCCGGTTTCTGCAAAGCAAACAAAGCAAAACTGTCAACGCCTTTACACGCGGACTCCTGCAGAACATATACAGACCATCATACGTGTTTCCATCAAGTCTATCGATCAACAGTATTTCAAATGAATTTTCAGGAAGATCGAGCTGCATTTCTGTGCTTCTAAACATATAGATTAGAGTAATTGTGCTGCCAGTGCATCTCCTTTGGATGAACAGCCTTAACATTAGGCAGGGTGAGGCATCTCCCACACAGGCAGCTGATTCGGACCATTAAAGAGCAGCAAACTTCAGTCATTTAGGGCATTATTATAGCTTTTATTACTATGAAGATTCATTGCCACAGTCAAAAAATGTCTTTGACCATCTCTGCTCCTTTTGCCAAAGAACCATAGCCAGAAGCAAATCCCTGGCAGTTAAATTTGTGACACCCAAAGAAGCCCACACAGCTGATACAGACATGCACACTTCCAGATTTGCCATCCATTTTCTTGGATGGAGTTCAAAGCACAATGTAGGTGGTCTTGGATGTGAAATGTTAAGCTCAAAATTCAAATATTTTACTGCTATTGGCATCTCTTGATTTGCTATTATTTAGGGCACACCCCTAACCTGGAGTTAGGCCTGCACAGTTAGGCCAGCAAAGTTTGACTGGCACAAGGGACACCAAGTTTGTTTGGACCACTCTCGGAGTCAGGGAAGATGGTGTACATCTGTGTGCTGGGTCTCTGACTCCGAGAATGATCCAAACACTTTACGGTATCCCTTGTGCCAATCAAACTTTGCTGGCCTAACTGGGCAGGCCTAACTCCAGGTTAAGATTGTGCTCTTAATAAGCTTCAAATATGACCTGTCATGATTTGTCAACTGTCAAATATTAATTACCATCGCATGTTCTTTATCCAGTAGTGAGAGATACTAAATGTCAGTGAGTGTTACCTTTTGAATTCTATAAAGTAACAAAAATTACAGAAGTTCTCTATTTATAAGCATGTTAGGTTCCAGAGGTCTGTTCATAAATAGTTTTAAGTACAGTAATGACCTCTCTGTTGCTCTAGTTGTCGGTTTCACTTGGGACATTGTCAATTTGGATGTTGTCAGGTTTACTCTGCTGTCAGATTCATGCAGAATGTTGTCTGTTTCATTGATGAAGCTTGGGAATGCTCCTGAGCATCAGATGCAAACCAGAAGTTGCAACTAGGGAAACTTCTGTGCTCTCTATCAAATGCTAATGCTAAATATTATTGCATGCCAACCATCAAATACTGTTGTAGTGTGATATATGACAGTTTTCATATCTTCCAGGGGACTCTGGGTTCTTTGGAAGCTTGTCAAGCATTCTTTAACAAAAAGAACAGCTGGAAAGCACAGTTTGCAATTCACTACAGATCATCATCTCCAGTGTGCCACCCTAGTAGAATGTTGGGTTTATTCTTGGATACTCTGTGCTGCGTGCAACAAGAAAGGAATCTTTGGCTGCAACCCATTGTCAAATCACAGTGGGTGATAGTGTGGACCTAAACTACCTTGTATGTAGCTTATGTATGTGTATACTAGACATAAACTACTGTATGTGTATACTAGAACATACCACCGAATTTCTGCAAGATGCAAGTATTCTGTAGAAGACCAACATAGATTCTTTGGCATACATCAATATATCTTCTAAAGGTAGAAAATTTGGACATTATTATCTGGCAAAGCTGTTAAAATATTCGTACATTAGTGATAATCAAGGACTACAAATTATCAATTTGACATAGTCAAGCAAAGTATTTTTTTCAGCCTCCAAAAAGAATCTTCAAAAAAAAATCATTTTAGAAAGCAAATTGGTTTTCACACTAAACCTAGTGTAGTTTAAACCCAGTAGTTGTTTTCCGAAGCATATGGGACATCCTTCTGACTAAATATGCATATTTTGACCGCCCATTGTAGCCTTTGGGATTAGTCCATTTCATAGACCATCAGATCCTGCTTCTAAAACTCTGTTGCCTGTGGAACCCTTGGCATCTACTGCCAATATCCTTCCCCATTACTGGCAGATGTTATGCTGACAAGGAAGCAATACTGACTTTAAATTCCTTCAACATGGTGGTCTTGGATTACAAAAGATGTGCTCCACGGAATAGCTGATGAGGGCCTGGCCCGGCTCCTGTGTTCACACAGAGCAGGTTTCCCTACCTGCAGCCCTCATGTCATTACTGCATGGCTAACATGACATATGGTGCGGGATCTGACTTTATAGATGACTTTCCTCCTCTGCCGTCACCTCCTGGCTCTCCTCTTTCATTTCAGTCATCTAATCATTCCTCCGCCCTGTGTGAATGTACCGAAGCATATGGCCTATAATTAACAATTCAAATTCGTATTTGCAAAGTTCAAATGCACAGCTGAACTTTCCTGCAAACTTTGAGACAAAAAGAATATTCCTGGATCACCTCATAATCATACAATGTGACTCATTTCAAATTGTTATTATTGTGCCATCATTGTCCCTCATGTTTTGCATAGAGTTAGGTCTCTGCTCAGAGGGCTTACAGTAAGGGATGTTCACATGTTTATGCTGTACATGGGTCATGTTTTTATGTGACTGTACTTTTTTTTAACAAATGAACAATCCAGGTACATTATTCAATGTTTGTACCTGCATTGACTGCAACGTGTGAATAACTCTGCCTATAAGATTGTATTTGGTAAACAGAGGTATCAGGTACAATTAAACGAGTAAACATCCCATTAAATATTGACCACAAGACAAACAGAATGGGTAATTTTTGTGTCTCATCAATATGGTCCAATCTTGAAAATTATTAGATTAGTGATGGCACGATCCTATGCTTGTCTACTCAGACGTTAATCCCATTGTATTCCATGGGGCTTGCTCTCAGGAAAGTGTGCATAGGACTGCAGCCTGAGAGCCAATAAACTTCAAATGTAACACTCAAAAAGTAAGCATGGGGTAAGTGTAGGCTTAAAAAAGAAAAAGAAAGGATAAAAAGCCATGCTTATTTGGTGAGCTAACACTTTAACTTGCCATTTGTATTTTGATATGGAACAATAATATTGAACTTAGAAAAATGTATTTGATGTCCTTGGAGAGTATTCAGGTTGTACACAATGCCTTTTTGTAGTACAACTCCTTTGCATTTCAAAGTGGCATCTTGCTGTGCCATTCACAAAACAGAGTTATCAAATACATCCCAGTTTTGATCTATGTCACGTGTGTAGGATATTAGCAATACTTGTAGTATATTTTTCAGAACATCTGAGAATGAAGTTTAGGATTAGCACCTTCAGCAATTTCTCATCTATCTGTCCTGCAGACACAAATGAGTATCCTGTAATGTGATAGACTAACACTGTCAAATGTTCTCCTCCTATAATATGTGCAAGCCTGTCTTAGGCTGCAATTCTATACACACGTTCTTGGGAGTAAATCCCATTGACCTCAATGGAACTTACTTCTGAGTACACATGAATAGGAATGGGCTGTAAGTCATTTGTACTGTTAGGCAGGATCCAGTCAAAATAAACCACTCTTTAAGCCCCATTGATTTCAGCTGGAGACTTAGGCCCACGTTTAAACATGATCCCATTGAAACAAATGGGACTAGAATTGAGGTAATTCTGTCTCCCCTGACTGTAATGGGCATAGGACATTGTATCCTATTTAACTAGAAAAACTGAACTCTCATTTTAGACTGCATAGTTTTCCTTAGAAACCAAAGAGATGTAGGGAAATATATACACATAGAAAATGGGAGGGACCATAGCTCAATGCAGAAGGTCCCAGGTTCAATCTTTGGCAGCATGTCCAAGTAGGACTGGGGGTAAAAAAACCTTTCTCTTGAAAACTGTAGCGAGCCACTGCCAGTCAGTGTAGAGATAATACTGAGCTAGGTGGCACAGTGATCTAACTTTGTTGAAAACCATGGGGCAAGCCTTCTCTGTAGCCATGCCACAGTTATGGAATTCCCTTCCAGAGTTATTCCAGAGAATTAAGAACTACTACCGCCTTCATGGCTTTTCTGAGAGGGATCCATAAATGTCAGTTTCATCTGGCATTTGGATTATGGGTGGATGTTTGCCCTCTGTGCCTCTGGAATAGCGCTGTGGTTTGGCTGCTTCCTGGACAGTATCACCCCTCCCCATGGCCTGGAGGGATGTGTTAGGTTTTCAGGTGTGTGTGTGTGTGTGTGTGTGTGTGTGTGTGTGTGTGTGTGTAATGTTAAAATTAATGTTTTAGTGCTTTGTTTTTGATGTTTTTTACTTATTGTTGTGTTACACTGTACTTTTATTATGAAGCTCTGTAAGCCGCCTTGGGCATTTGCTTTGGCATGGGAAAAGCAAAATGAATCAATATATTCTTCTAAATAAATAAATTCCTTGGCAGATATTAACCACGCAGAGAAAGAGTGTGCCATCATCACGGTGGTAGGTTTCAACTTCTGCGCTATACCTGTTTGTTTCCACCAGGTGAGATGATCCTATTGACATAAGTTCGTGTTTGCAAGTTTCATTCATGCACACAGTGAAACAATTGCGCATAGGATAGGAATAGACCCTACTGGTGTCATAACGTACTCCTGCCACTGCAAAGTTTTTCTCTGTGCCATGCTTGCACAAGCTGTGCTTCCAGGATCTTGCACGCTTGAATTCCGATTCCAAAAAATTGCTGCATGAAGTAGCACTGGATGAAGGAGACTACAAAAAGTTAAGGCCACAGGAAAAGGATTACAGTGCAGCTAATACAACACCTGTACTCCAGTGTTAATCTCTTACTGTTTTTGGATTATGCTGCAATGAAACTGCTGTGCTGAAAGGCAGGAAAAGTCTCTGTTGCTGAAACGCCCCCAATTATTGCTGAGCATTTCTTCCAGTTTCCTCTCCCCTTCTGCTGAAATCATTGGCTCTATGATGTCATCTTGTTCTCTGTGTGATTCCTGATTGACTGAGGTCACCAAGGGGGAAAAGGTTAGTGAGAAAAATGTAATAAAGGTTATTGAGAGCTGTGCACAAGCAGAAGATTTATCAAGAGCTATGCATTGCTGTAAACAGCAGCAAAAAAGGTCTGTTTGGGGGGTCTCATGCCCTCCTCCAAGCCCAGTTTTGTGTTGAAAACATGTTGTGTAGGTATATATATATATACATGCCATTGCGATCAGCAATAGCAAAAATCCCAGGTCTCAGTCGTATTGCATTAAGAGATGGTGAGTGCTTCTGTAACTCTGTAAACCTGGAGGTGGAATATTTTCCTATGTTTCCATTTTTCCATGGAAGGAATATAAATGCAGAACTTTAATATAAAAATACTTTTTCCTCTTGATGTGCTCAACAATAGTTCCTCTCAAAGGGTGATGAGGCTATTGCAAACCTTTTAAAAATCAGTTTTATGTTTAACTTTCCCATCAACAGAAATGACAGTGTGCAGATTTCACCATGTTTTAAAGGCATCATTATGTGCACATGTTTGCCAAAACCAAAGGGGAGAAAACAGCCTTTTAAGCTTGGAAGCATATGAAATTACTATTTTGAGTGATACACTGAAACCCAACTTCATTAACCACAGCCTGCTGCTGTGACTACTGGGGAGTGAGACTTGAATGGATTCATAATAAAAGCAATTTTATGTGGATGTGGAGAAAACTGGGAATTATTAAGTGAACAGTAATGAACACCTTGCCATCAGAAGATGGATGATAAGAAACTATAGTCGATACCCCATTAGCAAGTCCATTATAACCTTGGAATAGAAACATACTTTATTGTAGAAGGCTAACACAATTGTAAGTGAACTTTAACAGCTGAATAAATGTGTTCAGTAATATATGGCTACAGAAGTTAAATAAATGAATCTCACCATTATTCATACTCCAAACGAAAAAAAGTAGCCAAATCATTATCAGACGCATTTTCAAGCCCCTCATTATTGCTTCTTGCCCAGTTCTAGCAAATGTCATGTCAGCATTTCCATTACAAGCTCCACTTTTCCAGTTGATGAGTGAGAACTCAGTCTTCTAGCACTGCTTCCGTGAAACAGAGCTCTAATAACGATTTCAAGCAATTAATCATTTTTATGCAAATGTCATAGATCATCATTTCTGGGTCACCTCCTCCTGGGAACTGTGGCCTTTAGCTCTTAATTTGGCCAGCTTTAAGACATTCCTTTGCTGGCTCAGACTAAGGATCCACGCCTATGCAGTGCTACCACTGATGGAACTAGAGCTTTGGCAGTGGTACATGCTGGCCATGAGGCGTAAGTGCTTGCTTCTGACCACCACCAGACACTCTATAAAGAGACTGCTCACGGCAGCAGGGAGAAAGCCTGCTGATGCTGGTAAGTCGGAGGGGTGGGCATTCCAGGCTGTAATGGGGAAGGGCCAGGGGCATGTCAGAAGCAGAAGGGGGTAGCACCAGCTGCGTCATGCAGCCGGAACGCTGGG
>JAJKFI010000003.1:25330142-25340244 GCA_029204185.1 Lerista edwardsae
TATTATTATTATTATTATTATTATTATTATTATTATTATTATTATTATTATTATTATTATAGGCAGTAAAGACTTTATACAGCCGTCTTCTATACTTTGCTGCCTTTACAAATTAAATCTATGCACTTACACGTTGCCTTGATCTTTCAGCTCGACATTGGGAAGCTTCTCCAATCATTTGCAAGAAGAGATATACCTAATGAATATCTGCCCAATGCATCTCTTAAAAGCATAGTGCTTCCTCAAAATTCAATGAACTAATATGGTACATATCCAGGCACACCTTCTGTGGGAGGTCTGTTTATGTTGTTGTATTGCTTAAGAAATGTGTTTCCCTTCTGTTTAGACCAATGGCAATATAAGAGCTTTCATAGCCCACAACTCAGAAAGTTTGCCAGTTTGCAAATCATCTTTCAATAATTCCTTCTTTTTTTATTGCATATCCTTGCCTGCCAGCAGAGATCAAGAAGATGGGAATATTGCCTGGTTGCCTTAATAGATACAAATAAGTTCCTTCCTCAAACAACCAAAAAACAAGTTTTTAGAAGGATCTTTTAAAATATACTTGAAAATCTTGGCAAATCAGACTGTATCTCTCCACTTCCTTATTTGGCTTCAGTCTAATTGCGTACTCAGCCTGCTGTGGCCCATTGCTCTGTATTCCATTGTTTCCCTCCAATCTCAGAGAGAGATGACCTTAATTTGCTTTCAGCATAAGCAAACAATATGTAATTAATGCATCCAGTTAATTGAGTTCCACATATCAATTGACAAAACAAACGTTTTGCTCTGACATTGCTTCCATTTTCATATAGGTTTATAATATATTCTTAGGTTACAGTGAAATTACTTTTAAATGCTTCGAAGGAATCATTGAGTGGATTCAGTTTTCTATAGATCCTCCACCTTCGGATACTACTTTCGACTGAGGTACAAGCAATTGGTGCCAAACAACCAATACAACATTTTCTAGGGCTGTCTGCACAATCAAATGCAGCTACTTGAAGGACATCATTGGCTGTTACAGGAATCTACATATACTGCATGGAATTGATGGCACTTTCTTTTAGCAGGCCATTTGTAGCAAGTATTGTGGATGCTGTTTCTGTAGAATGTTTGCTTGGACATTTACTATAGCAGTTGATGGCATTTCAAGATGGTGCCTTGAACAGATGCAACAAGCAGCTGTCTATGAAACATATTTCTTTAGGCAATGTAAAGAAATTAGCCTATGGAACTCCTTGCCACAGGATATGATGATGGTATCTGGCCTAGATGCTTTTAAAAGCAGATTGGACAGATTTCTAGAAGAAAAGTCTATCCCAGATTACAAGCTGTGATAGGTATGTGCAACCTCCTGGTTTTAGATGTAGGCTACCTCAGAATGCCAGGTGCAAGGGAGTGGCAATAGGATTCAGGTAATTGTGTACAGTCAATAAGATGCAGGTAATTGTGTACAGGCATGCCCTGGTATCCACTCATTCAGTATCCACTGGTTCAGTTATCCACGGATAACATGGATACTGAGAAACCTATTAAAAAGAGAGGGGAACATTACAAATCTCTTATTTTTAACCTTGTTGCAGCAAAACTACTAATGTTCCCCTATCTTTATACAGGCATCCCCAGTATCCACAGTTTCAGGTATCCATAGAATGAAACCCCAGTAGATATTGGGGCATGCCTGTACTCTGGCATCTGATGGGCTACTGATGGGCTACTGTGAGATACAGGAAGTGGGCAGGATGAGTGTAAAAGTGCTTACACTCTTCTTACGTTCTTGTCTCATATCACACAAGATAGACTTATTATCTCAAACAAGTGATCGGAGAAGGTTCATCTGTTGCATTTCTGCCAGGTTACGTCCCATTGAGAAACTAATTGAAACTAATTGTTACATACATGGAAACTAATTGAAAAGGCAACAATTTTTTTTAATTCTTTTTTATTTTTTTATTTTTTTATAATAAAAAAAGGCAACATAATTGACAGTTCCTGCTTATGTGGAACAGAAAGTTAAAGCAAGGACCTTCCAATTTCCCATGATTTTTGGAGCATGAGGATAAACATTAAGCTGCTGAATTTTCATCACAAATGAAGGTTTTTCAATACTTTGATTTTTATATACAGTATATATCCAAAGGAAGATATTCAGCTTTGTTTTCATTTTTGAATCAAGCACATGGTAAAAAAAATTACGAACAACCCTCATTCAATATTTGAGTACTATTGCCAAAAGTGCTCAACAAAAACCAAAAGAGATAATGCAAAAGTGTGATTCTGTTGTTGTTTGCATATCAAATGGGTGGAAAACAGGCAAAGGATTTAAGCCTGATTTTATGAGTTTCATCGTTATCTGCTTGAAAGAGCTGTTTTCCTGATTATAGAGTTTGGATTATATGTAATCATACTGAATGCTCAGATGTTAATTGCTTTATTCTTTTTACAGTGATGGAAGATTATATTAAACTGATTAAAGATAAGACAACAGAGCAAATGAGCATCAAGTGAAAAACAATAGTTTTCTCTTGAACTAATATTAGCCTTTCCTCTATGATGCATGCCATGCCTTTTTATGGCAGAACTAGCATGGAAGCATTTGAAAAAATGTCATAAAAACCAGTGAATTAGTAAGATGCATTCTTTAGTCTATCTCTATTTTGTTGATCTGAAAGTATGAACAAAAATCCATCATCTGTTGCATGCAAGAAAGCAAAGTTTAATACAAGAATGGCCAGTTGGCATCTATGGGCCATATATGGATCTTCAAAGCAATTTTATTTGGCCCTACAAAACGTTAGCCGTACAAAGAATTTGCTTTCAGAAACAGTTATAAGAAAGAGATATACCCATCAATGTTACGGCTTTCTCACAGTTTTTCTATTTGCATGTAACACACAATCTATGCTTGAGTGCATGTGCTCCGTAAGCCCACTACTACAGTACCAGATGGCCAGGGCTGGCCTTAAGCCAATGTGACCCATGTCATCACATTGGGCCCCGCACTTTGAGGGGCCCTGCACCAGTGCAGCTAGCATATTCCCTGCTGCTGCAGCCAGGATCTCCATGGGCTATAAGTCAGTGGGGCAAGCAGAGCAGCTTTACACTGCGTCCTCCCACCTGCCCCTGGTCCAAAAAGGGGCCTCCTGAAAGTAGTTGGCAGTGACATCATCATGTCACCACCGTTTCCAGGAGCCATGCATGGTGCACAGCACCACAAGCGCTCTTCTTGATGAGTGAAGGCCCTGTGGGGAGGGGAGGGGGCCCTGCAGGAATGCCCCACATTGGCCCCTCTGTTCCTAGAGCTGGCACTGCAGATGGCAGAGGTGATGCAGATCAGCTGAAAGACTCATCCGTCAGTGCAGGGCTTCATTTGGCCTGTGGAGAGAAAAGAAAGAACTACATTGCAAGTCCCTTGGCCAAGAGACTCATACGGCAGCTCCCACCTTCCTCACTGGGGCAATGGTAGTTCCCCATAACCCCTGCATTGTCATCATGATCTTGGAGAGCAAAGCCATTGGCCAATGGGAACAGTGGAAGAAGGAGCTGACATGCAAGTTTTTCCCACCAAGAAACATTCCGTTTCTCTCATGCCCCAAGATGGCTCTTCTTTATCCTACCTTCAACATGGGAAGGTAAATCAGTGGGGCAAGACTCATCTGTCTGAAGAGTCATCAAAACTGCTGCCATGAGTTGTTGCCTGGAAGGAAGCTTGATGTTGATTGGCTGTGTGTCCCATAGAGGATGGGAGTGCCATTGGCCCCAAGCACTCCCACCTTCCCATTTAAATGCTTTACTTCCAACACCTCTTTGGACAGGACAGTTTCACCAGGTAGGTGAAATCACCCTTGAAATGCTGATCTATCTCACTGCAATGATGAAAACCTGTCCAGTCAAGAAATATTTTTACAGCTTTATTTCCTTGGCATGCAATGTCTCGGACAACTTTATTAATGTTCTCAGTTCAGAATAAAGAACATCGGGGCACAATCAATACTTCAATGTGAACTTAAGCTAATTTGCCTTTTATTTGCATGGCCTCTTTTATGTACTCATAGACACATACACACACCAGTGATATTAATCATTTAACAGAAGCAATTACCTTTACCTACACGGGGTCTGCTTAAATCTATATACCAGTAAGTCATTATTCAAATCTGTGCATCTTCTATCTCTAGGACTTTGTACTTGTCAGAAAAGCACCATTCTACGTTTGAGATTATATGGAACTTTGCTGCCCAAGGAAATGTGAAAGGGGACATTAAAGACCAATGCCATTAGCTAGGAGCCACTGCTGAAATAGATTCTAAATCCTTTGATTCAATTGCCTGCTCAGCTCAAGATTGGAGGAGTATAGACTTTCTGACTAATTGAAGACTGATAACTTGGCAGTTTTGGTAAAACTGAAAATCTATCTATAATGCATATCCTTAAAAGGATAAAATATGAAAGCCACATAATAAGCAAACAGGAAAGAAAAAATATTGAATGCTGAAAAAAAACTGATGGTGGTGACACAGTGGTGATTAGGACACTTGATTAAAACAGTGCATTAGAGAGGACAAGGCTATGAATGTTTAGTCAGAACTAAGTCCCATTGTACCCAATAGAGCTTATTCCTAGGAAAGTATAGGATTACAGCTTGATGGCCCTATTCTAACTGGGCCAGGTGGCACTGAAACACACAGGGCTTCCTGTAGAACAGTCAGTGCCAGCTGTAAAAGGTGCCAGCGGGAAAACCAGAGCCTTCTCATATGCACCATAGCAGCACAAAGACCTCAACTGATGGAAGGAAGGTGGCAGGAAAGATGGGATGGGGATGGAATGGGGCTTGGGGAAAGTGGAGCAAGGTGGCAATGAAGGTAGGGGAGGGCAGACCATGTCTAGGAAGGGGGTGGGTTCAGCAGCAGTGGCAGCCACGAATTCCTACCCCCCCTTCCCAGACCTGACCTTGCGGTGCAAATTTGCTAGCACAGGTCTGAGTAGCCCCCCTCCCGTGCCAAGGAGGCTTGCCCCCCGCCAAGTAAGGGAACAATTGTTCCCACAACTGCCCCTCCCTTTGCAGGATGTAGCAGAAGTCGTTTCTGTGCTGGTGGGGGAGGGGGAATTAGATTGGGCTGTGAATCTAATATTTGACCTCACCGTGGAAAGTAGATATAAGACACTGCAGAAATTAGTGACGTGCCCAGATATCTTGGTTAATATATAATTCATATGACTGAAGACGTAATACCACCCAACAGTTTCACAGCCCACCATGATACACGTTCAATCCACAATACATTAGTGGTTTATTAATACACTATTAATACCAGCGTGACTTCAATGTTCGGATTATAGTCGGGCAGCACAGTCCCAGCTGCCCCGTAGCATCAACGCAACAATGTTGCGTCGACACTACGTCACTAGTGCCAACATGGGGGTGCCAAGCGGCACCCCTGCGTCAGTGCCAGTGTTCTCAGGCCGACGCTACGCTTGGACACGGGATTGGCAGGGGGAGGGGGAGGGGTGGGACGTGGGAGGGTTTAGGATTCGGCCATAAAGCCGAATCCTAAGTCCTCTTGGGAGGCCACGTGGCCCTGATTCTGGCTGCGCAGTCTCCACGGATCTGTGCCTGCTGTTTAGCAGGTGTAGATCTGAGGAGCGCATTGGGGAGGCTGGAACCTCCCCAACGGTAAGGGCACGAACGTGCCCTTGGGAGGCTGCAGCCTCCCCAAAGCAGCGCTAGGATTTGGCACAGGCCCGTCGGCCTTATCAATCCAGCGCTGTTTAGAATTGCGCTCTAATTCTTGGTACTCTAGTAAGTATAAGCTTGCCTGCTTCCTAAAGTCATCTAGAGAGATCTTGTTTCAGGTTGCATTATCACTGCGAGTTTGATTGACAGTAACTCATATTAGGGCCTTCTTGATTGTTGCACCCAGACAACGGCACTCCCTCCCATGTGAAAATAGGACTCCTCTCACTTTGCAGGTATTTCATAACCTGTGTGTTTGTTCTTTGTTCTTGCAAGCTTTTCATTGATTTAGCTCTCCCTTGTGTTTGACTGAATGTTGCTGTCTTGGCTTTGATTGTTTTGCTCCTAACTGTGGTCTTGTTGCATTGCTATTGCCCATTATGGTATTTGTTTTATAGGTGTTAGAGTTTCCACTTTATTGTTGCTTTATTGATGTTGACGGAAAGTTGCCATCGGTTCTCCAAATGGAGAGTATAGGCGGGGTAAAAATAAATCCATCTGTGAGTTAACAGGATATGGACTACTGACCATGCTAGTTACCCATCACAGAACATGGGATAAGTTGATGTAATAGCATCATAAGGAGATTAAGCCTCAGGCTACAATCCTATACACACTTTCCTGGGGCTAAGCCTTACTGAACACAACAGGAGTTCTGTGTAGATGTACTTAGGATTGTGCTGTAATGCAGGAGCAGGCATTCATTGGAATGCCTCTGGGCATCTGGGCTGACAGGGGGCACCAGGTATTTCAGTTTTTCTGGCTATTTCTAAGTTTCTCAAAGTTTAGGGAAAACAAAGTGTTTACAGCCCAATTCTAAACTGCCCTAAACTACAACACAGACAAATACTGATTCAACATAGCCAAATACTGATTCAACATAACATTCAACAAATACCGTTTCAACATAGACAAATGTAAAGTGATGCACATTGGGGCAAAAAACCAAAACTTCACCTATAGGCTAATGGGTTCTGAGCTGTCTGTGACAGCTCAGGAGAGAGATCTTGGGGTGCTGGTGGACAATTCACTGAAGGTATCAACCCAGTGTGCGGCAGCAATTAAGAAGGCCAATTCCATGCTTGGGGTCATTAAAAAAGGGGTTGAGAATAAAACAGCCAATATTATCATGCCATTGTA
Source organism: Lerista edwardsae (assembly GCA_029204185.1). Lineage (NCBI taxonomy): Eukaryota > Metazoa > Chordata > Lepidosauria > Squamata > Scincidae > Lerista > Lerista edwardsae. The sequence goes on from JAJKFI010000003.1 coordinate 25,337,020, forward strand.
CAATGGCATTGTACAGATGGTAAGGCCACACCTGGAATATTGTGTCCAGTTCTGGTCGCTGCATCTTAAAAAGGACATAGTGGAGCTGGAAAAGGTGCAGAAGAGAGTGACAAAAATGATTACAGGGCTGGGGCACCTCCCTTATGAAGAAAGACTGCAGCGTTTGGGGCTCTTCAGTCTAGAAAAAAGGCACCCGAGAGGCGACATGATTGAGACATAACAAAATTATGCATGGAAGGGATAAAGTCGATAGAGGGATGTTCTTTTCCCTCTCTCAAAACACCAGAACCAGGGGGCATCTGCTAAAACTGAGGGTTGGGAGAGTTAAAACAGATAAAAGGAAGTACTTTTTTTACCCAGCGGGTAGTTAATCTGTGGAACTCTTTGCCACAGGAGGTGGTGATGGCATCTGGTCTTGATGCCTTTAAGAGGGGATTGGACGGATTTCTGGAGGAAAGGTCCATCGTGGGCTATAGGCAATGATGGATTGTGCAACCTCCTTACAAAGGTGGTAGGCTACTGGTACCGGGTGCAAGGGAGTGGCAACAGGATGCAAGCATCTTGTTGTCTCATGCCTCCCTGGGGCACCTGGTGGGCCGCTGTGAGATACAGGAAGCTGATGGGCCTTTGGCCTGATCCAGCAGGGCTCTTCTTATGTTCTTATGTTCTTACAAAATGGCTACCACTGCAGGAACTATAGCAGCTGCCGGCAGCTGCTCGGGGGAAGAGAACATTCATCCCCTTATCCTGAAGAAAGATGCAGGCCCTGCAATGGGGCTCCTTGAGTCTCCGCTGGCTATTTTGCCACCGGGGCTTAAGCAGCCCCATGTCGAACTGCCCAGCCCAATGTGGAGCTTGAGGATCTGGTGGTGGAAGCCACGGCTGGCCCCACCCCCTGGCCGGGCCCAATCTTCCCCTTCCCCCACCCAGTTGTCTTCCATGCCCTAATGGGCCTTACCAGGTGCTCCTGGAGTGCCAGCCGGTCATGCCGCCCATGATGAGGCACAGTGCCAACTGGCACTGCCCTAACATGCCCTTCCTCTCTGAGTGCCTTAAAGTGCTTTAAGGCACATTTATAACACCCAGAGCTGGCAGTACGCATGTACCACCAGTTTTATGGCTCATAGGATTGGGCCTTGAGTTGTCTGTGTATGGCTTGCATAAATTCCGATGTACAGATCCATGCGAGCATGCAAATGTAATATCTTATACCTTGCTTGCAAATGCACTGAGGTTGTGAAAAGGCTTCAAATATGATGAAAGAAGAAGACCTTTGTTGAAAACTGAACAAATGGGTGGGGTCACTGAAGATGCTCTTTATTTGGGCCTCTATAGGGCTGGTCCTATATGCTGTGCAAATAGTATGAATCAGGCTTTTAAATACACTCTGATTGGATGAACTTGGAAACACCTCGAAGATTATACTAAGGGGTTATGAATTACAAGCATTCACCTTATAGGTCTTGATTTTATCTTCTTTATGAAACTCTCTGGTGTACACTCAGCTCCTGTGGTGCATTTTTCCTTCTCGGGCAGAGTAGCCTCTGTCTGCCCATATCGAAAGCCCCAGGCAGCCAGTTGATGAGGCTGACTGAGGCAGTCACCTAAGAGGCAAATTGATGGGCGCACCCACCTCTGTCCACCCCTCTTCCACCATTACTTTCACTCTCCAAATTTGAAATGGAATATTAGAATGGAAAGGAAGAGGAAGTGTGGAGGAGTGGGCTGGGAGGAGCAGTGGTAGTGATGGGTTGACCGTGCGAGAGAGGTAGCACGAGGCATACCAGCCCAAGTTCTAAGAGGCCTTGGGTTGGCCTTGATAAGGACAATCATGGAGCTGGCATCAGTAGCATAGCCAGAGGGGGCAGCTCAGTAAGTACTGCAGGCACTGCAACACCTAATGTAAGGAGCCCCTCCCACTCGCCATCAGAGCCATTCTGGGCAATGCACAGGCATGCGCTGAATCAGAAGGCCTTTCCAGTGCATTGCCCATAATGCCTCCGATGGCAAGTAGGAGGGGCTGCTTACATGATGCATTGCAGCGCCTGCAGTACTTAACACGCCGCCATTCCCCCTTTGGCTACACTATAGGCTAGCAAGATGTTGCTTGTGCAAGGGCAGTATGAATATCATCAACAGATCTTCCCACAACTGTAGGAATAATTACTCATATTCTGGCTCCTAGCACTTCTATCAGTATTGACTTAAACTTGGATGTAATGCACTAGAAATTGCGTGTGAAAGCATGCAAGAAAGCTCGTAAAAACTTGCCCACCATCCCCTTTTCCAGTTGATATTTTCCCTTTATGCCTTAGTCCTTTTCATCAGAGTGCTGAATGGAACAGGGCTGAAGCAACTACATACAATTACTCCAGTTATTTTCTGGATCACCGATTTCCCTGCATCAGGCCTGTGTACTGCCAACATGGTCTTTAACGTTCATCTCAGAAGTACATTTGGGTATATTCTAATAGCACCTGACTTTCCTTCCACATTTCCCAGATCTCTGCAATAGTGGTTCCATATGCTTTGTTATATATCCCCTTTGTGCTACTTGGAGATTTCATTAGTGAAGGTTTCATATCATAAACATTCTCCACACATGCACACAGAAAAAGACTTGACAATGTTGAATCAAAGGAAAACTCCCATGAGGCAGCCATTTAAATCATTAAATCATTATCAAGCCTGCATGTTTTCGTATTGGCAACCAACAGCTTCAGATCTGTGGAATCGTTTCACTAGCTAATGATCAGCAGGATAAGCCTGTGTTTAATGTGAAGCTGGATCTCCCCTCCATTGTCTTCTCTAATGTGCTCAAAGGACTTCTGTTCACAGATCTGGCATAGTCCAGAGGGAAAACCATTTCAGAGCAACAGCATAATGATCAGTAGAACCAATCTTTTGCCTTCAGCAAAGCTACCCGTTCTATTTATTTCAAGCAAGCGCAAATAGCTCAGACTTATAAAATATTTTAACTACAGGCAGGCCCCAGTATCCACTGATTTGGTTATCAGTTATCCACGGATACCATGGATACTGGGACGCTTATTAAAAAGACAGAGGAACATTAAACAAATCTCTTTTTTTACCTTGTTGCAGCAAAACCATGGATGCAAAACCATTATCTTTAAAAAGTGTCCCCAGTAACTATGGTTTCAGGTATCCACCAGGGTGTGTGTGTGTGTGTGTGTGTGTGTGTGTGTGTGTGTGTGTGTGTGTGTG